>CM076582.1:863152096-863752096 GCA_034641835.2 Pinus albicaulis
CCGAAATGTGATTGCAACCTTATCACTAAGAGCTTGAACTTCACCACTTTTTTTGATCTTTTTCAAATTTTAATATTAAATATAAAATTTAATAACATAATTTAATCAATCAAATATAATGCATTTCCTTTACAAGGTCGCGCCTTGTTTGATGTAAACTGCGCTTCAGGCTGGGAATCACGTCACCTTGCCGCAAAACCGTTTGTGTATTGGCACTGTTCTATGCAATGGAAACGTGGCAATTTTTTTGGATTAATTAGGAGTTGTTTCTAGTGTGATTTTTGATAGTTTTAAGTGTTGAAATACTGTAAACAAAAATTGAAATAAAATATGGATTTATGTTATTTAAACTGATTTTTTTATTTTATATAGATTCAACACTCTAAAAAATTTATACAAAACTACTTATTAAACTTTTCTTTTCAATAAATTTTTAACAAATTTTAAAAAAATTAAATCAAAAAATTCCAAAAAAAACTACCTTCAAAAAATCTCACTAAAAACTACTCAAATTAATTATTTTAACACGTTGCATTTTTTCATACTTCTTCGACCGACGACGAAGGATTCTCGGAGCCCCATAAATATAAGGTTTTATATAGCGTGCATCCATGTATCCCTCAAAGGTTAACCTTTGTAAAGTTCGCTGACTTGAGGAATTAATGATATCTTCAATGTACTATAAATTACAAATGATATCTTTAATGTACTATAAATTACAACGACCACCCAGGGATTTTAATTTGGCTAATTATGTTTGAATGACAATAAATTAGCTTTAATTCCAAGAAATTGATTATAATTTGGCAATTTGCCTGGACCTTCTTTTAACTCGTAGGTGAAGCAATTGACCGTATTAAGGATTTTATCATTCAGGATAAGAGGGATGTGGGCTTTTCTGCTATGTCTTATTTCTCCTCTTTACTAAAGGGAATGAAGTTAGAGGTTCGAAGATAGGAAAGGGATAAAAAAAGACAGGAAAGAGAAAGGATTCGATATATTTTTCTGGAGAGAACAAAGATTCATAAGGTGGCTGATGGAAAAAAGAGTGATGATTTCTAGGATAAGTTAAAACTCATAAAAGCTCAGTACTGAGATTTTTTAATTAGCGAGGAGTTATCATGGCGGCTGAAGAGTAGGGCTACATGGTTGAAAGAAGGCGACAAAAATTCTAAGTATTTTCACAAATTTGCATCTGGCAGAAGCAGGGAAAATGCGATCTGGGACATTGAGTTTGGAGGCAGAACTTTATGCTCTAATGAAGATATAAAAGCGACCGCGGTGGAATATTATGGGTCTCTTTACAAGCATAGGGTGGCTCTCATCTTGAAGGCACATTTGGAAATGATTCAGGATTTCCCTGTAATGTTTAATGCTGCTGAAAACCAAAGGTTTCTCGGGAAGGTCTCTTCTAAGGAGATTAAGAGAGTTTTGAAATATTTTGTTGTTGACAAACGCCAGGGGCCGAATGGCTAGACCCTTGACTTCTTCCTCCATTTTTATGATGAGTTCATCTTGGATTTGACGGATTTGGTTGAGGAAGCGAGAGCTAGTGGAAGGATCAAAGGTGCTATTAACTCCACTTTCTTAGTTCTTATTCCGAAGAAGAAAGGAAAGCTTTCTTTCGATGATTTCAGACCAATATCTTTATGTAATACCCTCTATAAAATTGTTTCTAAAGTTATTGCTGAGAGAATGAAGGGTGTTTTATCAAATTACATTACCTCGGAACAATATGGATTTTTGAAAAATCAAAACATTCACGATGCTGTTGCAGTGACTCAAGAGACTATCCACACAATACAATCAAAAAAGAAGGAAGCGACGGTGATGAAGATTGATTTAAAGAAGGCATATGATCATGTTGACTGGGTGTTTCTACGACTTGTCCTTTTTAAAATTGGACTTGAACGGGAGGGTGTCGCATGGATTATGGGATGCATTTGTAATACTTCAATGGAAGTTATTATACATCGCTCAGCCTCTAAGTTTTTTCATCCTAGTAGGGTGCTGAGGCAGGGGTGTGCCCTGTCGCCCTTGTTATTCATTCTGGTGATGGATGCTTTGAGTATTCAAATCAATAGGGCGACGGAGCAAAGTCGGTTCAGAGGCATTGATATTAGTCCTTAGATGAAGACTACTCACAGTTTTTTTGTCGATGACATTCTCATCTTCGGCATGCTGGTTAGAAATTGTAGGATGGTCATAAAAGATATTTTAAAATTATTTTGTGATGCTACAGGGATGCTAGCCAGTGATGAGAAATCTTGCATATATAGTGCAGAAGGGGACGACTATGAGTTTAGTGAATTAGCAGCTCCGTTTAAAAAGGCTTTCCTAAAAGATGAGTTAACATACTTAGGCTTCAGAATGAAAGCTCTGAACTATACTGCAGAAGATTGGAGTTGGCTACTTAATAAATACCGGAAAAAGCTGAATATATGGTCAGCAAAGTGGTTATCCAAAGGTGGTAGATTGATTTTGACGCAGGTCGTCATTCAACAAATTACTGTCTATTGGGCTCATCTTTACATTCTCTTGAATAAAACATTGAGGGAAATCAGAAAGATCATGGCAAATTTCATATGGTGAGGGGGGAGAGAAAACAGATCTATCCATCTAGCAAAGTGGGAATGTCTGACAATTCCCAAAGACCACAGGAGCTGGGGCATATAAGATATGTAGGTATTCGTGAATTCTCTCATCAATAAATCTTTGTGGCGGTGTCTAAATTGCAGGGGCTTATGGCATGACATTGTAAAACATAAGTATTTGGGACGAGCTTCAGTGGAAGACTTGGCCATTTTGGGCTGGAAAGAGGGTAGGTGTAGATCTTATACTTGGAAAGGCTTTTGGTAAAATGTGGCCTATTATTAGGGAGCATATGAAATGGCATTTTGGGAATGGGTCCAAAATTTTTCATTGGCAGTGCAGATTATCGAAGAATGGGTTGGGGAGGTCCCGAGATGGAAAAGCTTCAATAATTTGGGTCTGGAACAGAGATGGGAAGACACATGGCTTTGGTATATCAACAAGCTCAGATCGATGCGGCTTTGTAGGTTGGCAGAGGGTGATAGGCTATCATGGGAGGGTACAAATTTAAAGGATGGGGTGAAAGCTAATGATATCTACTCTACTCTGATAAAAAATAAGGTGAATCCGGACATGGATTGTTGGTTTAAGGTAATATGGAAAACTAGAGCTCAAGTAAAAATGATTGTGTTTTTATGGCTAGTTTGGAAAGATAAAAATTTAACTTGGAAAAATTTGCAGAAAAAAGGGTGGCAGGGACCTGGGATGTGTTTTCTATGTGGAGAAGAAGAGGAGGATACCGCCCATATTTTTTATTTATGCCCATTTGCTCTTGAAAAATTGATGCCTGGTAGGTAATTGTGGCAATAATAAGGAAATTTGTTGTTGAGACTACTCCAATCCTGATTTCATTAAGCATAACTGAGGTATGTCAGCTTGAGGGAACTTTGTGAGTGCATACCTTCGAGATTTATAGCTCTTGGGATCCTCTAAAGACCTAAAAAAAACCTCCTAGAGATTTGTCCAAAAGATTTCATCCACGTGAGATACATTTCCTGGTAGGTTATTTTGATGGGGCCTCACAGCATTCAATCTGTGGTTGTGGGGCTTGGTTAATGATCTCCCGTGATTGTCATTACAAACTCTTTTGGAACGGGGGAAATGGGACGAACATGAAAGCTGAATGTTTGACTCTTTGGGGGTTTTTATGGTTTGCTAGTCATTTATACATGGATAAGATCTGGGTTATCGGGGATTCAAAAGCCCTGATTGATCACATGAACCAAAAAGTTTCTATAAATTTGGGTTCACTAGCACACTGACTGAAGAGAATCAATAGTTTAAAGAGCTATTTTTCTTCCATTTATTTTCGTCATGTTTACAGGGAGAAGAATAGTGTTGCTAACCGTTTATCAAATAAATGACTTGAAAGTAGATTTGGTGAAATGTATTATCAGCGATATAGATCGAATGGTTATGGAGCAAATGGAACAATAAATCTTCTCTTCTATGAGTGGAAGCTGGTTTTTGGGAATATGCTGTTTACATTTTTGTTTTTGCATATTCTAGACAAATCAATGTTTTTATTTTGGTCGGAAAGATAACAATTTTTGTTTTTTAAGTTGGGTCGGTTAATTTCGTCCTGGTCTTTATGACAGGAACAGACATTAGTTATGTTGCGCGGCTACAAACAGTGAAATCGAATTTCAATGACGCAACACCACTGTTTACTTCTGTTCTATCACTAATTTATGATATCCAGCGCTGGGTAACACTAAACATAAATATAATCTGGATTTTCATTTCAAATTACGTAAATGTCAGGCTGAGCTCCAATCGAACGTTCATTGTCCCGTGCGATGGAGATGGGCTATCTGTTCTCATGAAATGAAATGAAAGATAGTAAATCCCAATCAACATTGCCGTCCCCGTCCATCCATATTAATTAAATTGAATTTAGGTCGCCGTGAAATAATTGTCCACTTATCCATATTAATTAAATTGAATTTAGGTCGCCGTGAAATAATTGTCCACTTTAAAAAATAATCGAACGTTCATTGTCCCCTGCGATGGAGATGGGCCATCTGTTCCCATGAAATGAAAGATAGTAAAACCCAATCAACATTGTTGTCCCCGTGAAACACGTCACTATCCATATTAATTAAATTGAATTTTGGTTGCCGTGAAATAAATTGTCCACTTTAAAAAATAATGATGATAAGTTGTCCAGTATTTATGATATCCAGTAGTGAGTTGGTTCAACTAAATTTGCATCGTTTTAAGAGTATAATCAAACAAAAAATGAGAGATATGTGTTGTCTAGCAAAATAAAACCAAGCAGATCCCTGTATATACGTTAAGTAATATCGATTAAGTGAAAGTAGGTGGTGTATCATTCATTTATTCAATGAGAAGTTGAAGTGACGATATGTGCATCGATTAAGTGAAAGTGGGTGGTGTATCATTCATTTATTTAATGAGAAGTTGAAGTGACTACCTGTTCACTGAGTATATGTTATGGGTTTTAGAAGTTTTATTGTGTATTATAGGAAGTGATTCATTTTACTAGTTTCATTTTTTTTATTATGAATTTTATTTGATGCAAGAGTGTTAAATAAATTATTCAAAATTCATGTCTCATAAAAATAATTATAAATAAATAACTTATTTAACACATCTAAATTTCAAAAAATAATATCTAATATAAATATAATTTAATAATTAAAATAATTAAATTAGGTAAAATAATTTATAAATATAATTTATAATAATTAAAAACAATTTAAAATAAACAAAAATTAATTTATAATAATTGAAAACAATTTAAAATAAGTAAAAATTAATTGAGAAATATAGTTATAAGTCAAAGAGAAGAATTATGGTATACCAAAGAATATTTCCAATATTTAATGGCAACTAATATTTCCACTGCTCTCAGCCTATCTTATTAATGCGGATGCGGTGGCAGATACACTACCCACCTTTAAATTTAAACAATTTTAAATTTAACTGTGGGCAGACAATTTTAAATTTAACTGTGGGCAGAGTACCTGCCATCACATTAATGGGCCGATAGCATATAGTTATACCTCAAAGAAGAGACTTACGGTATACGAACAGTGTGAACAGCGTACAATGCACAAGGGCCCCACAATTAAGAACATTATTATTTTTTTAATTAGCATGTACATTTTAACGCATGTGTGTTTGTGAAAGCGTAGCGTACTCTCGAAGTCATGACTTCCCTGAAGAGTAGATAACTGGCATATGGTTGATGTACGGGGCTGAAGGAATTCATTTTGAGTTAACTTTCTTTGCTTTTCTCCAAAAAGCTCTTTTTACCGTAGTCTAAAGAGCCCGCGTTTTGACTCAAAATCCGGGAACGATTTTTAGAAAATTCGGTAAAGATTTGCCCAGAAACTTGTTTATAGTTGTTAAACATTAGTATTTTGAGTGGCCCAGGGGTTTTTGATAGTGCTGAATCCATTTCCACTGTCAAAAATGGATTCCAAGCACTGCAACTACCTGATTTTTGCAAATTTAGTTGACCGGATTCCGGCAGATTTCTGCCGTCCGGGCCAAAACGCGGGCTCGGTAGACACGTCCAATTTTTTTTATCGTACTTTTGGGTTTGATTCTAAATTTTTGTGAGTATATATTGTTTAATAACGTTGATAAGTGTGTTTTTGTTATTTAATTGGTATAGCCACACTCGATCATATTGTTGATTTGTATCATATTTTGGATATATGAAATTTCTCTAAAATAAAAAAATTAAAATTGAGCCTTAATATATTTGATCTCTTTAAAATTTAATAAATCTAAATTATATTTTAATATATATTTATTTAAAAATTAAAAATTAAAAATTTAAATCATAAATTTAAACTATAAATTTATACAAAATGTTTTGAAAGCTAATCTATTTATACATTTAAAATAATAGAAAATTACTCTATGACTTAACATTATATCTTTCCATTTAATCCAAAAACCTAAAATAACACCTTCAAACCTTTAAAAAAAGTATATATATATAAAATGCTTATTTTATATGTAAGTCACAAAACCTGGGTAAAAGTACCACGGTAGAACAAACAAACACGTAGCGAGATCAAAGCTTAAATATGAATGTAATATGACGAGGGAGTATGTACGAGTAGGGATAGAATTTTATTTTTTTAATGAAAGTATTTATGAGATCATCATTCATCGTTCATTGGTGTTGACTGGTTTTGGTGGCCATTTGGTGTGCGCAGCTCTACGTTATTACAATACCAACCGGAAGTGCCTGCATTTAGCAGCTCTACGTTATTACAATACCAACCGGTGGTCGAGCACTATATATATACACACGCCATAGAATTTCAAAGCAAAATAGAATTTCTCAAAATAATAGCATGGAAGTTCCTGCATTTAGCAGCTCTACGTTATTACAATACCAACCGGTGGTCGAACACTATATATATACACACGCCCACTACCGTAATAGCATGCAGACCAAAAGTTGTTTGGCATCAGATATATCAATCCAGCAAAAATTGTGTGCGGCCAGATCGTTCCAAACTATATAGCTAGGCTTTGCTGAGAGCTGCAAAAAATTGATCCAATGGCTACCATTGTTGTTCCTTCTACTCTGCCTGGTGGTTTGTCGCCGAGTAGCGACAGCAGCAGCAGCAGCTTGATCAGAAGGACTTCCAATCCTCATCCTAATGTGTGGGATTATGATTTTGTACAATCTCTCAAATCCCCTTACACTGTAAGTATAAAATATTTTTCCATTTCATTACATATTAGGCGCCCATGTCTTCTCATGAAATCAAATATTAGTGCTGATCATCATGGCTACTACTTATTACTACTGTGTGTGTTAATTGAATAGGATTCTTGTTATGGAGAACGTGCGGAGAAACTTATCGGTGAGATTAAAGTGATGCTTAGTGGTGAAGGAGATGAAATATTAATGATCACCCCATCTGCTTATGACACCGCATGGGTAGCCAGGGTGCCCGCCATTGATGGTTCTTCGACTCGCCCGCAATTCCCTCAAACAGTCGATTGGATTTTGAAAAACCAGTTAAAAGATGGTTCATGGGGTATTGAATCGCATTTTCTATTGTCTGACCGCCTGCTTGCCACTCTTTCCTGTGTTCTTGCGCTTCTTAAATGGAAAGTTGGGGATATCCAAGTAGAGAAGGGTAAGAATTATATACAAATAATTATTAGGATATAATTAATTCAAAAGTCATTTAT
This sequence comes from Pinus albicaulis, assembly GCA_034641835.2. Classification (NCBI taxonomy): domain Eukaryota; kingdom Viridiplantae; phylum Streptophyta; class Pinopsida; order Pinales; family Pinaceae; genus Pinus; species Pinus albicaulis. Next base: position 863,159,882 of record CM076582.1, read on the forward strand.
TTACTTATGAATCAGAAAAGTCTTAGTTCTGATACAAATAATCATTAATTTATTTGTAGAATTTCAAAAAGTAGTTTTTCCAATCTATTTATCAATGTAATCATGCACCTACAATTACGATTACATGACCTTGATCTGCCGGCATGCTTGTAGGTGTTGAATTCATAAAAAGCAAACTAGAAGAAATAAAGGATGAAAATGATCAAGACAGTTTTGTAACAGACTTTGAGATCATCTTCCCTTCCTTGTTAAGTGAAGCTCAATGTCTCGGCCTTGGATTTCCCTACAACCTCCCTTACGTAACTCTACTCCACACGAAACGGCAGGAGAGACTAGCAAAGTAAGAGTTCCTTCCTGCAATTCAAATTCAAATTCGTGATGTCACATTCTTAATGAAACAAGCGAATTAGATCACATTATAACTTGTTGTCGCAAATTGTAATAGATATTCAATATGATTTGCAGTCTCTCAACGGAGGAAATTCACAGTGGAAAATTGTTGTCATCTTTGGAGGGCATACAAGAAATGGTGGAGTGGGAAAGAATAATGGATCTTCAAAGCCAAGATGGGTTTTTCTTAAGCTCACCCGCTTCTACTGCCTGCGTCTTCATGCACACTGGAGACATGAAATGCCTTAAATTCTTGAACGACGTACTAGCCAAGTTTGGCAGTTGTGGTATGTATTTTAATGGAGTGCCTTTCCCAACTTTCCCGCTGTCTTGTATTGATTATATATAGTTTTGATTATAATGTATTGTATTGTTTAGTTTTGATTATATATTTAACTAATTACCCGCATCCTTCAGTTCCTTGCCTATATCCTGTGGATCTGCTGGAACGCCTGTTGATAGTGGATAACATTGTACGCCTCGGAATCGATAGACACTTTGAAAAGGAAATCAAAGAAGCTCTCGATTATGTTCACAGGTATAAATACAAATTTTAATTTTACTCGCCTTCAATTCCCTATTAATTCCTTTGGAAAATCCACTGACATTGAAATCTGTTGCATACACTAGGCATTGGAACGAACGAGGAATTGGTTGGGGCAAACTGGATGTCATAGCAGATCTCGAGATTACTGCTTTGGGATTTCGACTCCTTCGGCTACATCGGTACAAAGTAACTCCAGGTGTGTTTTATATTTAAAGGACAATATATATATATATATACCGGAAAGCATGTTTGGCCCTTCTTTTTCAACTGTTGTCTTTCTGTTCTGACCGACCTTTGGACAATATCATGTTATCAGCGGTTTTCGAGAACTTCAAAGACTCGAGTGGGCGCTTCTTTTCCTCGGCTGGTCAATTCAACAAAGATGTAGCAGGCATTCTGAGTCTGTATAGAGCTTCGGAGCTGGCATTTCCCGGTGAAAACATTTTGGATGAAGCTAAAAGCTTTAGTAGTACATATTTAAAAGAAGCTCTTGAGAAAACTGAAACTTTCACTGCATGGAACAACAAACAAAATCTAAGCGAAGAGGTAACATAACATATAACTGCACAGTGTCATTTCCTTTGAATGAGTTTTTAATTTTGTTTGTCATTTCCTCTGACAGATTAAATACGCAGTGGAGAATTCTTGGCATGCCAGTGCCTCCAGAGTGGAAGCAAAGAGATATTGTCGAGTGTATCGCTCAGATTGTGCACGCATAGCCAAAAGCGTTTACCAGTAAGTCACACCCCAAATTTAGTTATTCCTTTCTCCTTGTTTACTACCATAATTTGCATCTCCTTTCCTTCCTTGCCGATAATAGTAATGGGATTGACGGGGTGCTACATTTTTTCTAATTTCAGGCTGTCCAAAGCGAACAACCAAAAGTTTTTAGAGCTGGCGAAACTGGACTTCAACATTGTCCAGGCAATCCATCAGAAAGAGATGAAGAATGTCACCACGTAATTAACCAACGTTCCCTGATAATTTTGGCTATTGTTCCAGAATGTAGTGTATGTATATATGTCTATAATCTGAAGAGAAATTGACTAAGCGGTTTCAAATTTGTTCTAATTGCGACTTTGATTAATAATGACTCTGCACCACAGCTGGTTTAAACATTCAGAGTTCCCTTTATTACCCTTCGGTCGGCAGAGGCCAGTGGAATGTTTCTTCATAGTAGCGGCCGGCACGTATGAACCACAGTATGCCAAATGCAGATTCCTCTTTTCAAAAGTGGCGTGCCTGAATACTGTTTTGGATGATATGTATGATACATATGGAACCCTTGATGAATTGAAGCTATTCACTGAGGCTGTGAGAAGGTAGGATGTTATTGCAATCGCGCCATCATGATCTAATTACACATCGTAATCTATATCAAGATTCTGCGGCTAATTATATTATATTACATTATATTGGCTTTTCAGATGGGACCTCTCCATGACAGAAAAACTTCCAGACTATATGAAGCTCTGCTACAAAGTCTTTTACGACATTGTTCACGACGTGATTCGCGAGGCCGAGAAGGAACAGGGGCGCGAATTGCTTAGCTTTTTCCGAAAGGGAGTAAGTACACTAGTACTCGTGAATTTCTAAATTGTGTTATTCACACACACAAGCCTTGTAAGAATTCGTAATAATATGAGTTGAGTTATATGCACTTGCTATTTTAAACGCATGTCTATGTATGAGATCAATCAATTAACCTTTTGCGCCTGATCTGAATGTGGATCCATTGAATTTGATCAGTGGGAAGATTATATTCTGGGATATTACAAAGAAGCGGAATGGTTAGCTTCTGAGTACGTGCCAAGCTTGGAGGAGTACATAAAGAACGGGATCATTTCCATTGGCCAACGTATACTTCTGGTGAGTGGAGTGTTATTGATGGAGGGGAAAATGCTTTCGCAAGAGGCGCTGGAGCACTTAGATTATCCGGGAAGACGTGTTCTCACAGAGCTCAACTGCATCATCACCCGCCTAGCCGACGACATACATACATATAAGGCTGAGAAGGCTCGTGGAGAATTGGCTTCCAGTATTGAATGTTATATGAAAGAGCACCCTGGAAGCACAGAGGAAGTGGCTGTGAATTACATGTACAGCCTTCTGGAGCCGGCAGTGAAGGAGCTGACGTGGGAGTTTCTTAAGCCCGACAACACGTCGGATGTGAACATCCCAATCCCATTCCAATGCAAGAAAATGGTGATGGAAGAGACTAGAGTGACAATGGTAATATTCAAGGAAGGAGATGGCTACAGCATCTCGAAAACAAAAATAAAGGATTATATCACACAGTGTCTAATTGAACCCCTCCCTCTCTAGGTCATATTGCTCTTTGTATTCCTATAACGTGGGTTGGACTCTAATGAGTTTGTGAGCACCTTCCTTTCCCATTTCTTGAAGACGGTCGATGCATTGAATAATTGAGGTTAATCGTGTATACGCCTTGCATTGAATAATTGAGGCTAATCGTGTATACGCCTTTACCTAGTAGCCTGCAATTGAATTGCTTGATAATGAAAAGATTGTTATTTCTATTTCTTTGATAAACTACAAGTCTAATTCATTCCCATGCGAATGGAATCTGAGAGTAATTTGAATACAAAATTCTATCATCATCGATTCTAATTAATCGCTATGTATTCAAATAAAACAAAAATACATGATCTCTTCCTACCTTATTTTCTTCAACTTAATGCATTTTTCTATATATTTCCTCAAATAGTAAGTGCATTTTGTTGTTAATTTCTTCTAAGTGCATTTTGTTGTTAATTTCTCCTAAACATGGAAAGGACAACGATGGAGGACTTTAGAATCACGAGAAAGGATAAGTATGGGGGACTTTACAATTGCGAGACTTAACATTCACTTTTAGGGAGGTTTTATTCTAAATTTTATTTTTATATTTATTAAAATATATAAATTTTAAAAAAAAATTGTTATTATTTAAATACAGTTTTTTAGTTTCTCCTCTCTGTGAATATTGAACCAAACTTATTTTGATTCAAATCGATAACCTAAACCGAAACAATCCATAATGTTATATGTTATATAATTAAGTACTACAAACATATTCTTATTAATAATAAAATAAAAAGGATACAAGGATACAAACATAAATAAACATTTAACAAAATATTTTATCCAAAAATCTAAATTGCTAAAATGAAATATAATTTTCGATATATTCTATAATTGTAATATTATAATACGCTATATATATTTCACAACATCTATAAACCTTAAATTATTTACTTTAAATTATAATACAATTGTAATTTTTTAACTTCAATTGAAAAACAATTAATTAAACCACCATGCATCATAAAATGCACCTAAAATTAAAAATCATTGATGAAAAAACAAAATAAATAAAAATATCATTTTTTTTAATAATTACAACAAATAAATAAATAATAACAAGATTCTTATCTTTATAGTAAACATCAATTCTAATTCATTCCTATATTCTAATTCATTCCTATACTAATGGGAGTCGGGAGTCCGAAAGTAAGTTGAATACAAAATTGTATCATCAACGATTCTGATTAATCACTATTCCAGTAAGATTCCACTATACATCTGAAAATGTAAAAGTAATTTGAATGCATAATATTATCATAGCTATTAAATTCTCAATAGATATATAAATAAATTAAAGTGTAGCATGAGATGAACATTATGTGTTTTTATAGGTATGATGGTTATGATTTTAATAATATTATTATTAAGGGCTATTTATATTTTAATTTTTGAATTATTTTGGGTTTTTTTTTTTTTTAAACAGTAAAAGAAGTATTTTAAAAAACAATATAGTTTTGTTGATTAAAATATTATAAAAGTTGGTTATGTAATAAATTAAAAAGTAACATATTTAACTCATAAAATTGTTTTTTCATTTCAACTCTATTAATATCAAAAAAAATAACAATTATATTTATACCACTTAATAAATATATCCAAACAAAATCATCTTTTTGTTTTTTAAGTTTGGTAGGACTACATACATCTTTAACGTATACAGATACATCACCCAATTGGGGAAGGGAATTGAACGTGATGAGTGCCATAATATCCGCCTCATCATAGTTTGACCAAGACCCCACAGACAACAAAATCATCTTTAATACTAATCTAACTTTTAAAATTTAAATAACTATACATGATATTACATTTTTAAAATTAGTACATATTCTGTGTTAGGAATAGTTACATGTTATGTTTTAGCATTTACTCTAAGAATATTTACAGATTATATATTCCTTCTTAAATAACCCGAGTCTTTGGTAAAACTCCACATAGTCCATTAACCTATGGGTAAATTGAATCCATGTAACTTTTGTATATATGAAAGAATGCATTGAGTTGAGTTAAAATCTTGCGTGCATTTATAAAAATCATGGAAGCTAAAATCACGTGTACATTTATTTCTCTATCTATACAAATAAAATAAAAACATGATGCCTTTGGGAGTTATTTTATTCAACTTGAGTACATTTTTCTATATATTTTCCTTAATAGTAAATGCATTTTGTTGTTCATTTTTCTCAAACATGGCAAGGGTAAGTGTGTGGAGTTTAGAATCACTAAGACTTAGCATTCATTTTTAGGTAGGTTTTATTCCAAATCTCATTTTTTTTTTCACAATAACGGTTGCTGGTTTATATTCAAAATAAAAAAGGAGGGAGACGGATCTCCAGATTTACAAAATGGTAATGGTGACAGAAGGACCAACATCATATGTGGTTGGAGTCAAAATCTGCTTTACAATTTGCTTCTGTCATTGTGAAGAAAAAAGATACTGTATAGACTCTGATAAACTGCAGTAAAAGAAAACAGATTTTACATTTCATGTTTTAATTTGCAGATGTGTCGCATTTGCCGCCCGTTGTGATGGTAATAGCGCCTCTCAGCTAAATCAAATGGAAATTTGTTTTATGTGCTTTGACTTATCTTCAAAACAGCCAGTGAAGATGACTTGGATGAAAACGTGACAGCAAGAGGACAAAAAATGGGGCAGAGGAACTCTGTCTGGGCAGGCAGAGAAGCAGAGTTCATGGGGCAGTGTCCAGGATGCGTTTGAGTTCGATAAATTGAAGATGGGAAGAGATCAACTGGTTTATGAAAGCAATTGGTTGAGCACAGAATGTTGAAAACACAGAGGGCACAGAGCTTGATGGGGTTTGAAAGGGCGATCACATTTGAAAGGGCGATTTGATTTGATTTTGATGCTGTGAGGATCACATCTGTGAGGCTCAACGCCATTGGACAGAAAGAAGGAGTTTGAAACTTCGCAGAGATGTTGGGTATAGGGCTTCGGTGTCCACGAGCAATGATCTGCTATGGGATGGAGCTGCTAACGAAATAAGACCTAATCATGGTAAAAAACAGTATTGGTCAGAGCCATTACACCTGAGGTTACCAATATTGTGAGTGCAGGATTTATTTTCCAATTCGTCAGCAGTTTTATTGAAAGACCGAAGGACATGATAAAAGTGATTGCCTTTCATCGGCTGGTCCAGAAATAGGCATCTCTTAACTATTTGCTGTAAAATCAGATTTTGGGCTTTTCTGTTGTGTATCATCAGACCTATGACAACGGCAGAGTCTCCAATTATTGTAGCCTTGGTTATACCAATTTTCTGAAGCTGGAGTAGGCCTTGAAAGAGGGCAAGAGCTTCAGCCCTGTTGTTTGAAGCAGAGCCCAGACACCATTCATAATCAGTTAACATATCTCCATTACCGTTGCAAATAAATCCTCCAGGTCCAGCCATTCCTGGGTTGGATTTGGAGGCTCCATCGAAAAAAAGGTAGTGGGTGTTGCAGTTCCTGAGCCAACGAGTAAATTCTTCATCTTTCATCCTAATTTTCCAGCTACATCTGGAGCTATCTCTGCTATTGGGATCACTTCTATTTTGCTGTCAAGAATATGTCCTATGTAGTTCCTTTCCTCCACATTTAGATCCAGCACTTTTAGATTCCCATGACATTTTGTGGACAGAGCTTCCAAGTTGAGATTCCAAGCTTTGTTATAGAGTTTTCTAACATTAGTTTCTTTACCTTTGAAGATCATTTTGTTTCTTGCTAGCCAGATGTTCCAAAGAAGGGTACAGGGCAAGGCATTCCAGACCCTTCGAGCTGTGTTGTTTGTTTTTTTCCCCATGGGTAGCTTTTTTTCCATATAAGCAGCACTTCAGGTATGCTGGTGCCAGGCACCCAAGGAGGATTGTGACTCCGATAGGCTTCCTTCCAGCAGGCAGAAGCAAATGGGCAGTCTATAAAAAGATGCTGGCTAGTCTCTTCTTCAATTTGGCAGTTTGGACAGCGAGATGGTCCGATTATTCCTCGCTTTCTGAGGTTCTCAGCAGTGAGGGTTTTCCCTCTTAAGAGGATCCATAAGAAGAATTTGATTTTTGGGAGAGTTTCTGCCTTCCAAACAATTCTCCAATGAGCCCAGATTGCCATAGAATACTCATTTATGCAGATCTGATGATAAGCAGCCTTAATAGTGTAGACTGTGCCTGAAGGATCCCATCGAAAGTCATCAGCAAGGTAGCGTTTTGAAGGTGCAATACCATGAAGATAGACTTTCAGGTTGTTGAGGCTGATTTCTGTATCTGTTGGTATGTGAGGGAAAGTCCAGCCTTTCCAGGAATGAGAGTGGGCTTCCCATTGATAAATCTGGTCCAGAGTTTGAATCCCTGCACTATTGAAAAAACCTAGAATCTGGGGAGTACCAGGCCTTCGACTTATGGGCTGGTGCCCCAATATTTTGTCTTCCCCAATTCTTATGAAGCTGCCGCCTTTGGGAACTTTAGAAGTGTTTTGTTCAAGAAAAGGAATAGCTTTCTTACACATCCTCCAGATTTTTGAACACGCTTTGTTGGGGAGCTCATGATCCAATAGCTGATGCCTTAGATAGTTGAGATATATTTTTTCAAGAACTGTTTTCCACCAAACATTCCTACCAGAAATGAATCTCCAAACCAGCTTGCCAGCAAAGGCAAGGTTTAGGAATTTAGAGGATCTGATTCCCAACCCTCCATTCTCACATGGCTGAGTGACCTGCTTCCAGCTTACTAAGTTGTATTTTTTTTTCTCAGTTCTTCCTCCTTGCCAAAGAAAATGACGAAGGAGAGCATCCATTTTAAAATGTAAGTTGGCAGGGGCTTGTAAAAGAGTAAAACAGTACAAAGGCAGGGAGGAGAGCCCTGCTTTAAGAAGAATTATGCGCCCTGCAGGATTAAGCCAAGAGGTGCCCCAATGTTGTATCTTCCTTTTCATCTTGTCAATGATAATTTCCCAGGTTGTAGCTTTCAAGTTTCCGGCACTCACAGGCATGCCTAAATAAGTAAATTGCTCCCAATTCAGCTTACAAGGAACCCCAAAAGTAGTGGCAATCCTATGGAGAACTTGTGCCGAAGTGTTCCACCCATAAATACGGCTCTTGAGATAATTATCAGACCTCCAGAATAGCTCATGTATTTATCAAGGAGAGCTTTGAAACAACGGGCTATGATGTTTGAGGCTCCCCCCATTAGAAGAGTATCGTCAGCAAACTGAGAGTGATTGATGTTCTTGACTCCATTATCAAATTTGATCCCGGTGATGAGGCCCATGCGGCGATTGTAATCCAGAGCTCTACTAAAAGATTCAGCCATTAAAATAAAGAGATAAGGTGATAGGGGGCAGCCTTGTCTAAGCCCACGAGAGGATTGGAAAGATGGTCCAGGTCTGCGATTAAGAAGAGGGGAGATCCAATGTCCTGTGATGCAGGCTTTGATTAGGCAGATAAAGGATGTGGCAAATCCCACTTTTTCAAGCACAACAATTAGAAAGGAATGCCTGACACAGTCAAAGGCATTAGCTAAATCTAGTTTTAAGATGAAGCCTTTCTCATTTCGGGTTTGACTGGAGTGAATGGCCTCTTGGACAAGAAGGATGGAGTTCGAGATTTGCCTATTGGCCAAAAAACCCCCTTGATTTTCAGAGATGAGAGTGGGGAGGATAGGTTTTAGGTCAGTAGCCAAGATTTTAGTCAAAATTTTATATGAAGAGTTACACAACGATATGGGGCGAAAGCGAGAGAAGGTCAAAGGTCAATTTTCTTTAGGGATAAGGGCAAGATGGGTTGCATTAGTGAATCCTCCGATTTTGCACTTACGTTGGATCCATCTTAGCATCTTGACAAGGTATTTTTTAATTAATCCCCAATATGTTCTATAAAAACAGATTGGAAATCCATCTGGGCCAGGGGCTTTATCTGGCTGAAGGGCCCAGATGGCATCATATATTTCTTCTTCATTGATTTCCTTAATCAAATCTGCATTAATATCGTCATTGATTCCTTTGGTCATATGCTGTAGGAGGTCTGAGTAATCCTCTGTTTCTTTTGTCTTAGTTAAAAGAGTGCTGTAATAGGCTGAGGTAGTTTTCTTGATAGCTTCTTGGGTGTTTTGAGGGCAGCCTTCCTCATCATTAATCGTGGTGACATTATTTCTGAATTTTTTGACATTTTCTTGCTTATGGAAAAAGGTTGTATTTTTGTCTCCTCCTTGAAGCCATAACTGTCTTGACTTTATTCGCCACTTCTGCTCTTCTTCTCTATTAACCCGGTACATCTGGTAATATATATCACTTTCTAATGCTTTATCCTTGTGGGACAGCCCGTTCTCCTCTATTTTCTTGTGATTTTCTTTCAATTTATTTTTTAGCTCAGCTTTGGCATTTTCTAGTTCTTTGTAATGTTGTTTCACCCATTCCTTCAAGGCATATTTTGTATTCTTCAGTTTACATTCCCAAATGAAACCCGGTGAGCCTTCTATATGATGTTGCCAGGCTATTTGGACAATCTGATCCACAATGGGGTTGATGCGCCAAAGAGAGTTATATTTGAAAGGAAACGGCCCCAATGGACAATGTGCTTTAGGAACAGTGCTAATGGGGTAGTGATCGGAAGCTGAATAAGGCAGGATTGCAGCATGAGCAGTGGAGAATTCAGAGAGGAAGGAAGTGTTTACCAGAATTCTGTCAAGGCGCTCCATTATGTTTTCTCTGCCCAACCTGCGGTTGATCCAAGTGTACCTCCGATTTTTTGGAATGATATCTACTAAATCACCCTCTTGCATGATGTTTTCCAGCTTTTCTCTATAAGGATCATGTGTGAAAGTGCCTCCTCTTTTTTCATTGGAGTGTAATATAAGGTTTAGATCTCCCCCAAGGATGATATTTCTGATGTCTTCAGCTTGGATGTCTTCTTGTAGTGTGGCCCAGCACTGCTTTTTGTCTCTGAAATGGTTTGGTGCATAAATGTTATAAATGACTATTTGCTTGTGCTCTTCTTTCTTTTCTAATATGACTTTGATCCAATAAGGATTGATAGTATTGGATGTGCATATCCAAATATTTTTGTTCCACAAAGTGGTGATGCCACCAGATGCTCCTCTTGGTTCACATATTTGTCCCTCATAATGCCTAAACTATTCGATAATTCTTGTCATCTCTTGCAATCTTTGCTTTGTTTCCTGAATCATTACAATTCCTGGCTTCTCATGGTCTGTAAGATCTTTCAGAGCAGCAATTTTTGAGGGGTGCCCCAGTCCCCTACAATTCCATGATATTACTTTCATCATTGGGTATTTATGTTTCGGAGGGATGCTCATCCCCCTTGCTCCTTATGTGTTTTTTCTTTACTGTTTTGACCCATTATATAAGTTTCGATGGGATTTTGAGTTCCCATGGCGATGTCTTTTTGAGCATTTTCATCCCTTTGTTGTTTTCTTGATTTCCGACCAGGTCCTTTTTTTTGGGACTCTTGATTGACTCCATGCTCTTTCGAGGAGCTTCTAGTAGTTCAGGGTTGGGGGGGGGGGGCGGGTCGGGAGAATGGGAGGGTGAGGATTGGGAAAGGGAGAAAAGGATAGGGGGATCAGGGGGTCATTTTCAGGGAGAGAGAGGGCGCCAAAGGGATTTGAAGAGATCAGGGGAGAACTAGAGGTTGGCCCCGGGGTGGGGGAGATGGATGGGCCAAGAGGGAGGAGGGAGGAGGGACAGCAGAGGATTTGGGCAGAGCTGAAGGGGGGTTAGGCTTGGGAGGGGCAGATTTGGGAGGAGCACTTCATAGTTTGCTTTCAAACCGGAGGCGGTCTTCTTATTTTTTACAGTTTCCCATTGCTCTTCAGATTGAGCGGTTTCATCATTAACTATTTTAGTGTAGCGATTGGAAAAATGACCGTATTCGTGACATACCTTGCATTTGAAGGGAATTTGTTCGTAGTCCAGTTGCTGAATATGCATCCATTCGTCCACCTTTAGTTTGATTGCTTCTGGAAGACACAAATACACACACACGCCTGCATATTATCCTTGGGCTCACTCCGGTCAATGTATTTTCCAACGGCATTGCCGATGGCTTGAACCGAGTCATCTCCCCAGCAGTGGAGCGGGAGATGCGGAAGATGAACCCAAACCGGAACAACATTAGGGACGTCCAGCTCAGGGTCGAAGTCTGGAGTCCACTTGTTCAGATACAGTCCACGGGAGTCCATGAAATACGGCCCATTTCTGAAGATTAAATCCTTGTTTGCTCTGGATTCGAAATGGAAAGTGTAATAACCTTTTCCACAGAAATGAATGGAGATTTTACCATTGACTTTGTCTGCCCAATTTCTTTCGATCCAGCATTGAACTGTTTTCGGGGAAGGCCATAGGCCAGCGAACTGACCGATGAGCCCCCGCTCAGCTAAAGAGAGTGCAACCATTCGTGGAAGTGTAGGAGGGAGGTCAACCTCCTGCAACCCATCCAGTTTCTTGACAAACTTGGACAGCGCAGGGCGATTTCTCTAAGGCTGAAGGGATTTGATTAAAACCAAAAACGCATCTGCTGCTGACTGATCAACAAGGCCCTCCGTAGCAGCATTCGGAGAGGCCATGGGAGGCCAGAGGCCTTGCGCAGGAAGGGGAGGACCAGCAGTCGACTGCTAGGTCAAGGGAACGCGCAAGCAGGGCGCGCGCTCAGCTTTTTTTCCCAATCTCATTTTTATATTTGTTAAAGTATGCATATTTAAGTAAGTTTTAAAATTATTTAGTTATAATTTATTATTTAAACTTAGTTGTTTAGTTTCTTCTCTCCTGTGAATATGAATATTAAGAAAAACATTGATTCAAACCTAATATCTAACTCGAAACATCCCCATAATGTTGGTTATACCATGTATAATTAATTGCTACAAACATATTTTTAATAAAACAAAAAATGTAATGATGCAAATATACACAAACATTAAACAAAAATATTTTATCCTAGAAACCTAAAATAGGAAAATGAGACAAATGTTTTAGTATATTCTATATTTACAATATTGTAATCCAATATGTATATCCCAAGACATCCATATATCCCTAATCCGCTAACCTTGGATTAGAATACAACTATTTTTTGTTAACTAGAATTGGAAAACCATGGGATGAATTACCATGCACCATAAAGACACAAAAAATTAAAATCATGTGTCAAAGTCCACAACAACGGATGAAAACCCCACAAATGTTTTCCTATTTTTAGGTTGTCACCCCCCTGTGACCTTCACACTATGCTCGACAAAATGAATCATGTGTGCAGCTAGTCATGGAAATAATATAGCATATACCTAACATTTTCCCACTTGTTATTTTCTTTTCATATAGGGGGGCATAGGAGCACATGATGAACAATCCAAGGTAGTAATGCCCATTATTTCTCTACACCAAGAGAGCTTCTCAATGCTCACATATTTTGTTCACGAGTCTACAAAATTCTTCAAAGTGTTCGCCTTTATCAGCAACACCTTCTTGTCTTCAATCATATATCTCACAAAATGATATTGAGCACCAAAATCTTCGTCTAGCCGATGACATACATACATATAAGGCTGAGAAGGCTCATGGAGAATTGGCATCCAGTATTGAATGTTATATGAAAGAGCATCCCAGAAGCACAGAGGAAGTGGTTGTGAATTACATGTACAACCTTCTGGAACCGGCAGTGAAGGAGCTGACGTGGGAGTTTCTTAAGCTCGATAACATGTCGGATGTGAACATCCCAATCCCATTCCAATGCAAGAAAATGGTGATGGAAGAGACTAGAGTGACAATGGTAATATTCAAGGAAGGAGATGGGTACAACATCTCGAAAACAAAAATAAAGGATTATATCACAGAGTGTCTAATTGAACCCTTCCCTCTCTAGGTCATACTGCTCTTTGTATTCCTATAATGTAGGTTGGACTCTAATGAGTTTGTGAGCACCTTCCTTTCCCATTTCTTGAATACGGTCGATGCATTGAATAATTGAGGTTAATCGTGTATACACTTTTACCTATTAGCCTGCAATTGAATTTATTGATAATGAAAAGATTGTTATTTCTATTTCTTTGATAAACTACAATTCTAATTCATTCCCATGCGAATGGAATCCAAGAGTAATTTGAATACAAAATTCTATCATCATCGATTCTAATTAATCGCTATGTATTCAAATAAAACAAAAATACATGATCTCTTCCTACCTTATTTTCTTCAACTTAATGCATTTTTCTATATATTTCCTCTGATAGTAAGTTCATTTTGTTGTTAATTTCTCCTAAACATGGAAAGGACAACGATGGAGGACTTTAGAATCACGAGAAAGGACAAGTATGAGGGACTTTACAATCGCGAGACTTAACATTCACTTTTAGGTAGGTTTTATTCTAAATTTTATTTTTATATTTATTAAAATATATAAATTTTAAAATTCTTTTGTTATTATTTAAATATAGTATTTTAGTTTCTCCTCTCTGTGAATATTGAACCAAACTTATTTTGATTCAAATCGATGACCTAAACCGAAACAGTCCATAATGTTATATCTTATATAATTAAGTACTACAAACATATTCTTAATAATAAAATAAAAAAGATATAAAGATACAAATATAAATAAACATTTAACAAAATATTTTGTTCAAAAATCTAAATTACTAAAATAAAATATAATTTTCGATATATTCTATAATTGTAATATTATAATACACTATATATATCTCATAACATCTATAAACCTTAAATTATTTACTTTAAATTATAATACAATTGTAATTTTTTAACCTTAATTGAAAAACAATTAATTAATCCACCATGCATCATAAAATGCACATAAAATTAAAAATCATTTATAAAAAAACAAAATAAATAAATATATATATATTTTTAATAATTACAACAAATAAATAAACAATAAGAAGATTCTTATCTTTATACTAAACATCAATTCTAATTCATTCCTATATTCTAATTCATTCCCATACTAATGGGACTCTGGAGTCCGAAAGTAATTTGAATACAAAATTGTATCATCAACGATTCTAATTAATCACTATTCCCGTAAGATTCCACTATACATCTGAAAATGTAAAAGTAATTTGAATGCATAATAGAATAATAGTAAATTCTCAATAGATATGTAAATATTATGATATGCACATTATGTGTTTTATAAGTATGATGGTTATGATGGTAATAATGATTATTATTAAAATTTATTTATATTTTAATTTTGATTTTTTTTTTTTAAATAGGAAAAGAAGTATTTTAAAATTACTATAGTTTTTTTCAATTAAAATATTATAAAAGTTGGTCATGTAATAAATTAAAAAAAAATGATATGTAATTTAACACGAGAAAAAGTGTTTTTCATTTTCAACTCTATTAATATAAAAAAAATAACAAATTCTCTTATACCACTTAATAAATATATCCAAACAAAATCATCTTTAATACTAATTTAACTTTTAAATTTAAATAACTATACATAATATTACCTTTCTAAAATTAGTACATATTCTGTGTTACAAATAGTTACATGTTATGTTTTAGTATTTGCTCTATGTTGAGATTGCAACAAGATGACGAGCTTAGTGGAAAGGAGCCACCTTCACTAAGTCGGCCCGCAGGCTATTTTTGGCGCAAAGTCTATTTTTAGACTATGTCTATTTTTAGACATATAGATCATGTTCTATGAGTTGTAGGATGCTATTTGTGGATGGTTGGTCAAGTCGGAAAAAATAGATGGACTTCTATTTTTAGGCATATTGGGCGGAATCTATTTTTAGATTGTCAGTCTAAAAATAGATATGTCGAATATTATTAGCTCTTAATATATTTGGACTATAAACATTATCTTATTCTCTTGGAGCACTTTAGTTAAGTGCACAGATGTGGCACAGGAGTTGATAGAAGGAATTACGCTATTCCTGAGGGTTACGTGGAGCTATCGCATGGATACTTCAGTTAGAACTCATGTGACAGATTTTGGTGGAGTTGATTGAGGAGTTAATGGAGTTGTGTTCAGTTTAATTAATCTAAACATAGTTGAGCTAGTTGTATTTAGTCTAATTGATTAATACACTAGTGAAGAGTGGTGTGAATTAATTATTAATTAATTCACTAATTATAAACTCATTAATCAACTAAAGAATACATCAGTTAACTTCAGTGCATGGACAGTTTCAGTGGAGACCAGTGCAGAGATAGGTGAAAGAGCAGGTTAACTATCAGTTGTGACTATACTGTTGCATATTTGCAACAACCAGTGATTAGAGAAGCCAATGAGGATTGCGCAGTACAAGCCAGGTGGTTCGAAGTTATTTATGAGCCATTCTTCAGCATTGATTAAGCAATAAAGGTTGGCTATCAGGTGGTAGAGATTGGAGCATGTGTTTTGCTAGATCTAGCTTGATTAGTGTGTAGCAATTGGAGGTTGTGCTAAGAACTTGTGAGGAGCTTTGTACAATGATTGTTACATGATCTCTATGACATATAATATACAGATAGTTGGGGGTTTTTAGCTTTAAGCTTTTCCATAAAATATTGTGTTCATATGTGTGATTGTTTATGGTTTTAATGTGCGCATGCGATTGTTTTTATTTCCGCAATTAATGATCAATGGTAGAAGAGATTCTGTATTGTGCATGAAGTTAAAATAATGTGTGATCAGGAGAATCTCGGTGAATAATATATCAGTTATTCAAATTTCTACATGGTATCAAAGCGATATTGATCATTGGAGCAATTTCAAAACATTGAAGCGGTTGAGTTTTGTGCTGGTGGAATTCGAATTTGCAGTAGTGTTTTCTTGGTGTCGAAGTTGAGATGTCTTTCAATGGATTGCGATTGGAGTATGCCCTTGAGGGCAGGTCGAATTATATTGCATGGAAGGACAGGATGGAGGCGGTGCTGGATGACAATGGGTTGAAGGAGTTCATAGATGTAGAAATTCCAAAACCTACTTCTAGCGATGTTGCCGTACTTGACGCATGGCAAAAGAAGACAGAAAAGTGTCGAAGGATTCTGTTGGAAGGTGTGAAGGATCACATAGTGTCCAGCCTTCATGGTAAGGCTTCTCCATTCTTGATGTGGAAAGCTTTGACAGATTTATTTCAAATCAAGAGTGACCAGAGGAAGTTGACGCTCAAGGATAAACTCGGGAACATAAAAATGGAGAAAGGCGACAGTATGCCCAAGTACCTCACGAAGTTCATCCAATGCAGGGATGAGCTGGGAAGTGTGGGGGTGACTGTTGATGACGAGGAGTTGGTGAGCTTGGCTCTCCTTGGGCTTCCGAAGAGTTGGCATTCCTATCAAGACTCTGTCAATGGTCGGGAGAAATTGCCGGGGATGGGAGTGACTTTGGTCGGATCTTGTGCAAGAGGAGATAAGGCGGAGTACCGGGGACGGATCTTCAGAGAAGAACTACGTTGAAGAGAAAGTGTCTTTGGCTGCCAAAGCAAAGAAGAGCAAGAAAGCTTCTCAATCCGGTACGAAAGGCAAAGAGCGAGGAAGGTGGGAAGGTGAAGTGCTTTCACGCATGCGAAACACGGACATTACGCCACTAATTGTCCACGGAAGAAGAAAAATAAGAAGGTTCTTTGGATGCGGCGAGAGGCCTTCGCCTCGCGGTTTGAGCTGGATTTTTCGTTGATCGCATGCTTGGTCTCAAGTGTGATGGGTTCGGTGTGGTTTCTTGACAATGGTGCATCTTTTCACATGACGGGGGTAGGGTTGTTTCTTTCGATCTAGATGAGAAAGATCTTGGAGTGCACATCGAGATGGGTGATGATGGTAGATACATTGCGACCAGTATCGGTACCATTTCCTTTGAGAGGGAGTCTGGTAAACCCTTCTTATTGAAGGAAGTGATGCATGTTCCGGGATTGAAGAAGAATCTGATATCGGTGGCCATGTTAGAAGACAAGGGATATGATGTTGTCTTTAGCGAGGGAAAGGCTTTCCTGCACAGTAAGGAAACTGGTGAGACCTGGAGGATAGGGGTTCGAGTTAAGAACCTTTATCAATTGCAGGTAGATGGCTGTGCAGCAATGGCAGGAAAGGCAGAAGGAGTGGTGAGCCGGGATGATGGTGAGTTGTGGCACCGGAGATTGGGCCACCTTCACCATGGAGATTTGAAGATACTACAGTAGATTTCTACTGGGCTTCCTAAGGGTACTCTTGTGCAGTCAGATCAGTGCAAGGGATGTACCTTGGGAAAATTTGTGAAAGCCACCTTTCACGAGAAGGATAGTCGCGCCACAATGATCCTTGAGAGAATTCACATAGACGTGTGTGGACCTTTCTCAGTAGCTTCGACAGCAAAGCACAGGTATTATGTGATATTTGTTGATGATTTTTCTCGTAAGTGCTTGGATCTTCTTCATGCGGAAGAAGAGCGAGACCGCCTCAAAGCTTGTGAGTTCAAGGCACTGGTTGAGAAAGAATCGGGGAAGTAGGTGAAGGCTCTGAGGAGCGACAATGGTGTTGAATTCATCTCTGGCGAATTCAATGACTTTTGCAGCACAGAAGGAATTTGAAGAGAGCTCATAGCACCTCATAACCCACAGCAGAACGGGGTTGCTGAGCGGAAGAACAGAATGATCGTGGGTGTTGCACGAGCGATGTTGCATGATCAGGGCCTACCCATTCACTTATGGGTGGAGGCATGCAATACTGCAGTATATGTGCAGAACCATTGTCCTCACAGGATACTTGGCATGAGTACACCCGAGGAGGCGTTTTCTGGTAAGAGGCCGATATTTCCCATTTGAGGATTTTTGGTTCACCTGTTTACATTCATGTGACGAAGGATGCCAAGAAGAAGCTGGAGCCGACTGTAGAGGTTGGGATATTTGTGGGGTACACTGATACACCCCACAACTATCGTGTGTATTTGCTAGACAGTCGCAAGACTGTTGTGCGACGGGATATCAAATTTCATGAGGAGAAAGCCATGAAGTGTTCGCTTGAGAGGGAGCCACACTTGCATGTGGATGAGGAGCTATTAGTTCCTAAGGATGAGTCTCAGGATGTGGATCAGCCACAAGATGAGGTTCATGGAGTGGAAGAGACCACTCAAGTAGCGCCAACCATCAGAGGGTGGAAGTGCACTAAAGAAGCTGAGCGACTGGCTCAAGATGCAGAGAAGGTTGTGATACACTACATAACGGCGCGGACGGAGACGAGTCCACGACCGATATGTTGGATACATGGCTCTTATGAGCAAGTGTATCGTGATGGAGCCATCCTCTTTTGAGGAAGCTGTGGAGGATCCCGCATGGGTAGATGCCATGGTGGAAGAGTATGATTCGATTGTCAAAAACAGTGCATGGGAGATTGTCCCAAGGCCGGAAGGGAAATCGGTGGTGGGTTCGAGATGGATATACAAAGTGAAGCAAGAAGCTGACGGGAGTGTGGAGAAGTACAAGGCAAGATTTGTTGCCCGAGGCTTCTCACAGATTGAGGGGATCGATTATGAGGAAACCTTTTCACCTGTCGCAAGGTATTCTTCCATACGGACGATTCTTGCTCTCTCAGCGCAGATGGGGTGGCACATTCATCAGATGGATGTGAAGACTGCGTTCCTCAACGGAGTGATTGAGGAGGAGGTGTACATAGAGCAGCCCGAAGGTTTCGAGATCTTCAGCAGCGAGTCGCATGTGTGCAGACTCAAGAGAGCGTTGTATGGGTTGAAACAAGCACCTCGTGCTTGGTACACACGGATAGACAGTTATTTCACCGGACTTGGATTCTCCAAGAGTGAGGCGAATCCAAACCTATACCAGATTGTGGTGGAGGGTAAGTTCTTGATCATTGTACTTTATGTAGATGATTTGATTTTGACAGGTGATGAGCTGTTGATACTCTCATGCAAGGAGGATCTTGCAAAAGAGTTTGAGATGAAGGACTTAGGCCTCCTTCATTATTTCCTAGGATTGGAAATTTGGCAGCGCAGTGATGGACTGTTTGTTTCTCAGGGTAAGTATGCCCGGGAGATACTGGAGAAGTTCAACATGCATGGCTGCAAGCTTGTTGATACTCCTCTTCCTGGTGGATGGAGGAAGGAGGATGCTACTTCAGCGGAGGTAGTGGATGCCACTGTTTATCGACAGTTGGTGGGGTCGCTTATGTATCTGGTTAATACACGACTCGACATATGCTATGTTGTTAACCAGCTTTCACAAGCTATGGTTAAGCCTACCAAGCTCTACTGGAAGGCAGGTAAGCATGTATTGAGATATCTCAGAGGCACATCGGGATATAGATTATCGTACAGACAGTCGGAAGAGGTGAGGCTATGTGGCTTCACGGATGCAGATTGGGCAGGAAGCCCAACATATAGAAAGAGCACATCTGGAGGGATTTTCAGTATCGGGTCGACAACAGTTTCTTGGTATAGCAGGAAGCAGAGATCCATGGCACTCAGTTCAGCAGAGGTTGAGTATATTGCAGCGAGTTTGGCTGCATGCGAGGCTATATGGATGAGGAAGATCCTAGTCGGGTTGTTCGGTTCATACTTAGAGCCTACTATGATTTATTGTGATAATCAGAGTTGCAGTAAACTCTCAGTTAATCCAGTATTTCATGATAGATCTAAACACATTGACATCTGGTATCATCATATCAGAGATTGTGTGCAGCGGAAGATCATGTTACTTTCATACATTCCCACGGAGGATCAGGATGCTGATATCTTGACGAAGGCGCTCACCAGGAGCAAATTCAAATACCACAGGGGCAGGATAGGGGTTGCAGATAATCCATATCTTGTTGAGAGGGAGTGTTGAGATTGCAACAAGATGATGAGCTTAGTGGAAAGGAGTCGCCTTCACTAAGTGGGCCCGCAGGCTATTTTTGGCGCAAAGTCCATTTTTAGACTATGTCTATTTTTAGACATATGGATCATGTTCTATAAGTTGCAGGATGCTATTTGTGGATGGTTGGTCAAGTTGGAAAAAATAGATGGACTTCTATTTTTAGACATACTGGGCGGAATCTATTTTTAGATTTCCAGTCTAAAAATAGATATGTCGAATATTATTAGCTCTTAATAATATTTGGGCTATAAACATTATCTTATTCTCTTGGAGCACTTCAGTTAAGTGCACAGATGTGGCACAGGAGCTGACAGAAGGAATTACGCTATTCCTAAGGGTTAAGTGGAGCTATTGCATGGATACTTCAGTTAGAACTCATGTGATAGATTTTGGTGGAGTTGATTGAGGAAGTTAGTGGAGTTGTATTCAGTTTAACTAATCTAAACATAGTTGAGCTATTTGTATCTAGTTTAACTAATTGATACAATTAGTGAGAGTGGTGTGAATTAATTATTAATTAATTCACTAATTATAAACTCATTAATCAACTAAAGAATACATCAATTAACTTCAGTGCATGGACAGTTTCAGTGGAGACCAGTGAAGAGATAGGTGAAAGAGTAGTGTGACTATCAGTTGTGACTATACTGTTGCATGATTTGCAACAACCAGTGATTGGAGATGCCAATGAGGATTGCGTAGTACAAGCCAGGTGGTTTGAATTTATTTATGAGCCATTCTTCGGCATTGATTGCGCAGCAGAGGCAGGCTATCAGGTGGCAGAGATAGGAGCATGTGTTTTGCTAGATCTAGCTTGATTAGTGTGTAGCAATTGGAGATTGTACTGAGAGCTTGTGAGGAGCTTTGTATGATGATTGTTACATGATCTCTATGAAATATAATATACAGATAGTTGGGGGTTTTCAACTTTAAGCTTTCCCATTAAATACTGTGTTCATATGTGTGATTGTTTGTGGTTTTAATGTGTGCATGCAATTGATTTTATTTCCGCAATTAATGATCAATGGTAGAAGAGATTCTGTATTGTGCATGAAGTTAAAATAGTGTGTGATCAGGAGAATCTCGGTGAATAATATATCAGTTATTCAAATTTATACACTCTAAGAATCTTTACATATTATATATTCCTTCTTAAATAACCTGAGTCTTTGGTAAAACTCCACATAGTCCATTATCCTATGGGTAAATTGAATCCATGTAACTTTTGTATATATGAAAGAATACATTGAGTTGATTTAAATTCTTGCGTGCATTTATAAAAAGCATGGAAGCTAAAAACACGTGTACATTTATTTCTCTATCTATACAAATAAAACAAAAACATGATGCCTTTGGGAGTTATTTTATTTAACTTGAGTACATTTTTCTATATATTTTCCTTAATAGTAAATGCATTTTGTTGTTCATTTTACTCAAACATGGCAAGGGTAAGTCTGTGGAGTTTAGAATCACTAAGACTTAGCATTCACTTTTATGTAGGTTTTATTCCCAATCTCATTTTTATATTTGTTAAAGTATACATATTTAAGTAAGTTTTAAAATTATTTTGTTATAATTAATTATTTAAACTTAGTTGTTTAGTTTCTCCTCTCCCGTGAATATGAATATTGAGAAAAACATTGATTCAAACCTAATATCTAACTCGAAACATCCCCATAATGTTGGTTATGTCATGTACAAGTAATTGCTACAAACATATTCTTAATAAAACATAAAATAAGTAATGATGAAAATATACAAAAAAAATAAACAAAAAGATTTTATCCTCGAAACCTAAACTAGGAAAATGAGACAATTTTTTTAGTATATTCTATATTTACAATATTATAATCTAATATGTATATCCCAAGACATCCATATACCCCTAATTTGCTAACCTTGGATTAGAATACAACTATTTTTCGTTAACTAGAATTGCAAAGCCATGGGATGAATTACCATGCACCATAAAGACACAAAAAATTAAAATCATGTGTCAAAGTCCAGAAGAACGGAAGAAAACCCCACAAATGTTTTCCTTTTTTTTGGGTTGTCACCCCCCTGTGACCTTCACACTATGCTCGACAAAATGAATCATGTGTGCAGCTAGTCATGGAAATAATATAGCATATACCTAACATTTTCCCACTTGATATTTTATTTTCATATAGGGGGGCATAGGAGCACATGATGAACAATCCAAAGTAGTAATGCCCATTATTTCTCTACACCAAGAGAGCTTCTCAATGCTCACATATTTTGTTCATGAGTCTACAAAATTCTTCAAAGTGTTTGCCTTTATCAGCAACACCTTCTTGTCTTCAATCATATATCTCACAAAATGATATTGAGCACCAACATCTTCGTCTTGGAACATTGGTAAGTTGGGTTCTTCACTATGAATATTTCACTCTGAATGTTACAATATATAGCTACAACTTGTTCTACCAACCTAATACTTTCAAACATAAACTTTATAACCATACTTATTCCTTGCTTGCATGAGTTTATGCCATGTATTCATTTGTTGTAGTTGAGAGTGACATTACAAACTATCTTCCACTCATCCAACTAATTGTTCCTCAAACTAGTTACTCCTCCAAATATGTTAAACACATATCTGCTTGTAAATCTTCTGCAATCGAACCCAATTTGCGTCAACAAAGCCATGTATGTCATACACTTTTTCCAATCTCATTATTCCTTATTATAAAAATCTGTAACTAGCAAAGCCACAAAAATGCTTGAAAACCCTCTTTATTTTAGATGTTAGATCTAAGAATTTTGTGATCCATAATGTCGACAATTGTCTTTCGAATTAATCACATCATTAGGATTAGGTCGACGTTTCGAACCAGCTAATGTGGTTCATCCTCGGGACAAGGTGGAGAAACTAATCGATCTCGATGAATAAAAAGTGGAGATGCATCATTGCTTGGAAATAGCCTTTGAAAATTAGTTGTTAAGAACTAGACATTAAGACTAGCTGTCAAGAGCTAGCCGTTAGAAAGTTAAAAATTAAAATTAAATAATTAATTAATTAATTAATTAAAATTTATTAAAAAAGGGTTTACAAATTATTATGTAATTAAAATAAATATAATAGGTAATAAGGAGGGGTAAGATTTTTAATTTAATAAATAAATAAAATAAAATAAAGTAAAATAAATAAATAAATAAATTAGATAATTAAATAGATAAAAATAAAAATAAATAAATAAATCAATTAATTAATTAATTGTATATAAAAATATATAACTAAATAAAAATAAACATAAATAAATAAACAAAGACTCCCTTTATTGAATGTTGGTGGCAGAAGAATACAATAGAATGCTAAAACACTTGAATAGAATCCTTTGATATATGGCACTCAAATATCCTCAGCAAGGAGGTCCCTTTCCTCAGTCTCTTTGCAAGCTTCTTCTCTCTCTCAAAAGAAGTGTTGAAGACTCCCCAATGGTTGAATCTTATGCTCTCACTAAGGTGTTGGATTGCTTAGAAACAATATGGCCAACATGCTAGTGCTCTCACTTCCTTTGCTTCAACAATGAAATGTGGTTTTTCTCTGATAGAAATTTGGCGAGCATAACAATGTCTCATGTTTTGCTCTTCCCATGGCTTTTTTATATAGAAAATTTCGAACCAATACTCCCTCCCTTGGTTCAAGAGTGATTGTGACACAAGAGTAGGACAAGATGTTTCCATTGAGGGCTATGTACCTTCAAGGTAACCTCAAGTCTGTTGTTCTTGATTGGCCATGCCATGGAATCTCCTCCGTAACTGTGCTAAGTGGTCCCAAAATGTTGTGTTTTCCCTTCCTTTCACCACGCGAATTTCAAAGGAAAAGTCAGGGAGTCACGCATTCTTTCCTTTACCTTGGTGCATGGTCAAAAAATTTCCCTTATAACCTTACGAAAAAATAAATTTTTACAATGTCCATGATGTATTCTACTGGAAAATCTTGATTTGTACCTTTTGCTGGACAATTTATAATGTATTTTACAGTGTACAATTTTCTGGTGTTAATAATTTCCCCCAGATGTATGAGGTCTAGGAGAAAGCACATAACTGAAATACATCAGGTTTTATTGATGATCCTTCTCTAGTTTTGACATATACCTGCTCAATGCTCCCTGTGTTAATGTTTTTGTTGGAAATGGGTACCAAATAACACCTCCTTAACACTTGGTTGTTCCCTACAAAGGATCACAAAGATAATTGGTGTTGTTAGTGAACAGACTTAAAAAAAAGCATAACTAGTAATGGAAGCAATGTGTGAAGAAACATAAGCTTAATAAAAAGAGACAAATACACCACAATACTCAATAGAGCAAACATCTCAATACAACAATGGATAAAGGATCCCTTTATTGAATGTTGGTGGTATAAAAATACAATAGAATGCTAAAACACTTGAACATAATCCTTTGAGCTATGGTGTTCAAATATCCTCAGCATGGAGGTCTCTTTCCTTAGTCACTTTGCAAGCTTCTCTTCTCTCTCAAAAGAAGTGTGAAGACTCCCCAATGGTTGAATCTTATGCTCTCACTAAGATTTTGGATTGCTTAGAAACAATATGGCCAACATGCTAGTGCTCTCACTTCCTTTGCTTCAACAATGAAACATGGTTTTTCTCTGATAGGAATTTGGCGAGCATAACATTGTCTCATGCTTTGCTCTTCCCATGTCTTGTTCTATAGAAAATTTTGAGCCCATCTTCCCTCCCTTGGTTCAAGGGTGATAGTGACCCAAGAGTAGGACAAGATGTTTCCATTGAGGGATGCATATCTTCAAGGTGACCTTAAGTCGGTTTTCCTTGACTGGCCATGTCATGGAATATCCTCCCTAACTATGGTAAGTGGTCCCAAAACCCTGCATTTTCCCTTCCTTCAACCACATGAATTTCGAAGGAAAAGTCAGGCAGTTGTACATTTTTTCCTTTATCTTGGTGCTTGGTCAAAATTTTTTCCTTATAACCTTAGGAAAATTTAAATTTTTACAATGTCCATGATGTCTTCTGCTCAAAAATCTTGATTTGTGTACCTTTTGTTGGACAATTTATAATGTATTTCGCAGTGTACGATTTTCTGGTGTTAATAATTTCCCCAGATGTACGAGGTCTAGGAGAAATCACATAACTAAAATACAATAAAGGTTTTATTGATGATCCTTCTCTGGTTTTGACATATACTTGACAAATTTTAATTATACTCGCCTTCCATTCCCTATTAATTCCTTTGGAAAATCCACTGATGAAATCTGTTGCATACACTAGGCATTGGAATGAAAGAGGAATTGGGTGGGGTAAACTGGATGCCATAGTAGATCTTGAGATTACTACTTTGGGATTTCGACTCCTTCGACTACATCGGTACACAGTAACTCCAGGTGTGTTTTATATTTAAAGGATAATTTATATATACACCAGAAAGTATGTTTGGCCCTTATTTTTCAACTATTGTCTTTCTGTTTTGACTGACCTTTGGATAATATCATATTATCAGTGGTTTTTGAGAACTTCAAAGACTCGAGTGGGTGCTTCTTTTCCTCGGCTGGTCAATTTAACAAAGATGTAGCAGGCATTCTGAGCCTGTATAGAGCTTCGGAGCTGGCATTTCCTGGTGAAAACATTTTGGATGAAGCTAAAAGCTTTACCAGTACATATTTAAAAGAAGCTCTTGATAAAAGTGAAATTTTCACTACATGGAACAACAAATAAACTCTAAGCTAAGAGGTAACATAACATATAACTACCCAGTGCCATTTACTTTGAATGCATTTTTAATTTTGTTTGCCATTTCATTTGCCAAATAGATTGGATTGAATGAGTTTTTAATTTTGTTTGTCATTTCCTCTGCCAGATTAAATACGCAGTGGAGAATTCTTGGCATGCCAGTGTCTCCAGAGTGGAAGCAAAGAGATATTTTCAAGTGTATCGCTCAGATTGTGCACGCATAGCCAAAATCATTTACCAGTAAGTCACACCCCAAATTTAGTTATTCCTTTCTCCTTGTTTAGCATAATTTGCATCTCATTTCCTTCCTTGCCGATAATAGTAATGGGATTGATGGGGTGCTACATTTTTTCTAATTTCAGCCTGTCCAAAGCAAACAACCAAATTTTTTTAGAGCTGGCGAAACTGGACTTGAACATTGTCCAGGAAATCCATCAGAAAGAGATGAAGAATGTCACCACTTAATTAACCAACGTTCCCTGATAATTTTGGCTAGTATTCCAGAATGTAGTGTATGTATATATGTCTATAATCTGAAGAGAAATTGACTATGCGGTTTCAAATTTGTTCTAATTGCGTCTTTGATTAATGACTCTGCACCACAGCTGGTTTAAACATTCAGAGTTCCCTTTATTACCCTTCGATCGACAGAGGCTAGTGGAATGTTTCTTCATAGTAGCGGCAGGCATGTATGAGCCACAATATGCCAAATGAAGATTCCTTTTTTCAAAAGTGGCGTGCCTGAATACTATTGATATGTATGGTACATATGGAACCCTTGATGAATTGAAGCTATTCATTGAGGCCATGAGAAGGTAGGATGTTATTGCAATTGCGCCATCATGATCTAATCTATATCATGATCCTGTGGCTAATTATATTATATTGGATCTTCAGATGGGACCTCTCCTTGATAGAAAATCTTCCAGACTATATGAAGCTCTGCTATAAAGTCTTTTACAACATTGTTCACGAAGTGGTTCGCGAGACCAAGAAGGAACAGGGGCATGAATTGCTTAGCTTTTTCCGAAAGGGAGTAAGTACACTAGTACTCATGAATTTCTAAATTGTGTGATTCACTCAAGAATTCACTCACACACAAGACTTGTAAGAATTGGTAATAATTTGAGTTATATGCACTTACTATGCATGAGATCAATTAATTGACCTTTTGTTGATCTGAATGTGGATACATTGAATTTGATCAGTGGGAAGATTATATTCTAGGATATTATGAAGAAGAGGAATGGTTAGCTTCTGAGTACGTGCCAAGTTTGGAGGAGTACATAAAGAACAAGATCATTTCCATTGGCCAACATATACTTTTGGTTAGTGGAGTGTTATTGATGGAGGGGAAAATCATTTCGCAAGAGGTGCTGGAGCACTTAGATTATCCGGGAAGACGTGTTCTCACAGAGCTCAACCGTATCATCACCCGCCTAACCGATGAAATACATACATATAAGGCTGAGAAGGCTCGTGGAGAATTGGCATCCAGTATTGAATGTTAATTGAAAGAACATCCCGGAAGCACAGAGGAAGTGGCTGTGAATTACATGTACAACCTTTTTGAGGTGGCATGAAGGAGCTGACGTGGGAGTTTCTTAAGATCGACGACACGTCGGATGTGGACATTCCAATCCCATTCCAATGCAAGAAAATGGTTATGGAAGAGACAAGAGTGAAAATGGTGATATTCAAGGAAGGAGATGGGTACAACATCTCGAAAAAAAAATAAAGGATCATATCAAAGAGTGTCTAATTGAACCCCTCCCTCTCTAGGTCATATTGTTCTCTTTATTCCTATAAAATGGGTTGGACTCTAATGAGTTTGTGAGCACCTTCCTTTCCCATTTACTAAATACAGTCGATGCACTGACTAATTGAGGTTAATCGTGTATACGCCTTTACCTAGTAGCCTGAAATTGAATTGCTTGATAATGAAAATATTGTTATTTCTATTTCTTTGATAAACTATAATTCTAATTCATTCCCATGCGAATGGAAATCCGAGAGTAATTTGAATACAAAATTCTATCATCATCAATTCTAATTAATAACTATGTATTCAAATAAAACAAAAAGCATGATCTCTTCCTGCATTATTTTCTTCAGCCCTATTGACTGAAAGGGCAAAATAATGTCTGTCTTTTTACTTTCAAGAGGATAGAAAAGCAATTAGAATATTCTGCATAATACTGGGCTACCTGGACAGGCACCCCAAAAACATGACAATATTCTTCGGAATGAAAGGAAAGAGCCTACCCTAGTACTTATGAACAACAAAGGTGGAGGATGGATAGTTCGAATACCTAAGGAAATAAGCATAATTCGAGTACCTAAGGATGCGTAAGAATGACTCGACAAGGAGAGGAGAGGAAGGATATTTCGAGTACCTAAGTATTATGCCAAAGTGAAGGAACAAGCTCTCCCCAAATACCAATTACTACTCCGCTTAGTTGCACCGCTTTAGCAGAAAATGCATATATTATATATGTCATTATGCTTCAAGATTGAGAAATTCCACTATTTACGCTTGATAAGCAATTGGTTATCATATACGTAATAGTTCTTTATGCTTTAACAAGTATAAAATAAGATAGATAGCTTTCATATATTGAGGAATCAAATGCATTATATCATTCTAAATGATGCACTACCTTCCACCTCTCGATCCCTTATGATTCCCATATCTCTCGATCCCTTACGGTTCCTACCCTTGACGCTACCACACACTTACCACCGAATAGTGATGATCGTTGCTTCACCTATACTTTCTATCGGTTAGTCAAAAAGAGAAAGGAATGTTGACTTACCTGCTTGATGTTACAATACGTGGGTGGTGATCTTCCTTATTACTACTAAACGATGGCCCTTACCTTAATGCTAACTCGATGAATGGAAGATGCTGACGTGAAGGAAGATGGTTCTCTTAAAGCAAGTCATGAATCCAGCTCTTAAGGAAGGAAAGCTCATCATTAACACCCACCGTATCTATCAATCTCACGTTAGCAACGCTCACCGGCCTTGGGATGCTGCAAGGCAAGATATTGAATATGCCTTTCATTAAGATGCCTAAAATATTTGTCTCCCAACGTAAGGCCCAACAACCAGGCCCTTAACTACGCCCCCCCTTATTTCTTACCTACCTTGATAATGATTCATTTGGCTGATAAGAAAAAGTATGTATGTTCCAACCTGGTATCGCCCTATCTAACCATCCTCCCCCCCCTTAGTACCGCCCCCCTTCATATTAGCAACGGAAAGAATGTTTCAAGGGCAATGAATAAAAGAAGATGTCTCTCCCGACCTGACCTCTCACCCTGAAGCTTCCTCGCATTTAAATGCTTACCCTGAATACGCGTTCTTAGATTAATAAGAAAAGATCAGGCCTGGATGGTTGAACCCGAGGCTGGCCCAACCCGTGGATGCTAGAACCTGTGGTGGCTAAATGGATGGCTTTGGAAAAAACCGAGAGCTAGTCGAGCTAATACGAAGCTTGACGAACTAATTCAACGATGATGGCGAGACAATAGCACCAATTCTTTTATTTCTTTTTATATTGATTGAAAATGATAGAAAGCCTAGTTTGGCAGTAGCCGCCGGCCTGCAATCGATCTAGCAAGCAACAATCCGTCTGTGTCAATTTCATCATGCATCTCCATCCAGTTCGTTTGCAAGATCCATGCATCCATCCAGGCAGTAAGATAGGTTGAAATCGGGTCTTCAGTAGCAAGATCTCGATTGGCATAGAGAGAGAAGATATCAGGCGGGAAGCAAGAGATAGACAGGCAGCAAGATAGAGATCTCATCAGGCAGGTATCTCTCCGTTTTCAACCCCGAAAAAGAATAGATTGTTCCTTCGCCCGGTGGATAACGCACGCGCCCAAACAGACACATCTAGCCAGCAGGCATCCTAGCTAAGTTTCAAAGCTTGCGATCTATCTATCTATAGCAGGTGGTAAGATTGCTCACAGTAGGTAGGTGGGAACTTCGGGCATTAGTTAACTAGTTGATTCTATTACTTTGGGCTGGCAGTTGTGAACTAAGCTATGTAACTGAGTGCTATTGGGAACAACTGGGTGTGAATACAAACTGGGTGATTCACTGTGGGCAGTTGGGAATCGATATTTGTTTTCTGTGGCTTTTTGGTGAACTTCTCGCAGCTAGTAACTGGGGCTTTCAGTGCCCCTAGGTCTTGGCTTTATCGTGTAGGTCGGTCTGTTCCGATGGTAACTTGGGTAACTCAATTATTCCCCCCATCCTGTTTCGGGGTTGCACATAGTCATTCGCTGGACATATTCGTGATATTATCCCCTTGCCCCACCCACGTGATAGGCACACACACTCAGCTCTAGCCACACACACGTCTAGCCATAGTATCGGCCGTTCTAACGTGTAATAGGTTATTCTCCCAGCCATTTTGTTCAACCAGGAGCAAGCCGTTGTCCATGTTCCTAAGGCAAAAGAAAAATTTGTCAATTAAGTTCATCGTCCATCAGTTAGCAAGCGATAAATGGCATCAATCGAGGTCTCAATCAGGTCTTCGGTGGCAAGGTCTAGTAGGTATGGAGCCCTTGTTTACTCAGATGACCAACTCATTGACTTGCTAGACGGTAGGTCCCATCAGACATATATCCTATCGGTCAGTTGGTTCATTGAAGTATACCCACCAAATTGCTCCCGGTAGCAAATGATAGCCGAGCCAGGAGGGATGCCTTACCCCTATCTCCAAAATTCCCCTTTTATTTCGCATTCGAGGTAAGTTATATATGAGCATGTGGCATGCATCATGTGATAGTTGAGATTCGCATAGCATCCATCTTCTGTTTAGATCTTTTGTTTAGGCATCTTGTTGTTTCAAGCTGTTTAGGTTAGGCATCCAAAGCTGTTTAGGCATCTTGCTGTTTAGATCTGTTTCTTACTGGTGATAACTTGTTGTTTCAATTCGCATAGCATCCATCTTCGCTGTTGATCGATAGGTGGTTAAGTTAGAGCCTGCCATTTCTTTCGTTTGATCGAAGTTCAGGAGATAATAAATTAGGTAGGCTATGTCAACCCAGCTATGTTAGCCCAGAAATAAGTAATTTATATAAAGGCAAAGTGATCAAGCAGTAAATAAAGAGTGTTTCGTTTCCTTCCCAGCATCGGCATACCTCCTAATATCGAGGTAGGCCCATGCATACCCAGGCAGGCATAAAACCTACCTAGACTCACCTACCCACCCTGATTCAAGGAAGGCATACCCATGCATACCCATGTACGCCCACCTAGCATGCATATCCAACTACCTCTTACCAAGCAAGAAGGATACTACCTCCCTCCCCTCCCCTTCTTGAAGTGGGAAGGTGTAGTTCTACTTACTTGCTTCTTTGGGAGTGGGAAGGCGTAGCACATGAGACAGTCAATTCATTACTTACTGGGCGCACAAAGGGGTCCGCAGGTAGGATATGCAAGAGTCCCACTTCTTGCTTGATTCTGGGGCCGATCATCAATCGTACGGACTTACTTAATATTTTTTCCCGACATTTTCTTTATAACTGGTGTACGTAGAGAGCAGTTTCATATTGCCTTCTATGTTATTAACCACGGAATGATTCAATTTTCCAATATTCCTGCAGTAGTCCCTACTTATCCTCTATTAGCTCCTTTACCTACCTTTTATTAACCTAACCTACTATACGCCCCTTAGCTTTCACCATTAATGATTGAGATGGCCTATTTGGGGGAATTAGCCCTGTCCCATCTGAAAGTAAAGGGTCAAGGTGGATCTATAGATTTATCGGCTATATAGCGCATAATAGTCAATTTCCTGTTGGATCGAATCACTATTTCCTACGGATACTATTTCCTATGGATACTTTTGAATACGGATGTATCTACAATCTATAGATTCTAGATAAAAGCTTATCTTATTAGTGATAACCTTCAATTTCATTTAAGTGAAAACCTTATCTTGCTTAACTCCAAAGTAAAGAATGAAAGGTTTGGTGTTGGTCCAACCCACAAACCTTATAACCCCAGGACCAAACAAGTAATCAACCTATTCCCTCTTGAATATAATGGTTATCAAGAGGAACAATCTCCGAAGATGATTGGGGATTCCATAAGGGGTATATCTCCTGCCCTTAGCCTAGCCTATTCCCTCTTGACTATTTGGATGCGTATAGTCTTAGCCTCTTTGTTTGATTGTTTTTATGGGCGGTAGGAGGTGCGCTTAAAAACATATCCATAGCTTAGAAAACTCTCTTCATTACAACATAAGCTCATTACAACATAAGGATTAAGGGATTAGCACATGGAAATAACATTCAATAGTGAAAAAAGATCTGGATATATCGCCCTCCACTCCAGGAGGAGGTTCGGGAGCTAGCCCAGCCGGCTCAACAGTCAATAGTTATTGCTGGGGTTTTTGTAAATGAATAGTGTTACGGATCTGAATCTGTCTTTTTTACCAATGTTCTTCCTATTGCAACTTCGGCTAAGACAAATGTGACTAAGGTGCCCCGCAAACTACCCTGATTAAGTCATTAGGGGCAGGCAGGCGGGGCAAGTGAGGGTGGGATAGAATAGACCGAATCATCCTTTTTGGGGATAGATAAGATCCTTTTGACTGGGGGGGAAATCAGCCCAAAGAATATCTTAAACACTGCACTGATTGGCCTTTAGTTTGACCAAGCCAACCTTAGCAATCCATTGGGGCCTACCCAAACATAGTAGGACCTAGTGGAACACTTCGCCTCAGATCTCGCTTACCAATTTGAAAGTTGACTCTCGTCGATCCACGGAGTTGCCACCGCCCCGCCGCATGGCGTGTAATCACTCGGGATATTATGCATTGGTGTGTAACCTTACGAAGACATAGAGTTGAAGGGCGTTCGCCTTTTCACAGATGGGAGCTAGTCACTGCGTTTGGGACTGTCACTCGATACTTATCTTTCCATCTCTTGGACTTACTAAATTTCGATATCCACTTCCTTCAGTATCCACACATCATTATTAGTGGGACAGTCGTTTGTTGAGCGGTGTGTGGATCGGGAAAAAGAATGATGGTGTTCTGCGGTGCATGTTAACTAAGCGCTAGTGCGGAGCAGCACTCCCTGGCCGCGACTACACATTCAGATGTTTTGAACCAGCGCAACGAGAAGAACTAACGTCTTTCTGCAAACAAGTTACCCTCCAAGTGCCATTCTTGCTAGCCTCTTGTGCGGCTACAACTCCGATTCAGACCTATACTCAAACTCCTCTAGCTCATCAGATAAGATAACTTATCTCTTTAAGCGCCGAGACTCTCTAAAGGCGACGAGAACTCATCCCCTTAGGCGCCGAGATGAGCTCTCCTTAGGCGCTGGAAACTGCTCCCTTTAGGCGCCCTACCTATTGTGCCTCCAGCCGCAATAAATTACCCTCGGCACTCCATCTGCACCTTCCCTCCACCAGTCCCGCTCTTGCTACCCTAGAGTTCCAACTCGCTGCAACTGGAACTACCCATCCGAAAGTGCTTCCCGAAACCGAGTCAAAGATACTGCTTTCTTGAAACCAACTTACTATTAGAAGCTGACATCCCACTAAAGGATAGGTCATGTTCAGTTCGATCATTTCACCAGATTAGCCTTCATAGCACTCATCTTGCCATGTATCAGCTACTTGACGTGTTGATACCATTTCAACGATTCAAGGCCCATTGTTGATACTGAAAGGTGCATGTGACTGTCAAACCTATTAAAAGCAAGCATTACGGCCTTTTCGCTACCTGCAATGGCGAGACTGTATTTCTATTCCACTTTCCATACCATTGCTCCATCTTCGCCAAAGTTGGAAGCTGCAACTCGTGGGTATCCTAATATGGCCCAAGTCGAGGGGAAGTTTGTTGCAACCGAAGGACTACCTGCTCCTTCGACTGTCTGTTCTTGCTACTTCGAAGGGCGAACTCGTGCCTTCTGGCTTGAGCGAGTATCTATTCCAAAGACCGAGGTTTGCTTGCTACGTCTCTTTATCTGAAACCTCTTCCTGTTCTAAGCTCACACCCCTGACCCAAAAATGGGAGGTAATGAAATTAGTTCTCTAATTGTTTAAGATCGGCCCTCCATTCGTCCATAAAACCCTATTGAGCCTACTTCATGTTTCAAACCCCATGGTTTTGGGACGAGATAAAGCCGATTGCAAATACCATCAGCGTGCATCTGACCTATCTTCCGTCACTACCTGCAAAGGCTTGTTGAGACCGATCTCTCTACTCATGAGTTGAGCCTCCTAAAGACTATTTATTCCTTCCATCCTACTCAGAAAGAGTGGAAAGAAGAGTTGTACGTGATCACCCTCAAGGAGAGAATCAAAGATGCTTTATCTCAGCCGAATACCTGGGACATCGAGCCAACCACTTGCCCACTAAAGAAAGGAGAGAACGAAGCAAACAAGTTACCTTCTAATCTTATTCCAGTTTAAAGGACAGGTCGCCTATTATACACAAAGAGTATTTCCCAAGAGCCAGTACAAGATTAGGATTCAGTCTAAAAACAATTCCTATTTCCGTTCAAAGGACAGTTCAGTTCGCCCATCACAACAAAAAGGAGTAAGAAGTTGCTTGCTGCTCACTTGGCTACCCCTTCCATGCTAGCAGTAACCCTCGCTAATAAGGCTCTTCCTTAGCACCTAACCTTAGGAGATAAGTCTGTAGTATATGCATTGTTCGTTAAAGCATAATTACATATATAATTATATCTATCTTTATATATTATATTATGGTACGATTGATTCAACTACGGAATGAATGCCAGTTGGGTAGCTACCCTTCTTTAAGCTAAAGCCCTCCTTTAGTTATTGATTCCATACAACCAGACACATCGAATATGGAAGGAAGGAAGTGCTTCTTGGCTTGGTTACTTAGACTGCGCTACTCCGCTTGGCTATCGGGATACTTAACCGAGCTTGGCTGGAAAAAATCAATGCATAGGAGCTAGGTAAGTCTAGAAGCTATGGTCACTGCAGCTACTCAATGCAACTACTCCTCAGTGTCAGAAAGAAGCCATACTCTTGGGAAGCTATACTCATAATGGCTACACTCATCAAAGATATACTCAGGGCATATAGCTCTAGTCTGTGCCAGGTAATTGATCATAGTCAATAGCCTGTGGTCGCTGATAGCTTGTTGTCATTGCGCTTGAATGAAGATCATTCCCAATCAATCATTCCCAGAAAGTTCCGATAGACAGGAAAGAGGAGTACTCGTCGGGAGTACTCGATTGAAGGTCAATCAGTGCCACTTATAGTTAGTTCTCATTGACGATAGCCCATAGTTTAGGCCAGGAGTCGATGCCACTAGTCAATGTCTGTTTGTTGTCAGTCATAACCAGAAGGTGGTCGAAAGCCAATCATAGTTGATATAGCCAGAAGGGAATTGCTAATAGATGGTAGTCAGAGCCGCCGGTACTCATATCCATATAGAAAGAAAAATGCTAGTCATAGCTGGGCTTGGATACTCATATTTTCTCATAAACTGGGATAATTGGGCTGGGCTACTACTTGGATTGCATACCGGTTATTGAAAACCGCCTAATTCGCCATTATTTCATAATCAAATTGCATCTTTAGTAGGTCCAAGGAAATATGACCTCATCGAGGCACTAAAAATGGATTTTTTTCATAATTAACCATACCCCTTTACAACGTTTCTCTATGATAGCCAAGCATTGCCGATATTTGATCCAGATTCCGATCCACTCAATATCAGTTATAGCTGGGATGGGATACTCGAGCTGGAATAATACTTGGATCCAAGACTGGGGGAGAAAAGAAAGAAGTGCATAGACACGCAGGAGCCAAAGAGATGCCGCTAGCCAATAGTTATCAGTCGATCCACTCAATCCAGGCGGAGATGCCAGTCATTGCTTGGTAGGATGGAATACTCTAATTTATTCGGATGGCTGCTGCGCTAATTGGATTAGATTAGTTACTTTACTTAGATACTCGAGCTGGGCTACTTTGATCGGCTACCAGAAAAAAGCCTCGGGGTCTCCTCCATCCTCCGTAGTCGAGCATGCTTTCGCATCGGGGATTGCGGTGGGCAGCGAGCCAACCGGCAATTGAGGTGAAAGAGACAAGGCACAAGACAGAATCGGACTTTCGATCATTATTTGAGAATACTTGAAAGCTCATCCTTTGCACCAATGCTTCCTACCATCGCATTCTTTGCACTAGTGGGATTCAATAATATGCTTGCATGTATCAATACTAGTAAGTAAAGCCCCTATGCTTGTAAATTGAGTGGTTCACACATGATCTATAACACTTTCCAACCTTGAACAAGCCAATCGGTCACTCTCATCACCTCTAAGGATCTAGCTATAACTTCCACAAGACTCTTGGCATCTTTAGAATCAAAATTGAATGGGTACAAGTAGGCTCATTTCATTATCACTTCATTTTGTTTTACATTATTCGGAAGCTTGATTCCTAAAGATAGAACCTGGATCCGTAGTTCAAGAGGTGTAGTTGGTTCCTGTATCTGATTGAAGAGCAAGGGATCATTCTCTTCCTAATGCTGTGTGAACCCAACCGGTCAATCCTGCTCCTAATGCTGTGTCTCAAAAGGTCAATATCTCTCCGCGTCAAAAGCCAACATAACAGTGGTGAGGATCTCTATATTGGTTGTTCTTTATTAGTCCTATGAATAAATACCTTTGCATACATAGGAGCCATAGTTCCACAACAAGACCTAGATTGGACAAAGATATTGTTCCTCTAGATATAGACCACCTTTTGATTGATCTGATCAGTCCCTTGTCATTTCTAAGTCAGTATAGTAAGTCAGCATAGCATAGGAATCGTTTTGAGCTTGTCATAGAAATAGGAAGTGATGAGTAAGTAAGTCAGAGTAGTAAGTCAGTAATAGGTTCTATCTAGGGCCTCATTGTGAGAAGTTATAGTCATAGTGGGCGAGGGTGACGTGATAGGCTGTAGTGGAGAGCTTTGATATATTAGGAACACGTTGGGTTAGTATGAGTTTCTTAAGAATTACTTTTCGTTATAGTGAAAGTCGAGTTAATATATCGCTAGCTTGAAAGAATAATTCCTCCACTCTATCAAGAATATATCTACTCTATTCCTCTTTCTATCAAGGTAATCAAATAGATAATCCCCTTGTCATTACTTTATAGAGACTAGTGACTATGACTATAATACTTAAAGTCTGTCTATATTCCTATGAAACTAGATCTTCCTATCATACTGTTACTATACATCAAGAAGTGTTACAGCCGGACTAATCTTCATATCATACTTCACTCTACTACACAACATGCATATAACTCTTAGATAGACATCATATATTTCTTTATGACAAAGGTATGACAACCATTACACAAGCAAGTCTCAATGAGCCAGTTGTAGGTTACATGTCATGTATGTCACTCCCAACACCTAATTATATTATTCACATCTAACTTCATTCACTTGAACTCGTCACAGCCTCACGTTCTCACATAAAGTAAAGTCCCCAACTTCAAACTCCTAAGCTAAGTTATGACATGATATGACCATTATAAAATAGATTCGATACATGAGAGGAAAGCAAGTTAGCGAAAACAATGCGCTATGACAGCTACCACCAAGCTTCGAATCTTCAAAAAATTGAATGTATTCATCTGAGTGGAAGACATAGGCATAAGAAGGGGAGGTCTCAAGTAGTACCATCATGGTGGGTAATGGGAGGGAAGATTTTACATCATAACTGGTAGCCACACCCGATGTGAGCGAGGGGTTCTTCAAGTAGGTGGAATCAATAGAGGTTGAAATTGTGCACAGTGATTGAGACTCCAACCATGGCATCTGCAAGGGTGTAACATACAAGGAATGGAATGAAGGTGGTGCAGGAACCCTGTGTTCCGTATACGTAAGCCCCGTCTCGGGGTCTGGGGTCCATCCTTCTCTCGGCCACTGTTGGGTCACTTCTATCTTGTATGTTGTCAACTTGGCTCTCTCATCTGTTGGGGAACTTGATACACTCGCATAAAAGCCGTTGTTAACTGAAGCCCTGAACTGAAGCACCTAGCCCCATGTCATTCACTCTCTGCACGAAGCCGTTCAAAGAAGCCCTGAACTGAAGCCGTTCATTCACTGCACATAGCCTCGACCCGGGCACATAGTTGACAAAAGCACATAGTCCATTTTATTCACCCCTTTTTTTCCCACCCTCGGTCTATCTATCGTTTGGCAGTAGTCGTCCTCCGGACCATCCTTCTCAGAAGACTGGCCATAAAAAGATTTCCAGGCAAGCATATGTATCTACTATGACTGGCTATGCCCTTCCTTCTGGCTAAGATCGACTATGTCTGACTGGCATATGAACCTCATTCTTGTGAATTAACGTATGTAAGCCTCCTCATTCCTTCCATCCAGCAGCCCAGGTAGGAACTATGGTTCAGTAGCGTTAAGTGATGTAGGAACTATGTTTCCGTCTCATTAAGTATTATGCAGGTAGTAACCTATGTTTCGTACGTAAAAACCCGTAAGACATAAAAACAAGCACCGATAAGCACGCTCACCAACACCCAGAGGTAATGAATGGAATAAGGGCTTTGATCGTTTCCCTAGTAGGTGCTGTTAGGCATATAATTTACTTTCCTCCCCTATTGGTTTTCCTGTTCTGCTGCATTTTTCTATATATTTCCTCTAATAGTAAGTGCATTTTGTTGTTCATTTCTTCCAAACATGGAACGGACAACGATGGGAGACTTTAGAATCACGAGGAAGGACAAGTACATTCACTTTTAGGTAGGTTTTATTCTAAATTTCATTTTTATATTTATTAAGATATATAAATTTTAAAATACTTTTGTTATTATTTAAATACAATTTTTTAATTAAGATATATAAATTTTAAAATACTTTTGTAATTATTTAAATACAATATTTTAGTTTATCCTCTCTGTGAATATTGAACAAAACTTATTTTTGATTCAAACCGATGACCTAAACCGAAATAGTCCATAATGTTGGTTATATCTTATATAATTAAGTACTACAAACTTATTTTTAATAAAAAAATAGAAGAAATGTAATGATGCAAATATATATAAACATCTAACATAATATTTTATCCAAAAATTTAAATTGCTAAAATGAAATATAATTTTCAATATATTCTATATTTGTATTATTATAATACAATATGTATATCTCACAACATCCATAAACCCTAAATTATTAACTTTAAATTATAATAAATTGTAATTCTTTAACTTCAATTGACAAACAATCAATTAAACCACCATACATCATAAAAAACACATAAAATTAAAAATCATTTAAAAAAACAAAAATAAATAAAAAATGATTTTTTTTTAATAATTACAACGAATAGATAGATAATAAAAAGGTTCTTATTTGTCAATCAATTAAATCACCATGATTCATAAAATACACATAAAATTAAAAATCATTTATCAAAAAACAAAAATAAATAAAAAACCAATTTTTTAAATAATTACAGCGAATAGATAGATAATAAAAAGATTCTTATCTCTATAATAAACATCAATTCTCATTCATTCCTATATTCTAATTCATATCCATACTAATGGGAGCCGGAAAGTAATTTGAAGACAAAATTGTATCATCATCGATTCTAATTAATCACTATTACCGTAAGATTCCACTATACACATGAAAAATTAATCACTATTACCGTAAGATTCCACTATACACATGAAAATGTAAAAGTATTTTGAATGCACAATATTATCATATTAAATTCTCAATAGATATGTAAATAAATTAAAGAGTGTCACTTTCATATAAAAGTAATTTGAATGCAAAATAGTATTAAATTCTCAATAGATAGGTAAATAAATTAGAGAGTGTTATGAGATGAACCTTATGTGTTTTTATAACTATGAGGATAATAATGATTATTATTAAAATTTATTTATATTTTAATTTTGAATTATTTTGAATTATATTTTATTTTATTATTATTATTATTATTTTTAAGCATTAAGAAAAGTATTTGAAGATTATAATAGTTTTTTTTAGTTAAAATATAGAAAAATTGGTTATATAATCAATTTTAAAAAATGATATTTAATTTCACATAAGAAATAGTGTTTTTCAATTTCAACCTATGACAAAAATAACAAATTCTCTTATATCATTTAATAAATATATCCAAACAAAATCATCTTTAATACTAATCTAACTTTTAAAATTTAGATAACTATACATGATATTACCTTTTTAAAATTAGTACATATTCTGTGTTAAGAATAGTTACATGTTATGTTTTAGCATTTACTCTAAGAATCTTTACCTATTATATATTCCTTCTTAAATAAGTCTTTGGTAAAACTCCACATAGTCCATTAACCTATGGGTAAATTGAATCCATGTAACTTTTGTATATATAAAAGAATGCATTGAGTTGAGTTAAAATCTTGAGTGCATTTATAAATACCATGGAAGCTAAAAACACATGTACATTTATTTCTCTATCTATACAAATAAAACAAAAATATGATCCCTTTGGGAATTATTTTCTTCAACTTGAGTACATTTTTCTATATATTTCCCTGAATAGTAAATGCATTTTGTTGTTCATTTTTCTCAAACATGACAAGTGTAAGTGTGTGGAGTTTAGAATCACTAAGACTTAGCATTCACTTTTAGGTAGGTTTTATTCCCAATCTCATTTTTATATTTGTTAAAGTATACATATTTAAGTAAGTTTTAAAATTATTTTGTTATAATTAATTATTTAAACTTAGTTGTTTAGTTTCTCCTCTCCGGTGAATATTAATATTGAGAAAAACATTGATTCAAACCTAATATCTAACTCGAAACATCCCCATAATGTTGGTTATGCCATGTACAAGTAATTGCTACAAACATATTCTTAATAAAACAGAAAATAAGTAATGATGAAAATATACAAAAAAAATAAACAAAAAAATTTTATCCTCGAAACCTAAACTAGGAAAATGAGACAAATTTTTTAGTATATTCTATATTTACAATATTATAATCTAAATGTATATCCCAAGACATCCATATACCCCTAATTTTCTAACCTTGGATTAGAATACAACTATTTTTCGTTAACTAGAATTGCAAAGCCATGGGATGAATTACCATGCACCATAAAGAAAAAAAATTAAAATCATGTGTCAAAGTCCACAACAACGGATGAAAACCCCACAAATGTTTTCCTTTTTTTTGGGTTGTCACCCCCCTGTGACCTTCACACTGTGCTCGACAAAATGAATAATGTGTGCAACTAGTCATGGAAAGAATATAGCATATACCTAACATTATCCCACTTGTTATTTTCTTTTCATATAGGGGGCATAGGAGCACATGATGAACAATCCAAGGTAGTAATGCCAATTATTTCTCTACACCAAGAGAGCTTCTCAATTCTCACATATTTTATTCACGAGTCTACAAAATTCTTCAAAGTGTTCGCCTTTATCAACAACACCTTCTTGTCTTCAATCATATATCTCACAAAATGATATTGAGCATCAACATCTTCGTCTTGGAATGGTAAGTTGGGTTCTTCACTACAACGATTGCACTCTGAATGCTACAATATATAGCTACAAATTGTTCTACCAACCTAATACTTTCCAACATAAACTTTATAACCATACTTATTCATTGCTTGCATGAGTTTCTGCTATGTATTCATCTGTTGTAGTTGAGAGTGACATTACAAACTATCTTCTTCTCATCCAACTAACTGTTCCTCAAACTAGTTGCTCCTCCAAATATGTTAAACACATATCTTCTTGTAAATATTCTGCAATTGAACCCAATTTGCATCAACAAAGCCATGTATGTCGTACACTTTTTCCAATCTCATTCTTCCTTATTATCAAAACATGTAACTAGCAATGCCACAAAAATACTTGAAACCCCTCTTTATTTTAGATGTTAGATCTAAGACTTTTGTGATCCATAATGTAGATAAATGTCTTTCGGATTAATCACATCATTAGGATTAGGTCAACGCTTCAAACCAACCAATGTGGTTCATCCTCAGGACAAGGTGGAGAAACTAATCGATCTCGATGAATAAATAGTGAAGATGCATCATTGCCTGGAAAATAGCCTTTGAGAACTAGTTGTTAAGAACTAGCCATTAGAAAGTTAGTTAGTTAAGAATTAAAATTAAATAATAAATTAGTTAATTAAATAAAATTTATTAAAAAAGGGTTTACGAATTATTATGTAATTAAAATAAATATACTAGGTAATAGGGAGGGGTAATATTTTTAATTTAATAAATAAATAAATAAAATAAAGTAAAGTAAAGTAAAATAAATAAATAAATAAATTAGTTAATTAATTAGATAAAAATAAAAATAAATCAATAAATCAATAGATTAATTAATTGTATATAAAAATATATAACTAAATAAAAATAAAAATAAATAAATAAACAAAGACTCCCTTTATTGAATGTTGGTCGTAGAAGAATACAATAGAATGCTAAAACACTTGAATAGAATCCTTTGAACTATGGTGCTCAAATATCCTTAGCAAGGAGGTCCCTTTCCTCAATCGCTTTGCAAGCTTCTCCTCTGTCTCATATAAGTGTGAAGACTCCCCAATGTTTGAATCTTATGCTCTCACTAAGGTGTTGGATTGCTTAGAAACAATATGGCCAACATGCTAGTGATCTCA
The DNA here is from genome assembly GCA_034641835.2 of Pinus albicaulis. NCBI lineage: Eukaryota > Viridiplantae > Streptophyta > Pinopsida > Pinales > Pinaceae > Pinus > Pinus albicaulis. The sequence continues at coordinate 863,202,402 of CM076582.1, forward strand.
CCTCCTTCTCTTCAACAATGAAATGTGGTTTTTCTCTGATAGAAATTTGGCGAGCATAACAATGTCTCATGTTTTTCTCTTCGCATGGCTTTTTTAAATAGAAAATTTTGAACCCATATTCCCTTCCTTGGTTCAAGAGTGATTGTGACCCAAGAGTAGGACAATATGTTTCCATTGAGGGCTATGTATCTTCAAGGTGGCCTCAAGTTGGTTGTCCTTGACTAGCCATGTCATGGAATCTCCTCCCTAACTCTGCTAAGTGGTCCCAAAACGCTACGTTTTCCATTCCTTTGACCATGCGACTTTTGAAGGAAAATTTACGTAGTCATGCATTTTTTCCTTTATCTTGGTGCATGGTAAAAAAAATTACCTTACAACCTTAGGAAAATTTAAATTTTTACAATGTCCATGATATATTCTACTGGAAAATCTTGATTTGTACCTTTTTCTGGACAATTTATAATCTATTTTTCAGTGTACAATTGTCTGGTGTTAATAATTTCCCTCATATGTATGAGGTATAGGAGAAAGCACATAACTGAAATACATTAGGTTTTATTGATGATCCTTCTTTGGTTTTTACATATACCCGCTCAATGCTCCCTATGTTAGTGTTTTTATTGGCAATGGGGTACAAAATAACACCTCCTTAATAGTTGGTTGTTCCCTGCAAAGGATCACAAAGATAATTGGTGTTGTTAGTGAACATACAACAAAATAAAACATAACTAGTAATGGAAGCAATGCGTGAAGAAACATAAGCTTAATAAAAAGAGACAAATACACCACAATACTCAATGGAGAAAAAATGTCAATACAACAATGGAGAAAGACTCCCTTTATTGAATGTTGGTGGTAGAAGAATACAATGGAATGCTAAAACACTTGAACATAATCCTTTCAGCTATGGTGCTCAAATATCCTCAGCAAGGAGGTCCCTTTCCTCAGTCACTTTGGAAGCTTCTCTTCTCTCTCAAAAGAAGTGTGAAGACTCCCCAATGGTTGAATCTTATGCTCTCACTAATATTTTGGATTTCTTAGAAACAATATGGCCAACATGCTAGTGCTCTCACTTCCTTTGCTTCAAAAATGAAACGTGGTTTTTCTCTGATAGGAATTTTGCGAGCATAACAATGTCTCATGTTTTTCTCTTCCCATGTCTTGTTTCTATAGAAAATTTTGAGCCCATCTTCCCTCCCTTGGTTCAAGGGTGATAGTGACCCAAGAGTAGGACAAGATGTTTCCATTAAGGGCTGCGTATCTTCAAGGTGACCTCAAGTTAGATGTCCTTCACTGGCCATGTCATGGAATCTCCTCCCTAACTGAGGTAAGTGGTCCCAAAACCCTGCATTTTCCCTTCATTCAACCACGTGAATTTCGAAGGAAAAGTTAGGAAGTCGTGCATTTTTTCCATTATCTTGGTGCGTGGTAAAAAAATTTCCCTTACAACCTTAGGAAAATTTAAATTTTTACAATTTCCATGATCTCTTTTGCTCAAAAATCTTGATTTGTACCTTTTACTGGACAATTTATAATGTATTTTGTAGTGTATGATTTTTTGGTGTTAATAATTTCCCCCAGATGTAGAGGTCTAGGAGAAAGCACATAACCAAAATACATCACATTTTAACGATGATCCTTCTCTGGTTTTGAAATATACTTGCTCAATGCTCCCTGTGTTAGTGTTTTTGTGGCAATGGGGTACCAAATAAAAACTCCTTAAAGTTGGTTGTTCCCTACAAAGGATCACAAAGATAATTGGTGTTGTTAGTGAATAGACTTAAAAAAAATAAAACATAACTAGTAATGGAAGAAATTCATGAAGAAACACAAGCTTAATAAAAAGAGACAAATACACCACAATACGCAATGGAGCAAACATGTCAATAAAACAATGGAGAAAGACTCCCTTTATTGAATGTTGGTGGTAGAAGAATAAAATAGATTGCTAAAACACTTGAATAAAATCCTTTGAGCTATGGTGCTCAAATATATTCAGCAAGGAGGTCCCTTTCCTTTAAAGTCTCTTTGCAAGCTTCTCCTCTCTCTCAAAATAAGTGTGAAGACTCCCCAATGGTTCAATCTTATGATCGCACTAAGATGTTGGATTGCTTAGAAACAATATGGCCAACATGCTAGTGCTCTCACTTCCTTAGCTTCAACAATGAAATGTGGTTTTTCTCTGATAGAAATTTGGCAAGAATAACAGTGTCTCATGTTTTTCTCTTTCCATGGCTTGTTTATATAGAAAATTTTGAACCCATCTTCCCTCCCTTGGTCCAAGAGTGATAGTGACCCAAGAGTAGGACAAAATGTTTCTATTGAGGGTTGTGTATCTTCAAGGTGACCTCAAGTCGGTTGTCCTTGACTGGCCATGTCATGAAATATCCTCCCTAACTGTGGTAAGTGGTCCCAAAACCCTGCGTTTTCCCTTCCTTCGACCAGGCGACTTTCGAAGGAAAAGTCAGGCAGTCGCACATTTTTGCCTTTATCTTGGTGCGTGGTCAAACGTTTTCCCTTATAACCTTAGGAAAATTAAAAATTTTACAATGTCCATGGTGTCTTATGCTCGAAAATATTGATTTGTACCTTTCGCTGGACAATTTATAATTTATTTTGAAGTGTATGATTTTTTGGTGTTAATAATTTCTCCTAGATGTATGAGGTCTAGGAGAAAGCACATAACCAAAATACATCACATTTTATTGATGATCCTTCTCTGGTTTTGACATATGCTTGCTCAATGCTCCTAGTGATAGTGTTTTTGTGGCATTGGGGTACCAAATAACACCTCCTTAACTGTTGGTTGTTCCCTGCAAAGGATCATAAAGATAATTGGTGTTGTTAGTGAATAGACTTAAACAAAATAAAGCATAACTAGTAATGGAAGAAATGCATGAAGAAACATAAGCTTAATAAAAAGAGACAAATACACCACAATACTCAATGGAGAAAACATGTCAATACAACAATGGAGAAAGGCTCCCTTTATTGAATGTTGGTGGTAGAAGAATACAATATAATGCTAAAAAATTTGGAACAAAATACTTTGAGCTATGGTGCTCAAATATCCTCGGCAAGGAGGTCCCTTTCCTCATTCTCTTTGCAAGCTTCTTCTCTCTCTCAAAATAAGTGTGAAGACTCCCCAATGGTTGAATCTTATGCTCTCACTAAAATGTTGGATTGCTTAGAAACAATATGGCCAACATGCTAGTGATATCACTTCCTTTGCTTCAACAATGAAATGTGGTTTTGCTCTGATAGTGATTTGGCGAGCATAACAATGTCTCATGTTTTTCTCTTCCCATGGCTTGTTTATATATAAAATTTTAAACCCATCTGCCCTCCCTTGGTTCAAGAGTGACAGTGACCGAAGAGTAGGACAAGATGTTTCCATTGAGGGATGTGTATCTTCAAGGTGACCTCAAGTCGGTTGTCCTTGACTAGCCATGTCGTGGAATCTCCTCCCTAACTATGGTAAGTGTTCCCAAAACATTGTGTTTTCCCTTCCTTTAACCACGCGAATTTCGAAGGAAAAGTCAAGAAGTCGCACATTTTTTCCTTTACCTTGGTGCGTGGTCAAAATTTTTCCCTTATAACCTTAGGAAAATTAAAATTTTTAGAATGCCCATGATGTCTTCTCTTTGGAAATATTGATTTGTACCTTTTGCTGGACAATTTATAATTTATTTTGCAGTGTACGATTTTCTGGTGTTAATAATTTCCCCTAGATGTACGAGGTCTAGGAGAAAGCATATAACCGAAATACATCACGTTTTATCTTCTCACTGAGAGTTTGGGTAACATATTTGAGAGCGAGATAGAGAGTAACTTGTTGTGAAGATAAGTAGAGGGACCCCTTGACTGAAGAGAAAGGGTAACCATGCTCTATAGGAAACATTAGTGATAAAATAAGACATGTTTCTACGAGGTGAGCATGTCCCATGCTCGTTATGATGACTAGTTAATACAATCTGACAAATATTGGTTCTGTCAAGTCACATTGTAGTAAGTGACATGCTGATGGTTGGTGATGATAACTACTAATGCCCTTAAGGGAATTTTTAATTTGAGCAAATAGACTAAATTTGGTGCCCCCATGCATTGTTTGGGTGAAGAAATTTTTTGAGTCAGGTGCTAATGTATGCATGGGTCTTTGACTTTTGGGAACCTCCCATGTATTGTGGCTTAATTATTGATGAAAGAGATACTTAAAAATGAATGGGTCTTCGACTAAATGACATATTTGTAGTGGTTATGAAGTATGATACCACCTTGACATGAAAAATAGTGATGATGTTGAATTTCGGGGGGATCGTTGAAATCAATGGGAAATGTTGGTTCCCATTGTGCCACCTGAGGATGTTCCTTAAAAGGGGGAATCCATCCAAGATACTATTTCAATCCTAGAATATTATTGGTGAAATCAATAGGAAGATGCATCAACATCCAAAAAGTGTTGATACAAAGAATCAAGGTTGATGGTGAAGCAAATTGTAACATGTTGGGTTAAAAAGGTATGATAACGAGAGCTGGCTATAAGTAATGGTTATGGACAAATGGCCCAAGTTCGGAACTGTAATGCAAGTGGAAGTAGTCAAAATTGTTTTTGATGGAGGCATCCCTCGAGTCAATAGGACATATAAGGTGTGTGTAAGTATGCTCTGACTGACATGATAAGGATTGGTAAAAAATGTGCAAGCTTTGACCAAGAGTGACAAGAAACTGCCACCAAGTATGAAACGTAAAAATATTGGTGGGAGTATTTCTCTTAAAAATTAAATGTACACTTTCCAAAATAATGTAAAAGTGGTTTGGATGTAAAAACATGGAGACGAGTGACCCATTAAAACGCGTGGGTCCTGCAAAATGATGCGAGGATGGTATTTTTTTGTTGAGGGTGGTGGGGCCCATTGGTTGGTTTCAGTGTGGGGGTGATGAGGCAGATCAAATGACATAAATGGGCCATGTTAATTTAGGTGTGATAGGCCAAATATGAAACATGGTAATGTGTCCTACTAATACGACGTGAAATATTAGGGGTGGCCCGGGAGTGGGTTTTAGTGTGCGTTGAGTGGAACATAATGATGTTTATCATCAAGGCGTATAAATGAGGTGGTTCCCATGCCTGAGTGGGTGGTCATGGATCCCGATAATGGATGTGGGTCTATGAATATGAAGGGATCCATGAGTGGTGAGGCTCTATCAACTGACGTGGGTGCTTATCATGTGTAAGGTGAGGTGATGATAAACATGGTCGAGATGATGAAACCTATGGTGCACTTTGGAGAAATTATTTCAGGATATGTAAAGCTTAAAAGGAAGTTTATCATGTTGAGTGTTGAATGATAGAATGATACCTTCTCTTGTATTTTTTTGTTGGAGTGTTGATTAAAGCATGGTGTTTCTGATGTACTTTCAATATCTGAAACCAATACCCCAAGTGAAAACATATTTTTAAAACATATGAATAATTTTTGATGACATGAATTTAAAAACAAGAGAAGGCGTACTTGAGATGCTGTTTGGGGCGTGCGATGGGCACAAAAATGAGTTTTAGTAATAAATAGAATGAAGAGTTCCACGTTGAAGATAATGCGGTACTCATCCTTGTGCCTCTCACGGTTTCGAGAACGGAGGTCTCGAGCTATGGTTATCGGCTCCAGAAAATGGAAAAAAGGTGATATATAGGCCAAAAGGGGCCAATTTCAATTCATTTGCATTGTTGATCTTGAGAGGTTAGAGGCTATTTTCAAAGAATTTCTTGTCTTTGCAGTCAGTCATAGTACCTGAGATTCACATGATGAGGGGCAGGTAAGAGCTAGCACCCTACTGTTTTTAATTTTCCTAGATGTAGGGTAGGTAGGTAGTACAGGGGTCCCTTGTACAACCTTTTAGGGTTATACTTGAGGGATCAATCAGGTGACTCAAAGAGAGTCGCACGATTGATGCATGAATCCATGAGCTTCAAGCATCGACGACGCGTAAAACATTTTTACAGACACGTCGTCATTGCGTCTATGTGAAGCACATATGCGTCATCGATGCATCTATGTGAGAACAAGGACGTCGAGCGGCCATAGCGGTAAACGTTCCTGTTGGACGAAAATATGCAGGAATAGTGTGTATGTTCATCACACAGACGCACGATGTGTGTGCTCATGTAGGCTAAAATTGTGCGGTCGAGTAAAAACATTGGTTTTCTCATTTTTTAGCTGAAGGGGAAAACAAATTATATTGTGATGTTTTTTTATGACAGGATGATGTGGAGAGAGAGGGATTGGACTACCCTGCGAGATGAGGTGGCCCAGGATTCAACAACACGCTAGATTCTGGCTCAGTGGGGGTTGCTGAATTTCTTTCAGAACCCCATCCTGAGATCACAGGATCGCTTTTTACGATTCTTGGTTCCCTGGTGGTATGATGCCTGACAGATTATGTTTGTGAGGTGAGATGATTTAACAAGATCAACTCAGTTGGATGTTTATTTTGTGATCTTCTTTCTACCACGTGGGGAGGTGCTACCTCATCTACTTCCACCTGGGCGTGTGGAAATATGCCATTGGGAAAAGCATGAGGGCTAATGTGGGCCCAATGCTATTGAGGAGGGTTGCATTAACATAGCCTTTATTCTGAGATTTAAAAAGTGTGCGAATATGTCTATGATTGTGCCATTGGTGGGGTCATATTCACCCCAAAGAGTATTACGGCTGCATATAGTGGTCCTTCAGAAGCTGCAGGCGGGCCATTTCTTTGATTGGGATCACTTTTTGTGTAGAGGTATGACGTCCCAATTCATGCAGGTGAAGCTAGGATGGCTTCAGTGTTTTTTCTACACAAGTATTTTGTGTAACATTATGTACGAGAGGGTGGTCATGCTACGACCCTTTCTTGCGGTGTCAGTTGGGCCTCCGAGGGACCTTAGGATACCGAGGTGGGAGGCTATCATTCCCCGAGCTAGAGGTAGAGCTACGGGGAGGTACTGGAACAACGTCGTGGAGGATTGGTTTAACTCCAAACCTCAGTTGATTTTGGACTACCCTTATCATGGTGTAGACTTCTGGGGTGATCCAGAAATGGGTCTCCCTCCTGGTTATGCAGGGGGACTAGAAGGTACGATATCTATGTTTTTTGAATTTCAGTAATTTACATGTATATAGGTATGTGTTTTTTATGACGACACTGATATCATGTTTATTTACCTACAAATGTGGGGCTTGGGGGGCTGCCGTTGGCCCACTTGATAGGAAACGACCCTCAACGTATGGGTGTACCAGGGGCAGCACCCCCTCCTCAAAGACCAAGAGATGACATTCCTCCTCCTAGGCATGTACGAAAAGTTTTGAAACATCGATTAGAGATTGGTGGACCCTCCTGGGAGGGCAGTAGCACCGCGGTAGCTGGGGATGCCGAGGGATGGAACGTGCATGCTGAGGTAGCTGAGACTCACTCGGTGGCATTGGAGGCCTAGCTACGGGACCACCATGATACTTAGGAGAGGGGGGAGGCCCTTACCCATGGGATTCCCACAGGAGGCTATGATGACTTGGCTGAGATGGTCTTGGAGAAAGTGATGGCTATTAAGCGAGCGCATCATCCGAAGTTGCATCGTGTAGCCTTTGCGGTGGCCACAACTGCCCCTATTGTGGCTTCTAGTGTTGATATTGGTCCACGAGACCTAGATAGAGGGGCTCAGCCCTAGACTTTGATTATGTATGTATGAGGGAAACACCCATTATTAGGAAGCTCCCCTATCTTTTTGATGACACATTTTTTACCTCATGATGAGCTAGTGGACTCATTTTTTGTATACTGGGACATATACGTATTTTTGATATATATGCAAGAAGTATTTTGAGGGCTCCCATGATGTGTACATGGATACTTTTATGATGGTTTTTTGTTTTGTATTTTATCTATATGATGGATTTTATACTTTTATGGTTGATGATATATATGTGATGCATTCTAGTCTATGATATGATTAGTTATGTGATAAACTACATGATTTTGATCTATTGGTATATATGTAAATGTGATGTGGTAGAAAATACGGGCTAATATTTGTGGATGCAGGTATGTACTAAAGAGGCAGGGATCACACACTTGAAATGTTTGGATTAACTGTGATACAACCAGTTGGGAATCAAGGAAGACACGTAGATGTTGGATGCCCTGGAGGGAGGCATCGATTAAAATTCCTATGACGGTTTCATATTCGGCTTGATTGTTGGTGTCTAACCTGGTACAAAGTCTGTTAGTGAGGTACGGTGACCGGTTAGGAGAGTATATGGCCCAGGTGGTAGCAGCTAGGTTTTGCGACCATCAAGAGGCACCATCAAGAAATATGAAATGATAGATTGGTGAATGATCCATCTGCGACACATGATGAGAGAGCATGTTTTTAGAATAAGTTTGTGATGAGGTGATCATCATAAAAAATTATGGTATGTACATATTTATTCTAGGGTACAAAGAACCTTCTTTTATGGGTGAATTTTTTTTAAGTAGAGTCCATTGATGGGGTTTTTTAGGCATGTCCCATCGGGCTCTGATATAATGTATGCCCCCTTAAGGAGGAAATGTTTGAAATTGTATGGACCCTTCCATAATGTCTCAAACTTCCCAGGTCCTAAAGCTCCTTGTGCGACATCATAGCGTAGGTCGACTAGTTCTCCCTCAGTAAATGATCAAGGGGTGGTGTTGCGGTCAAATGAATCTTTGGCCCTTTTCTTGTGGGCTTCATTATGTTGAAGAGATTCTCGTTGAATTTAATTGACAAGTTCTAATTGGACCAACCTTTTCTCTAGGGATTTAGTATCGATGAGAAGTTCAATGGTCAAATGTAGGGTGGGGATTTCTCGTTCGATGCAAAGCACGACTGCCACCCCTAGATTAATTGGAAGGGTGTGAACCCTATTGATTCTTTGACCACTATGTGGTATGCCCATAGTGCTAAGAACATCATATGGTGTGAATTATTTTTGTGGTTGTTCACCATACAATTCAACATCGTTTTAAGGACTTTGTTGACAACTTCTACCTAACCGTTAGTTTGCGGGTAGTATGGTGATGCAAACTCGTGAGAAAATCCAAGGTGTTGGGAAAATTCCTGGAATATTTCATTTTATAAATGTTTCCCATGATCTGACACCAATTCCTTTGGGAAAATGAACCGTGTGATGACATGGTTCAAGAAAAATCATGCAGTGGTTTTCACGGTGTTGTTGTATGTGGGCTTCTTACTGTTTGGTAAAATAATATACAGCTAAAACTATGTATTTGTGGATTCCAGATGATGTGGGGTTGCATGTCATGAAGTCTATGTCCCATTTATAAAAGGGGTCTGCTACGATGACGAGGTGTAGAGGCGCTGGAGGGGCTTGTGACTTGTGAGCGTAGCATTGGCATTGCTTGCACATTTTGACTGTTTGGATGTAGTCATGAAAAATGGTGGGCCAAAAGTAACCGACATGTAAAAAATTTTGGGTAGTGGCCATTCCTGAGAGGTTTTCCCCGCAGGCCTCGCTGTGACAATCATTCAAGACTTTCTCGGCTTGGTCATGTGTGAGGCATCGATGAAGGATGGTTTCGATGCCTCATCGGTAAAGGAATTCCCCTAAAAGAAGGTATCAGGGCGCCTGATAGTAGATGCTCCTTCGGTCATCGTGAGTGAGTTGAGGTTTGAAATTTTGAGTTCGTACGAAAAGTAGGATATCGTTGTACCAAGGGTCCTCTGTTGACACTAAGAAAATATGTTCATCAGGTAGTGCATCATTAACAGTGGATCCTTGGGTCTCTATTGGGAGATCTGTGATGAAATCAATGAGTATGAGTGCATTTTTTCTTTTGAATCGCATTTTCTATTGTCTGACCGCCTGCTTGCCACTCTTTCCTATGTTCTTGCGCTTCTTAAATGGAAAGTTGGGGATATCCAAGTAGAGAAGGGTAAGAATTATATACAAATAATTATTAGGATATAATTAATTCAAAAGTCATTTATTTACTTATGAATCAGAAAAGTCTTAGTTCTAATACAAATAATCATTAATTTATTTGTAGAATTTCAAAAGTAGTTTTTCCAATCTATTTATCAATGTAATCATGCACCTACAATTACAATTACATGACCTTGATCTGCCGGCATGCTTGTAGGTGTTGAATTCATAAAAAGCAAACTAGAAGAAATAAAGGATGAAAATGATCAAGACAGTTTGGTAACAGACTTTGAGATCATCTTCCCTTCCTTGTTAAGTGAAGCTCAATGTCTTGGCCTTGGATTTCCCTACAACCTCCCTTACGTAACTCTACTCCACACGAAACGGCAGGAGAGACTAGCAAAGTAAGAGTTCCTTCCTGCAATTCAAATTCAAATTCATGATGTCACATTCTTAATGAAACGAGCGAATTAGATCGCATTACTTGTCGTCCCAAATTGTGATAGATATTCAATATGATTTGCAGTCTCGCAACAGAGGAAATTCACAGTGGAAAATTGTTGTCATCTTTGGAGGGCATACAAGAAATCGTGGAGTGGGAAAGAATAATGTATCTTCAAAGCCAAGATGGGTCTTTCTTAAGCTCACCCGCTTCGACTGCCTGCGTCTTCTTGCATACTGGAGACCTGAAATGCCTTCAATTCTTGAACGACGTACTAGCCAAGTTTGGCAGTTGTGGTATGTATTTTAATGGAGTTCCTTTCCCAGCTGTCCCACTGTCTTGTATTGATTATATATAGTTTTGATTATAATGAATTGTTTTGTTTAGTTTTGATTATATATTTAACTAATTACCCGCATCCTTCAGTTCCTTGCCTATATCCTGTGGATCTGTTGGAACGCCTCTTGATAGTGGATAACATTGTACGCCTCGGAATCGATAGACACTTTGAAAAGGAAATCAAAGAAGCTCTCGATTATGTTCACAGGTATAAATACAAATTTTAATTTTACTCGCCTTCAATTCCCTATTAATTCCTTTGGAAAATACACTGATATTGAAATCTATTGCATACACTAGGCATTGGAACGAACGAGGAATTGGGTGGGGCAAACTGGATGTCATAGCAGATCTTGAGATTACTGCTTTGGGATTTCGACTCCTTCGGCTACATCGGTACAAAGTAACTCCAGGTGTGTTTTATTTAAAGGATAATATATATATACCAGAAAGTATGTTTCGCCCTTCTTTTTCAACTGTTGTCTTTCTGTTCTGACTAACCTTTGGACAATATCATATTATCAGCGGTTTTCGAGAACTTCAAAGACTCGAGTGGGCGCTTCTTTTTCTCGGCTGGTCATTTCAACAAAGATGTAGCAGGCATTCTGAGCCTGTATAGAGCTTCGGAGCTGGCATTTCCTGGTGAAAAAATTTTGGATGAAGCTAAAAGCTTTACTATTACATATTTAAAAGAAGCTCTTGAGAAAACTGAAACTTTCACTCCATGGAACAACAAACAAAATCTAAGTGAAGAGGTAACATAACATATAACTGCCCAGTGTCATTTCCTTTGAGTGAGTTTTTAATTTTGTTTGTCATTTCCTCTGCCAGATTAAATATGCACTAGAAAATTCTTGGCATGCCAGTGTCTCCAGAGTGGAAGCAAATGTTGGAGAGACAGAGGATTCAATCACACAAATAGCACGAATATTTCACACGAACAATGAGCTGTTGCTTATTCAATTAATCATAAAACTCTGAATCATAAAACTCTCTTACTCTCTTAATCTAATTGACATGCACACACTGTCACTCATAGTTGAACTTAATCAACTTGCTTAACTCGCTGTCTAACTCGTTCACCAAATCTAACTGTAACTCAACTCAACTAACTCCACTTAACTATCTGTCTAACTTCTGCACGAGGAAGTAATTATATATTTTAACACTCCCCCTTAATTACGACCTCTAAACTAAAACATAACTCATGACAACTCAAACATGCCTGTTGGTCTATGTCTCAGCTAGGATTACAACACCCAAGTTTCTTTTGTGAAACTCAAACAAATCTACTGCTAATGGCTTTGTAAAGATATCAGCCAATTTATCACTCGTTCTACAAAGCTTCAAGTGAACTTCTCCATTTCTCACAATTTCTCAAATAAAGTGATATCTAGTATCAATATGCTTGCTCTTTTGATGAAACACACTATTCTTGGATAGTGCAATCGCTGATGTGTTGTCACAGTATATCGTTGTTGATCCTTGCTATTTCTGCTTGAGTCCATCCAATACTCTTCTTAACCATACTGCTTGACATGCTGCTGAAGTCGCTGCTACATATTCTGCTTCTGCTGATGATAATGTCACAATAGGCTGCTTCTTAGATGCCCATGCTATCACACCTGAACCGAGATGGAACACATAACCGGATGTGCTCTTTCGATCATCCAAACTTCCTGCAAAATCACTATCTGTATATCCAATCAATTCTTTCTTTTCTGTACTTGCATACATTATGCCATAATCTCTGGTTCCTGCTATGTATCTCAGAATTATTTTTCCAACACTCCAATGTGTGTCTTTTGGAGTTTCCATGAATCTGGAAATCAGACTCACTCCCTGCATAATATCTGGTCTTGTAGCTGTGAGATACATGAGGCTGCCAACCAATCTTTTGAATAGAGTTGGATTGACATCTGCCCCTTCATCATCCTTACTCAACTTTGTACCTGTTGCAACTGGTGTAGGTACAGGTTTGGAATTATCCATCCTGAATCTTTTCAACAAATCTATTGCATACTTATTTTGACAAATAAAAATGCCTTTTTCAGATTGCTCAACTTCAATGCCAAGAAAATATTTCATGAGACCTAGATCTGTCATCTCAAATTCTTTCATCATGGTTGCTTTAAATTCATCTATTTCAAGATCACCTGTAAAAATCATATCATCAACATATAAGAAAACTATCAAAATCTGTCCATGCTCATTTACCTTTGTGTATAAGGTAGGCTCAATGTTGCTTCTGCAAAATCCATTCTTGATCATATAACTGTCGATTCTGCTATACCATGCTCTAGGTGCTTGCTTCAGTCCATAGAGCGCTTTCTTCAATCTGTAAAATTTATCTTCTTGTCCTTCAACTTCATATCCTAGAGGCTACTGCACATAAATTTCTTCTTCTAAAATTCCATTCAAGAAGGCTGATTTGACATCCATCTGATACACTTTCCACTTGTTCTGAGATGCTGTCGCTAGAACTGCTCTTACAGTATCCAATCTAGCTACTGGAGAAAATGTTTCCCCAAAGTCTATTCCCGGTTGCTGCGAGAATCCTTTGGCTACAAGTCTTGCTTTAAATCTGTCAATCTCACCTTTCTCATTCACTTTGGTCTTTTATACCCACTTCACACCAATGATATTTTTATCGTTTGGTAAATCAACCAAATCCCATGTATCATTCTTTTCAATGGAATTCATCTCTTCATCCATGGCTTGCACCCAATTGTCATCTCTGATTGCTTCTTCAAAGGAAGAAGGTTGGAATGCCAACAATGCAAAATTTGAACTAACATCCAAATCATCATAAATATCTTTCAAACTTCTCATATTTTTCTTACCAGTACTTGATTCATTACCTGATTCGCTGCTTGGAGAATTCTGATCTGTGGATCTGCTTGAAGATCGATGCTGCTCTGAAAATCTTGGAGTCCTTGCTGGTGTGACTCTGTTTGGTGTCTGCTCTTTTGGTTCTTGTTGTTCCTCTTCTTCTACAAGATCATCCTCCATCAATGGTGTTTGAGCATCGGTTAGTGTGTCTACAGTCCCATTCCATGACTCTTGTTCTTTGAACACAACATATCTGCTAATGATTGTCTTCTTTGTGACAGGGTTATACAGTTTGTAAGCTTTTGACTGCTCACTATAACCAGTAAATATACATTTTTCACTTTGATCATCTAATTTTCCTCTTATTTGCTTAGGCACATGTGCATAGGCTACACATCCAAAAACTCTGAAATGAGATACACTGCAAGACATACCTGACCATGCTGCTTCTGGAACTTTGTTCATCACGCTCTTTGTAGGAGATCTGTTTATCACATAAACAGCACATGCAACTGCTTCTGCCCAATACTCATTAGACAAGTGTCTTGCTTTCAACATGCTCCTTGTCATGTTCATGATTGTTCGATTCTTCCTCTCTGCTACACCATTCTGCTGTGGTGTGTATCTGGTCATAAACTGTCTTCTGATTCCATGTTGTTTGCAGTACTCATGGAATGCCTTCGAATCGTATTCTCCACCACGATCCGATCTCAATACCTTGATCTGTTGATCACTTTGGTTCTCCACCAAAGCTTTGAACTCTTTGAAATTTGCAAAAGTTTCAGACTTATGCTTCAAAAAGTAAACCCAAGTCTTCCTACTATAATCATCAATAAAGGTGAGGAAGTAACAACTTCCACCAATCGACTGTGTCCTCATAGGTCCACACAAGTCGGTATGCACCAATTCAAGTGGTTTCTTTGCTCTGTAAGAAACTCCTTTCGGAAAACTTTCATGGTGTTGCTTGCCTAAGATGCAACACTCACACGTGCTAGCAGGCTCTTTGATGGGAGGTAGACCTCTCACCATTTGTTTCTGCTGCAATAATTTTAAACCGGAAAAATGCAAGTGTCCAAACCGAAAGTGCCATAACCAGTATGCATCAGAACATGCAGTTGTAAAAGAACTAACCTGATCATTGTAGTTCATAATGAGAGGAAAGAGTATGTTCCTCGTCATCTGCACCTTTGCAATCAGCTGCTTGCTTGGGGATTTGTCGTAAATAACACATTGTTGCCCCTGAAAGATAACTTTGTATCCTTTCTGCATCAGTTGGCCAACACTAATCAAATTGTGTTTGAGCCCAGGGACATAGTATACCTCTGATATGGTCTTTGGCTCCCCCTGCTTGGTCATAATGTTGACCACTCCTTTGCCATCTACAGCCACAGTCTTGTCAGTCCCCAACTTGACCTCTGTCTGCACTGTGACATCCAAATTAGCAACCAAATCCTTGTTGCCTGTCATGTGGTTACTGCAACCACTGTCTAATAGCCAGACCTTATCAGATGGTGCATGCATTGTGTTGCATGCTAGAAACATAGAGTCAATATTTTCTGTACTAACATTAGCTCTCTGATTACCTTGATCTGCAATCTTCTTCCTACAATCACGAGCATAATGACCAAATCTATTGCAGTAATAGCACTTTACCTTTGATTTTTCAGACCTTTGATTATTATGAAAGCTTCTATTGTTGCTGCTTCCACGTTGATGCTCATGATCATCTCAGCCATCTCTGTGACCGCCATAGTTGTTGCCTCGTCCTCTGCCTCTCGATCGACCTCTACCTCGACCTTTTGAAATATAGACTTGACTTTGGAAGGCAGTTTCCAAAGTGGAATCCTTATTTCTGTTTATCCTTGCTTCATGTGATAGAAGGGATCCCATTAACTCATCAATTGTGAGTGTTTCCAAGTCCTTTGCTTCTTCTATCGCTGCTACCACAACATCAAATTTGGTAGACAGTGATCGAAGAACCTTCTCGATCACTGTTCGATCTTTAATATCTTCGCCATATATTTTTAACTTATTGACGACAGACATGACCCTATTCATGAAGGAATCAATGTCCTCTGTCTCCTTCATCTGCATAATTTCGAAATCTCTCCTAGTATTCTGCAGTTTAACAATATTAACTTTGGCCATACCTTGATAGCTGGTCGCCAAGGTGTCCCATGCCTCCTTTGCTGACGAGGTTATCATGATCTTCTGGAACACGGCTCGATCTACTCCCTGTTGGATTAGAAGCAATGCTTGTGCATTCTTTCGCTTATATTTCTTCCACTGTTCCCTCTTTGCATTACTGAGGGCTTGTTCTTCTGCATCATATTTAGGTTCTGCAAACCCATACTTGACATGATCCTAGACATCATGCGCTTTTAGCATGGTCTCCATCTTAATGGCCCACATATCGTAATCCTTCCCATTGAAAGATGGAAGTTGTGGCTGAAAACTTGATGTGGCCATCTTGCCTCAAAAAAAATTGTCTCTGACAAAAAACCCTAAATTTTTCTTCCTTTATGAAAGCTTTGCAAAGCTTTTTTTTTTTTTTTTTAAATCTCTCAATAAAAACCCAACCCTAGGTTTTATATAAAAATAGTCCTTTTTATTTTGATAAAAGTATATAAAACACTTTATAAAAAACCCTCTTTGTTTTATAAAAATCTTTATAAATACCTTTATAAAAAAAATCTTATAAAATACTTATGAATACCCTTACTTTCTTTTTTAATCACAAAATTCTCATGCATGTATTGTCTTTCTTTGCTTTATAGAAAGACTTTTTAATAAGTCCAAAAAATGGCGCATGCACGTATTCTCATGCATATTGTCAAGTGTATCTCTCAGATTGTGCACGCATAGCCAAAAGCGTTTACAAGTAATTCACACCCCAAATTTATAAGTTATTCCTTTCTCCTTGTTTAGCATAATTTGCATCTCCTTTCCTTCCTTGCCGATAATAGTAATGGGATTGACGGGGTGCTACATTTTTTCTAATTTCAGGCTGTCCAAAGCGAACAGCTGAAAGTTTTTAGAGCTGGCAAAACTGGACTTCAACATTGTCTAGGAAATCCATCAGAAAGAGATGAAGAATGTCACCACGTAATTAACCAACGTTCCCTGATAATTTTGGCTATTATTCCAGAATGTAGTGTATGTATGTATGTCTATAATCTGAAGAGAAATTGACTACGCGGTTTCAGATTTGTTCTAATTCTTTCTTTGATTAATGACTCTGCACCACAGCTGGTTTAAACATTCAGAGTTCCCTTTATTACCCTTCTGTCGGCAGAGGCCAGTGGAATGTTTCTTCATAGTAGCGGCGGGCACGTATGAGCCACAGTATGCCAAATGCAGATTCCTCTTTTCAAAAGTGGCGTGCCTGAATATTGTTTTGGATGATATGTATGATACATATGGAACCCTTGATGAATTGAAGCTATTCACTGAGGCTGTGAGAAGGTAGGATGTTATTGCAATCGCGCCATCATGATCTAATTACACATCGTAATCTATATCAAGATCCCGCGGCTAATTATATTATATTACATTATATTGGCTGTTCAGATGGGACCTCTCCCTGACAGAAAATCTTCCAGACTATATGAAGCTCTGCTACAAAGTCTTTTACGACATTGTTCACGAAGTGATTCGCGAGGCCGAGAAGGAACAGGGGCGCGAATTGCTTAGCTTTTTCCGAAAGGGAGTAAGTACACTAGTACTCGTGAATTTCTAAATTGTGTTATTCACACACACAAGCCTTGTAAGAACTCATAATAATATGACTTATATGCACTTGCTATTTTGAACGCATGTCTATGTATGAAATCAATCAATTAACCTTTTGCGCCTGATCTGAATGTGGATCCATTGAATTTTATCAGTGGGAAGATTATATTCTAGGACATTACAAAGAAGTGGAATGGTTAGCTTCTGAGTACGTGCCAAGCTTGGAGGAGTACATAAAGAACGGGATCATTTCCATTGGCCAACGTATACTTCTGGTGAGTGGAGTGTTATTGATGGAGGGGCAAATCCTTTCACAAGAGGCGCTGGAGCACTTAGATTATCCATGAAGACGTGTTCTCACAGAGCTCAATTGCATCATCACCCGCCTAGCCGACGACATACATACATATAAGGCTGAGAAGGCTCGTGGAGAATTGGCATCCAGTATTGAATGTTATATGAAAGAACGTCCTGGAAGCACAGTGGAAGTGGCTATGAATTACATGTACAGCCTTCTGGAGCCGACAGTGAAAGAGCTGACGTGGGAGTTTCTTAAGCCCGACAACACGTCGGATGTCAACATCCGAATCCCATTCCAATGCAAGAAAATGGTGATGGAAGAGACTAGAGTGACAATGGTAATATTCAAGGAAGGAGATGGGTACAGCATCTCGAAAACAAAAATAAAGGATTATATCACAGAGTGTCTAATTGAACCCCTCCCTCTCTAGGTCATATTGCTCTTTGTATTCCTATAACGTGGTTTGGACTCTAATGAGTTTGTGAGCACCTTCCTTTCCCATTTCCTGAAGACGGTCGATGCATTGAATAATTGAGGTTAATCGTGTATACGCCTTTACCTAGTAGCCTGCAATTGAATTGCTTGATAATGAAAAGATTGTTATTTCTATTTCTTTGATAAACTACAATTATAATTCATTCCCATGCGAATGAAATCCGAGAGTAATTTGAATACAAAATTCTATCATCATCGATTCTAATTAATCACTATGTATTCAAATAAAACAAAAATACATGATCTCTTCCTACCTTATTTTCAACTCAATGCATTTTTCTATATATTTCCTCTAATAGTAAGTGCATTTTGTTGTTAATTTCTCCTAAACATGGAAAGGACAACGATGGAGGACTTTAGAATCACGAGAAAGGACAAGTATGGGGGACTTTACAATCGCGAGACTTATTCACTTTTAGGTAGGTTTTATTCTAAATTTTATTTTTATATTTATTAAAATATATAAATTTTAAAATTCTTTTATTATTATTTAAATACAGTATTTTAGTTTCTCCTCTCTGTGAATATTGAACCAAACTTATTTTGATTCAAATCGATGACCTAATCCGAAACAGTCCATAATGTTATATCTTATATAATTAAGTACTACGAACATATTCTTAATAATAAAATAAAATAGATATAAGGATGCAAATATAAATAAACATTTAACAAAATATTTTATCCAAAAATCTAAATTGCTAAAATGAAATATAATTTTCGATATATTCTATAATTGTAATATTATAATACACTATGTATATCTTATAACATCTATAAACCTTGAATTATTTACTTTAAATTATAATACAATTGTAATTTTTTAACTTCAATTGAAAAACAATTAATTAAACCACCATGCATCATAAAATGCACATAAAATTAAAAATCATTTAAAAAAAACAAAATAAATAAAAATATCATTTTTTCAGTAATTACAACAAATAAATAATTAGAAGATTCTTATCTTTATAATAAACATCAATTCTAATTCATTCCTATATTCTAATTCATTCCTATACTAATGGGAGTCGGGAGTCCGAAAGTAATTTGAATACAAAATTGTATCATCAACGATTCTAATTAATCACTATTCCCGTAAGATTCCACTATACATCTGAAAATGTAAAAGTAATTTGAATGCAAAATAGTATAATAGTAAATTCTCAATAGATATGTAAATAAATTAAAGAGTATTATGAGATGAACATTATGTGTTTTTATAAGTATGATGGTTATGATGGTAATAATGATTATTATTAAAATTTATTTATATTTTAATTTTGAATTATTTGGAGTGTTTCTTTCTTCTTCTTTCTTTTCTTCCTTTTTTTTTTAGGAAAAGAAGTATTTTAAAATTACTTTGTTCAATTAAAATATTATAAAAGTTGGTCATGTAATAAATTAAAAAAAAAATGATATGTAATTTAACACAAGAAAAAGTGTTTTTCATTTTCAATTTTATTAATATAAAAAAAATAACAAATTCTCTTATACCACTTAATAAATATATCCAAACAAAATCATCTTTAATACTAATCTAACTTTTAAATTTAAGTAACTATACATAATATTACCTTTCTAAAATTAGTACATATTTTGTGTTAGAAATAGTTACATGTTATGTTTTAGTATTTGCTCTATGCTGAGATTGCAACAAGATGATGAGCTTAGTGGAAAGGAGTCGCCTTCACTAAGTGGGCTCATAGGCTATTTTTGGCACAAAGTCTATTTTTAGACTATGTCTATTTTTAGACATGTGGATCATGTTCTATGAGTTGCAGGATGCTATTTGTGGATGGTTGGTCAAGTCGGAAAAAATAGATGGACTTATAATTTTAGACATATTGGGCGGAATCTATTTTTAGATTTCCAGTCTAAAAACAGATATGTCAAATATTATTAGCTCTTAATAATATTTGGACTATAAACATTATCTTATTCTCTTGGAGCACTTCAGTTAAGTGCACAGATGTGGCACAGGAGCTGACAGAAGGAATTACGCTATTCCTAAGGGTTTACTGGAGCTATTGCATGGAGGACTTCGGTTAGAACTCATGTGACAGAGTTTGGTGGAGTTGTAGAAGTAGTTGGTGGAGTTGTGTTCAGTTTAACTCAGTTAGACACAGTTGAGCTAGTTGTATCTAGTCTAACTGATTGATACACTAGTGAGAGTGGTGTGAATTAATTAATAATTAATTCACTAAATATTATCTCATTAATCGACTAAAGAATACATCAGTTAACTACAGTGCATGGACAGTTCAGTGGAGACCCGGTGCGAGAGATAGGTGAAAAAGCGAGGTTAACTATCAATTGTGACTATAATGTTGCATATTTGCAACAACCGATGATTGGAGAAGCCAATGAGGATTGCGTAGTACAATCCGGGTGGTTCGAAGTTATTTATGAACCATTCTTCAGCATATTGAAGAAACGTAAATTTTGGCTATTAGGTGAGAGATGGGGTATGTGTTTTGCTAGATCTAATGATTAGTGTGTAGCAATTGGAGGTTGGGCTGAGAGCTTGTGAGGAGTTTTGTACAATGATTGTTACATGATCTCTATGACATATAATAAATAGATAGCTATGAGGGTTTGACTTTAAGCTTTCCCATAAATACTGTGTTCATATGTGTGATTGTTTATGGTTTTAATGTGCGCATGCGATTGTTTTTATTTCCGCAATTAATGATCAATGGTAGATGAGATTCTATATTGTGCATGAAGTTAAAATAGTGTGTGATCAGGAGAATCTCGGTGAATAATGGATCATTTATTCAAATTTCTACATGGTATCAAAGCAATATTGATCATTGGAGCAATTGCAAAACATTGAAGCAATTGAGTTTTGAGCTGGTGGAATTCGAATTTGCAGCAGTGTTTTCTTGGTGTTGAAGTTGAGATGTCTTTCAATAGATTGCGATTGGAGTATGCCCTTGAGAGCGGCTCGAATTATATTGCATGGAAGGATAGGATGGAGGCGGTTCTGGATGACAATGGGTTGAAGGATTTCATAGATGCAGAAATTCCAAAACATGCTTCTAGCGATGTTGCCACACTTGACGCATGGCAAAAGAAGACAGCAAAGTGTCAAATAATTTTGTTGGAAGGTGTAAAGGATCACATCATGTCCAAACTTCATGGTAAGGTTTCTCCATTCTTGATGTGGAAAGAGTTGATAGACTTATTCAAAAGCAAGAGCGACCAGAGGAAGTTGGCGCTCAAGGATAAACTTAGGAACATAAAAATGGAGAAAGGCGATAGTATGCCCAAGTACCTCATGAAGTTTTTCCAGTGCAGGGATGAGCTGGGAAGTGTGGGGGTGACTGTAGATGACGAGGACTTGGTGAGCTTGGCTCTCCTTGGGCTTCGAAGAGTTGGCACTCCTATCAGGACTCTGTCAATGGTCGAGAGAAATTGCCAAGATGGGAGCGACTTTGGTCGGATCTTGTGCAAGAGGAGATAAGGCGACGTACCAGGGACAGATCTTCATCAAAGAACTCTGATGAAGAGAATTGTGCTTTGGCTACCAAAGAAAAGAAGGGGAAGATCAAGAAAGCTTCTCATTTCGGTGCGAAAGGCAAGAAGCATGACATGTCCAAGGTGAAGTTCTTTCACTGTCACCAACACGGACATTACGCCACTAATTGTCCACGGAAGAAGAAAAATAAGCAGGCTGCTGGAACTGCAGCTGGAGAGGCCTTAGCCTCGCAGTTTGAAGCTAGATTTTCGCTGATCGCATGTAGTCTCAAGTGTGATGGGTTCAGTGTGGTTTCTTGACAGTGGTGCTTCTTTTCACATGACATGAGATCGAGATTTGTTTATTGATCTGGATGAGAAAGATGTTGGAGTGCACATCGAGATGGGCGATGATGGTAGATATAGTGAGACCGGTATCGGTACCATTTCATTTGAGAGGTAGTCTGGTAAACCCTTCATATTGAAGGAAGTGATGCCTGTTCCAGGATTGAAGAATAATCTTATCTCTGTGGCGATGTTAGAGGACAAGGGATATGATGTTGTATTTAGCGAGGGAAATGCTTTCCCGCGGAGTAAGGCAACTGGTGAGACCCGGAGGATAGGGGTTCAAATTAAGAACCTTTATCAATTGCAGGTAGATGGCTTCGCAGTAATGGAAGGCAAGGCAAAAGGAGTGGTGAGCCAGGATGATGGCGAGCTGTGGCACCGGAGATTGGGCCACCTTCACCATGGAGCTTTGAAGATACTGCAGCAGATTTCTACTGGGCTTCCTAAGGGCACTCTTGCGCAGTCAGATCAGTGCAAGGGGTGTACCTTGTGAAAATTTGTGAAAGCCACCTTTCACGAGAAGGATAGTCGTGCCACGACGATCCTTGAGAGAATTCACACAGACGTGTGTGGACCTTTCTCAGTAGCTTCGACAGCAAAGCACAAGTACTATGTGATCTTTGTTGATGATTTCTCTCGGAAGTGCTGGATCTTCTTCATGCAGAAGAAGAGCGAGACATACTCCAAGTTCTGTGAGTTCAAGGCGCTGGTTGAGAAGGAATCGGGGAAGCATGTGAAGGCTCTTAGGAGTGACAATGGTGGTGAATTCATCTCTGCTGAATTCAAGGACTTTTGCGGCCACGAAGGAATTCGAAGAGAGCTCATAACACCTCACCAACCCGTGAGAATGGGGTTGCTGGCGGAAGAACGAAACGATCGTGGGTCTTGCACGGGCGATGTTGCATGATCGAGGCCTTCCCATACACTTGTGGGCTGAGGCATACTGTCTTGCGGTATATGTGCGAGCCGTTGTCCTCACGGGATACTTGGCATGAGTACATACGAGGAGGCATTTTCTGGTAGGCGCTTTGATATTTCCCATTTGAGGATTTTGTTTCACTTTGTTTACATTCATGTGACAAGGGGCCGAGGAAGAAGGTAGACCGGCTGAGAGGTTGGGATATTTGTGGGGACAACGTACGCCTGACTATCGTGTGTATTTGCCAGACAGTCGCAAGACTGTTGTGCGACGGGATATCAAATTTCATGAGGAGAAAGCCATGAAGTGTTCGCTTTAAAGGGAGCCACACTTGCATGCAGATGAGGAGCTATTAGTTCCTAAGGATGAGTCTCAGGATGTGGATCAGCCACAAGATGAGGTTCATGGAGTGGAAGAGACCACTCAAGCAGCCCCAACCATCAGAGGGCGGAAGCGCACTACAGAAGCTGAGCAATTGGCTCAAGATGCAGAGAAGGTTGTAGGAGCACCTACATCACAGTGCAGACAGAGACAGTCACCTGACTGCTATTTTTCTTCCATTTCTTTTTGTCATGTTTACAGGGAGGAGAATAGTGTTGCTGGCCATTTATCAAATAAATGACTTGAGGGTAGATTTGGTGAAATGTATTATCAGCTATATAGATCGGATGGTTGTGGAGCAAATGGAACAGTAAATCTTCTATGAGTAGAAGCTGGTTTTTGGGAATATGCTGTTTACATTTTTGTTTTTGCATATTCTAGACAGATCAATGCTTTTATGGGATATTGCTGTGTTACTGTTTTGATGTTTTGGTCGGAAAGATAGCAATTTTTGTTTTTTAGTTGGGTCGGTTAATTTCGTCCTGGTCTTTAGGACAGGAACAGACATTAGTTATGTTGGGCGGCTATAAACAGTGAAATCGAATTTCAATGACGCAACAGCACTGTTTATTTCTGTTCTATCACTAATTTATGATATCCAGCCGTGGGTAAAGCTAAACATAAATATAATCTGGATTTTCATTTCAAATTACCTAAATGTCAAGCTGAGGTCCAATCGAACGTTCATTGTCCCGTGCGATGGAGATGGGCCATCTGTTCTCATGAAATGAAATGAAAGATAGTAAATCCCAATCAACATTGCTGTCCCCATGAAACACGTACATCCATCCCTATTAATTAAATTAAATTTGGGTCGCGATGAAATAATTGTCCACTTTAAAAAAGGAGGAGCCTTTCGTTCGACGAATCGGGAGCTGATGTGACAGCTCCCGATCCGCCCCTCCGGCGACCCTTTTGTTTCCGACCGGATGGTGGACCCCGCCTCTGCAGCTTCTGATGGCAACGAACGACGAACGGAAAACGGGAGTGGCTCCGAGCGCCTCCTCCACCACCCCTCCCCTCCCCTGGCATTGCTCCTCCCTGCAACTGCAACCGCCACCCCCACAACTCCGACCACCAACCTCAATCAATGCTCCATAATTTGAAAGAAGAATTCGGTGGGAGAGAGTTTTCATTCGAGGTTTCGCGCGTTTCAGTCGCAATAACGCTCGACCAATCTTCATTTCCCTCCCCAGTCGCTGTGATTTCCCTCTCCATTCACTGTGTCTCCTGAAAGGCTTTTGGTGTATCTTCATTCATAAGAGCATCAACGAGCAGAGGAGCATCAGCACGCATTGGTAGGAGTTTGCAAATGCATTTCCATATATTTCGGCTTCATTAAATCTCTGCCCTTTATTGTTTCTGTTCTCTTTTGCACGCGAAGGGCTTATTGTTTATGTTCTCTTTTGATATATAAATGTTACACAGGGTCTGTGATTCGCATTATGACTGCCAGTTTGGATCATATAATTTCGTAATATTTTCAAATTTTGTTTATCTTTTATTATTCCTAGTGTGGACACATTCTATGCATTGTGTAAATAGCTAGAGAAGTAGATCATTTTGTATGCTTTTATTAGTTATGTAGTGAAGGTAACCCCCACACAACAAAGCCACATGGTGCCCTCAGTTCGGTTTGCTTCTTGATCAGCAAAGGAACGGTGTAACTTCTCATACCAATGGAAAAGAAATTGAATGATGGATACCGTTAGTAGCCCACAGACTAGAAACTTCTAAACGACAACCAATATTTTCTGTACTTGCCATTTTCAGCCACTGCCAGACTGGCTTTCTAATTCAGATGATATAATAAAGCAAAGATAAAGGAAGAAAAAGGCGAACACAGATGAGCATGATTACAAGAAAATGGCTAAGCATATTTACCAGGATATTGAGCTATTAATACCGGGGCATTTTATGTTCATAATGTATTTGTTTCAATTTAATGATAGTCATATACTCCGTTTATGATTTAGTATATGACTTGATATATTTGTAAATATTGGTGAATTAACTGTTGTTAGACTCGCAAATCTTTTTGTTATCCCAGATTTGGTTTAAATTGGAGTGATGAAAAAGTTATTGTAAACGTTTGGTATTATTTGTTATTTCAGATTTGGTTTTGGCATTATTTATTATTTCAGATTTTGTTTTTAAATGATTTGATTTGTTATTTAAAACTAGTTTAAAAGAGCTTGCTAGAAGGAAAGGTTGGGCAAAAAATATAGAAGAATAATATTTCGATGTTTTTTTTAATATATTTATTTATTTATTTTAATATAAAACTTTATTTTTATAATAAAAATTAAAGAAATGAAATTAGAAAAATAAATCTTTTCTAAATAAAAAAATAAATTACATAGCTCTAAAGAATGAATAAAGTACATTTTCTCATATGTAATAAGATAAGACAAAAACACTATTTTACATTAAAAAAAATTAATAATCTATATCACAACAAATAAATTTATTATGAATTAAAATATAAAAACATCGAAACAAATATTAATATAAATTTTATAATTTTAATATCAAAAATTCATATTTTGCTATTAATAAAAATATTTAATTTATTATTTAATTTTAAATTATTTATAAAAAAATTAATAATGATTCTTTTTCTTTGATGGAAATTTCTTTTTTATTATTACATAAATTATAAATTTTAAAATATCATTGATTTTGAAGATAAAATTTCATTTTTATTATTACATAAATTATAGATTTTAAAAAACACATTCATTTTGAGGATTAAGTTACAAGATTCAAAACCATTGTAGTAATATATTCATTAAAAATTCATATTATTTATGAAAGTTAAACCATTCGAGAAAGAATAACCATCATTCTCCCCACTACCCCATTCATCTTAATTACTACCCATTCATCTTAATTACTCTATTACCTCAATCATAATTTTTGATCAACTACCACCCACCAATTCTACCCATTCTAATAAAATGATATAAATGGAAACACGCGCAAGTCAGTCTTGGAACAAGTCAGTGCATCCAAAGTCTCTATTCTGGTTTGGAATTTGCTTGGGAAACCCTTTTTTCTAATTAAAAACATCATTAGCCTATAATTCTATTTTATTAAGTTCAATAATGTTCAATCTATTTTATTATGTTCAATCATTTTAGAAGGCACTGAGTGGTATTTGGGTTCTGGGGCCCAAATTCGTTAACCACTCCGGCGGCATACAAAAGCGTGAAATTGTAACATTTCTTGTTGTTTGCCCGACTAGTCAAATTTGTGTACATGTCGACCAGATTCATTTGAACGAGGTCTCCATTATCTTTGCATGCCTCACAGGCGACCAGATCTGAGAGGTCGCCTTTGCAAGCGGAGTCCAGGTTACTAATCCCCACTTTGCGAATCCAATCCTGTTTTGTCTGTATTCCCGTGCAGTGGAAAGGGCTCGATACAAACCCAGATAATATTATGGTTAATGTTGTGGTTAGTATTAGTTTCAAGAAACCACTATCATTTTTAAAATATTTTAATGCTATTGACATGGTATCAAGTTTTGTTAGTGATGAGTACTCCAAAGAAATCTCTAATTACTTTTGAAAAGATCTATTTATTTTTTTAAAAATAACCTAATTGTTTTAAATCCTCAAAACAAATCATCAGCATTTAGAGGCAATTTAAAGTGAGTCCAGCTGCACTTCCAAAATTTTACCATTTCATGTAGAGTTGAAGACTGAAGTCATTAAAATTCATAAGATCTTGCAAATTTTAGTGTGTTTTTATCATTCTAGGGAGGTACTGTCTTTACTCTAATATTTCTACTATTGTTGAATTTCTTATTGCTATGTTGCACGAGTTCTTTCACTAATCGATGATTCAATTCGATTACGTCTTTTTCAGAGAACTGTCATTGGTCTAGCTACCAAATGGTACATTGAGTTACCACGAGGCTCATTTAATAATTTTAATGCACTAGCTACTGCTTTCTTAACCCATTTTTAGTTGTCTGTCAGATATGACAATGGCACAGAATTGTTGACCTCATTAAAACAGTCTACGTCTACGTGCATATTCGATCACATTCATGAATGGAGACGTAGGAGACGTTTGGTGAAAGTCTTCATTTCGGATCAAATTTTGGCTGAATGGTTTATCAAATCATTATTGCCCAAAATTACTGAGGATGTGGCCAAAGGAGGCGTTGTTACAGAAGAGCAAGTCATTTCTCAAGCTTAGTACCTTGACCTTGTATATACACAGTCAGGTACTATGTATGACAAAATCCCCGATTTACCAAGACCTTCATGTTAACTACAACTCCTTTAGGCTCTCATGTCGCTAATGGTGTAATTGGTTCTATTAGCACTAGCAAGAGTAAGATGAAAACTTCCTTGAAAAAGGGGCATTTATCATTTCCAAGTGTTTCTTCTCACTATTCAAAATGTGTGTTTTTCTCTGGCATCATATTTACTTTCATTGTTGGTAAACCTCCCACCTTATCCATTGTTAAAAGCATTTGTCTATACCACAAGACCAAAATGTTTGTTGCAAAATTATTTCCAAATGCATCAAAAGCTATTACATTCTTTGGTCTAAATGCAATTGTCCTATTGTTGTAAGATGGGATTTATGTAATTTAAAAGCTATTACATTCTTTGGTCTAAATGCAATTGTCCTATTGTTGTAAGATGGGATTTATGTAATTTTAGCTCTTTACTATTTTTACTTTAGGTATCAAATACTTCTTGCAAAAGCAATTACTTCTTGTAAAAGCAAGTACTAAGAGTGACCATGCATATTACACTTGTTATTAGAAACTTGATGTTAATTGTAATACAAGTGTAAATATTTAAAAGTATTTACATTGTTTAGTGTATAGATATTGATAACATTTTTATAAATATGGTATTTAGAGATACTTACATTTTTATGATATATATGTGTTCATCAAAAGCTATGTGTCCAGTCAATAATTTAAACAAGGTAATGTGATTCCCTTATCATGGCTCAATTCTCTTAAATGACTTGTTTCCCTTATATACCCTTTATTTCCTCATTATAGTTCAATTCTTCTTAAGTGACATATTCTCCTTATATACCAATGGGTTATTGTTAATTAAAATTCTTTCAAAGAACTTGTAAGGTTGATGAATGTGTGATATTAATATTTTCTTTGTCATAATTTGATGTCTAATAATAACATATTCCCTCATAAGTTAATGTGCTTAAATAAAAAAATAAAATAATAAATAAATAAAATGCCATCAATACCTAAATAAAACAAACAAACAAAAAATAGCATATCATTAGTTCTAATGAAGATGTTTCCAAATAATACAAAATAATATCTCACCCCTTACCAAATTATAGGTGTTCAATTTTTTACAAATTATAGATGTTCAACCCTTTTTAAAATTTCCAAAGGAAATATGTTGCCAAAAACAATAAATGCTTACACATAACATTTTACTCATACAGTCTAATTTACAAGCATTTCCATTAATCATCCTCCTCTTACAATGTTGATTCAAAATTTAAAACCAAATATCCGGAATGCCTGTCATTACAAAATATTTTCAGAATGAGAAATATGAAGTCTCGAACACCACATTGTACTATGATTACTTCCTTATTTAAGCCCCTCTTCCATTGCATTTTTACAAACCTTCATAAATATAAGCTTCAATATTACCATTCCCAAATGATCCAAACTTTCTCACCTAACTTTTGTAACTTTAACACTTTCCTAATATTTAACCTATTAAAAACAAACCCCATTGTTCTAATTGTGACTTAAACCTCATGAAAAAAAAAAATCACAATATTTAACTTATATATCGTTTTAAGGTCGTAGTCAAGCCAATTTGGCGCATGAGACCCCTTTGTTTGTGGGAGAAGATACCTACCTCCACCCAACGATTTTTGCTAAACATTAAGGGAATTTTTAAGTCTAAAATGGGCCTCCTAAGGAAGATAATAAAATGATAGTAAAAATAATAAAATAAGAGTTATGAAGTTTAAAAAAAAAGAAAGAAAACATTTTTTTTTAAATGTATTTTTGACTTATCGCTTTACAAATTCACTCAAATTTGAATTGTGGGTGTTCTTTGGATGTGAATGACCAAAGAGCGCTCACACTTGAAATTTTAGTGAACCTGTAAAGAGATCAGTTGAAAATAAAATTAAAATAGTCTTGAGCCAGAGGAGTTTTGGGACGGGTGACCTCCCGAGAAGTCCTGGTTACCGGGTATTACAGTACTATCACAGAACCCCCTAAGTGGAATATTCAAAGTTTCAATCCCACTTCTTCACCTCGTAAGTGGACTATTCAAAAATCATGATCATAGATGAATGACTTACTTAACGCAGTTGAATCCCAAAAAATGATATCTAATATAATGCACTGCAGAAACCCCTCATACTTAAATACAAAGAGTAAAGGGAGCTCTACTTGAACGGTTCACGAGGCACAATACTTGCTAAGGTTTTACAAATGGGGTAGCAAGTTAAGTAGGCTTGATTGTGGAGAAAAACTCCATACCCAAAGTATGTGGGTACAAAAGAACTCATGCAACATAGCAATAAGAAATTCAGCAATAGTAGAAATATTAGAGTAAAGACAGTACCTCCCTAGAATGATAAAAACACATTGAAATCTGCAAGATCTTGTGAATTTTAATGACTTTAGTCTTCAACTCTACATGAAATGGTCAAATTTTGGAAGTGCAGCTCGACTCACTTTAAATTGCCTCTAAATGCTGATGATTTGTTTTGAGGATTTAAAACAATTAGGTTATTTTTTAAAAAATAAATAGATTTTTTCAAAAGTAATTAGAGATTTCTTTGGAGTACTCATCACTAACAAAACTTGATACCATGTCAATAGCATTAAAATATTTTAAAAAAGATAGTGGTTTCTTGAAACTAATACTAACCACAACATTAACCATAATATTATCTGGGTTTGTATCAAGCCCTTTCCACTGTGCGGGAATACAGACAAAACATGATTGGATTCGCAAAGTGGGGATTAGTAACCTGGACTCCGCTTACAAAGGCGACCTCTCAGATCTGGCCGCCTGTGAGGCATGCAAAGATAATGGAGACCTCGTTCAAATGAATTTGGTCGACATGTACACAAATTTGACTAGTCAGGCAAACAGCAAGAAATGTTACAATTTCACGCTTCTGTATGCCACCAAAGTGGTTAACGAATTTGGGCCCCAGAACCCAAATACCACTCAATGCCTTCTAAAATGATTGAACATAATAAAATAGATTGAACATTATTGAACATAATAAAATAGAATTATCGGCTAATGATGTTTTTAATTAGAAAAAAGGGTTTCCCAAGCAAATTCCAAACCAGAATAGAGACTTTGGATGCACTTTCCATTTATATCATTTTATTAGAATGGGTAGAATTGGTGGGTGGTAGTCGATCAAAAATTATGATTGAGGTAATAGAGTAATTAAGATGAATGGGGTAGTGGGTAGAATGATGGTTATTCTTTCTCGAATGGTTTAACTTTCATAAATAATATGAATTTTTAATGAATATATTGTTACAATGGTTTTGAATCTTGTAACTTAATCTTCAAAATGAATGTGTTTTTTAAAATCTATAATTTATGTAATAATAAAAATGAAATTTTATCCTCAAAATCAATGATATTTTAAAATTTATAATTTATGTAATAATAAAAATGAAAATTTATCCTCAAAATCAATGATATTTTAAAATTTATAATTTATGTAATAATAAAAATGAAATTTACATCAAAGAAAAAGAATCATTATTAATTTTTTTATAAATAATTTAAAATTAAATAATAAATTAAATATTTTTATTTATAATTTTTTATTAATAGCAAAATATGAATTTTTGATATTAAAATTATAAAATTTATATTAATATTTGTTTTGATGTTTTTATATTTTAATTCATAATAAATTTATTTGTTATGATATAGATTATTAAATTTTTTTTTAATGTAAAATAGTCTTTTTGTCTTATCTTATTACGTATGAGAAAATGTACTTTATTCATTCTTTAGAGCTGATGTAATTTATTATTTTATTTAGAAAAGATTTATTTTTCTAATTTCATTTCTTTACTTTTTATTATAAAAATAAAGTTTTATATTAAAATAAATATATTAAAAAAATCATTTAAATATTATTTTTCTATATTTTTGGCTTAATTATTCTAAAAATAAAGTTTTATATTAAATTAAATAAATAAATATATTAAAAAAAACATTTAAATATTATTCTTCCATATTTTTTTGCCCAACCTTTCCTTCTAGCAAGCTCTTTTAAACTAGTTTTAAATAACAAATCAAATCATTTAAAAACAAAATCTGAAATAATAAATAATGCCAAAACCAAATCTGAAATAACAAATAATACCAAACGTTTACAATAACTTTTTCATCACTCCAATTTAAACCAAATCTGGGATAACAAAAAGATTTGCGAGTCTAACAACAGTTAATTCACCAATATTTACAAATATATCAAGTCATATACTAAATCATAAACGGAGTATATGACTATCATTAAATTGAAACAAATACATTATGAACATAAAATGCCCCGGTATTAATAGCTCAATATCCTGGTAAATATGCTTAGCCATTTTCTTGTAATCATGCTCATCTGTGTTAGCCTTTTTTTTCCTTCATCTATGCTTTATTATATCATCTGAATTAGAAAGCCAGTCTGGCAGTGGCTGAAAATGGCAAGAACAGAAAATATTGGTTGTCATTTAGAAGTTTCTAGTCTATGGGCTACTAACGGTATCCATCATTCAATTTCTTTTCCATTGGTATGAGAAGTTACACCGTTCCTTTGTTGATCAAGAAGCAAACCGAACCGAGGGCACCATGTGGCTTTGTTGTGTGGGGGGGCAGGAGGTTAATTTTGGCATCAAAATTATGACAACAGTACAATTAAAGAAAAAATACTACATGACAATAGTCCAATTAAAGAAAAAATACGAATATAGAAGTCTTTCTGCATCTTGGTTTTAGATGTCCAGAATAAAACTGACCTCTTCCATCTCTTCGCACATTGGGCTGAGAATCGAACCCCAGCCCGACCCAATTCCAGTGTCTTTCGGTTACAAAGAGACAAAAACTTCTTGTTTAACCAAATAAACGCCTAAAGCTTAAACAAAAAAATAATTAAAAATCTTGTAGAAATAAAAATCCAAAACTCAACTTCTCAGATGGGTATATCAATTTGAAAGAGATAAATATTTGCTTGCATCAATTTAAATTCAAAACCAATAATAAATATAATAACTGTTTTTCAAATTTACTGAAGCATGCAAAATGATCTCTTTCCTGCATTGTAGCATACAAAATGATCTACTTCTCTAGCTATTTACACAGTGCATAGAATGTGTCCACACTAGGAATAATAAAAGATAAACAAAATTTGAAAATATTACGAAATTATATGATCCAAACTGGCAGTCATAATGCGAATAACAGATCCTGTGTAACATTTATATATCAAAAGAGAACAGAGACAATAAGCCTTTCGCGTGCAAAAGAAAACAGAAACAATAAAGGGCAAAGATTTAATGACGCCGAAATGTTTGGAAATGCGTTTGCAAACTCCTACCAATGCGTGCTGATGCTTCTCTGCTCGTTGATGCTCTTATGAATGAAGATACGCCAAAAGCCTTTCAGGAGACACAGCCACTGGAGAGGGAAATGAAGGTCGAGTGTTATTGCCACTGAAACGCGTGAAACCTCGAATGAAAACTCTCTCCCGCCGAATTCTTCTTTCAAATTATGGAGCATTGATTGAGGTTGGTGGCCGGAGTCGTGGGGGGTGGCGGTGGCGATTGCGGGGAGGAGCAGCGCCAGGGGAGGGGTGGTGGAGGAGGCGCTCGGAGCCACTCTCGTTTGCGGTTCGCCGTTCGCTGCCATAGGGGCCTGCAGAGGCGGGGTCCACCATCGAGCCAGAGAACAAAAAAGATCACCGGAGGGGCGTATCGAGAGCTGTCACATCAGCTTCCGATTCGTCGAACGAAAGACTCCTTTAAAAAATAATCGAACGTTCATTGTCCCCTGCGATGGAGATGGGCCATCTGTTCCCATGAAATGAAAGATAGTAAAACCCAATCAACATTGTTGTCGCGGTGAAACACGTACCATCCATATTAATTAAATTGAATTTAGGTGGCCGTGAAATAAATTGTCCACTTTAAAAAATAATGATGATAAGTTGTCCAGTATTTATGATATCCTGCAGTGAGTAGGTTCTACTAAATTTGCATTGTTTTAAGAGTATAATCAAACAAAAAATGAGAGATATGTGTTGTCTAGCAAAATAAAACTAAGCAAATTTGCATCGTTTTAAGAGTATAATCAAACAAAAAATGAGAGATATGTGTTGTCCAGCAAAATAAAACTAAGCAGTTCCCTGTATATACGTTAAATAATATCGATTAAGTGAAAGTGGGTGGTGTATCATTCATTTATTCAATGAGAAGTTGAAGTGACGATATGTGCATCGATTAAGTGAAAGTGGGTGGTGTATCATTCATTTATTTAATGAGAAGTTGAAGTGACTACCTGTTCACTGAGTATATATTATGGGTTTTAGAAGTTTTATAGGATTCATTTTACTAATGTGTTTTTTTTTTTTGGTTATAAATATCACTTGCAAGAGTGTTAAATAAATTATTCAAAATTCATGAGAAATTAAAACTATTTCTCATAAAAATAATTATAAATAATTAACTTATTTAACACATTTAAATTCCAAAAATATTATTTACTAGCAGTTGCCCAGAAGGCCGATAGGAGTATTGTTTGTGAATTATTAATTTGAAGTAATTGTAGTTTTTGAGATGAAGGAGATTTTGTAGATTTTTACACAAATTTTTTGTAGCATATAAGATTATCCATCCCAATGTTGTCAAAGCTTAAAACATGGTGTTAATTTGACATTATACACACACAGGTTGAATGGAAGGTGTTTATGCCTGAGACACAGCATGATCGACAGGACAAAGTGGTATTCTATTCAGAAACTCTATTTCATTTAGAAATAGGTAACATGCTAAAATTTGTTGTTACTTACACACCTGACCCAGATGGATAAGACAGTGTAGTAAAAAGTTATAGACCATCAGAAAACATAAATTGAATAAAGTGGTAGCCACTAAAAATTTATTATCCTTTGCTGTGAAATGATCAGAAAATGATCATAAGCAACATTATTTTTACATGTTGTGGTTCCCTTCCCCTCTCCAACTAACAAAACCAATGTAAAAATCTGGCAACAAACTTTTAAAAAAGAACAGAAATATCCCATGTCGAAGATCCACTCCGAAGATGAAATCAGATTTCTGAAAGCATGAAATATGGAGATAGCATATAACTAAATTATCATCACAATTAATGTGAATATGTAATGTTGGACATGCAAAAGCAATCAGGTAGAGCAGATCCTCTTCCATCAACTAAAGCATCCTTGTGAGCTCCCACAAATAATCTGCCAGCCTCACTCCATTGAGACCTTGAGAAACAGCTTCTGCAAAAGCTCTCCTTTTGAGAAAAATTGTGTTTGGTTGCCCACTCAAAGCTCTCATTGCAGCTACCATCTTTTCCATGTTCCCAAAATATGTTCCAATGTATGCCTCACTGTTGATGGATATATAGTAGTCCAATGCAGCTCTGCTATTGCCAGGAAATCCCATCATGCTTGCCTTGTCTAGAAGAGAAGATATACTCACATCTATTGTAAGCTATCATGTCAGGTTCAAATCTCAGATGCAAAGATAAAAAGGGTTGAGGGAACCTTTGTAGCAGTTCAGCTTCCTTTAGCTCAAGATGCCTAACAAGGCGTAGAACTTTGAAACATGCATGACAGCGAGCTGCTTTGGCATAAAACGGGTGTCTGCAAATTGGTTAGAAAGTCAGTCCACTGGTCTACATTTTTTTAATCATTAGACACCATATGCTTAAGAAAGCTAAAAACCATTTCCAAATCCATGGTAATAAACAGATTCAATTGGCTATGAAACAACTTCTGAATGCTAAAAAAAATTCTCACAATAAATCACAAAAATGTTAGAGAATAAAATCAATGACACCACATATTCGTATTTCAATTCATTTTAAAATTTAGATATTCACTAAATTCAGGTTTCAAGACAAAATCAATTATATATACATCATAAATCCAAAGTCTTAATTTTTAATCCTAGCTTGATAGACATAAAAGCTATAATATTTAATGACAATCAAACATATCTGTGCTCTTATTCAATTCTCTATAAAGACTACCATGTCATTGTGCCTTCAAATATGAAATGCTTAGTTTTCTAAGACATAAGTTTGTATGACACTATTGCAATGGGCCAACACCAATAGGAGTAGAGCATGCAAAGATAAGCAAATGATTTCTCACCGTTCACGCTCTTGCTTGAGAAGTTTGGATCTGAATTTAAGAGAGAGGATGGTTTGAAGTATGACCAGAGCATTTCCATATATTGGAAAACCAGTAAAGGGATTCCACCTAGCAACAAGAATTTTCTATAGCTGAATATATAGAGTGGGAAAGAAAACCTTCAGATGACTTCTCCCAAGCCCACATAAGCATATCTTCCTCCCCATAAAGTTTAATGCTATTAAGTGATAAGTTGAGAGACAAATGATCCCATTGAGAGGCATGATCCCATGGAGGCTTAGGTTTGCGATGACAGAAATGTCCCCTGGTACAATCTAAAGGGAAAGAGCTAAGAGCTTGTGCTAGAAAATATATACCTTTGGAGTTAAGTAGGGATATCAAGGAGTAAAAAAAAAAACATAATTGACCTACACCAATGAAGAATTCCTTACCAAATTGAACCTCACACCCATCTCCAATCTTCCATGATAGCCACTTAAAAATACAATGAAAGGAGGCCATAAGGATTTTCCATATTATCGATAGAGAAACGAAGGAGGTTGCAGAAGCTGTTGATTTTCGGACCCAATCATGCATTAGTTGACTTTTCATATACTTATATTTTAGGACAAAGCTCCATAAAGCCCTACCTTTGATGACAGCCCATAAGTTTTTGGTTGTGAGAGTTTGACCAAACCAAAGAGGGTTTTAAGGCCCCAACCCCCCAAGGCTTTGGGTTTTGATATGGAATCCCATCCCACCACATGAATTTTTGATTTCTAAGTCTTTCCCGACCACAGGAAACAAATAATTCTTTATCTAATTAAATTGATTACAAAGGAGGGAATTTTGATAATGCTCATCTAGAAAACATGGATACTCTCTAGCACATATTTTACCAACACTAAGAAACCTCCTAAAGAGAGACATATGTAACGTCAACAACTTATTTTATTTTCAACCTTCTTAACAAGCCATAACGAGTCCTTATTTATGTACTTATTAGACTTGAGCCAAAATTGAAGGTATTTGAAACCTGAGTCTAGATTTTCCTTCTTACATGGCCATATACTCAGAACTCTGGCCATAATCGAATCTTCAATGTCATGAAAGAGTAAGCAACATTTTTCTAGATTCACCTCCATCCCTGAAGCCAAACATAAAATGGAAATAATTCTATTGTAGATAGACCATTCATTCAAAGATCCTTCTCTGAAAATCAACACATCATCAACAAAGAGTGAGTGGGAAATCGTAATACTAGCAGAGATTTTTATACCTTTAAGAATCCCCTGTCTTCTCTCTTTCATAATGAGTTTGTTGAGCCCTTCAATCACTAGCAGGAAGAGGATAGGAGATAAAGGGCACCCCTGACGAAGCCCTCTGGAGCACTGGAAATAAGAAGTTGGGGAACCATTGATAAGCACCGCAAAGGACGCTGAAGAAATGCAAGCCATTATCCAATTGGTGACAGAAGGACCTAGACCAAGTTGAATTAGGAGCATCTTGAGAAAATCCCAGTGGATTCTATCATAGGCCTTTTTGAGATCTAATTTGAAGATAAGATATTTTATCTTCTTGGTTTTGATGGAGTGAATACATCCTTGAGGAGATCCAATGGCTTCATATATCTAACGACCAGGAAGAAAACCAAACTGCTTCTTTGATAGGGAAGAGGCTAGCTTGACCTTTAGAGGGCACTTCATCCACTTATATGTGAGTGGTTAAGATATTATTATCTCATCATGGTTTTTCCATAACTTTCATGATCGCTAAACTCATGGTGACTTGTACTCAACATAGACTGCTAAACTCATGGTCACCTCTACTCAACATATATAATTGTTTGGCATCTTTTACTGATTACTTTATTTTATATATATATATATATATTTTGATATTTTTATTTTAAATTTAGTTAAAAATAAATAATTTTTTTTTAAGAATAGTAGATATCTATTATTGAAATTGTACAATCTAGATGTAATAAAATATTGATTTTTTCATAATTAAATTATATATTTATAAAAATTAAAATTAAATTGCAAAAATAACAATCAATCCTCTCAAATACTTAAAATTAACTCAATTGATTTAAAAAATAAATAAATATATTTTTATTTAAATAATATAATAATATTAATATATAAAAAATTATAATAATATATTTTTCCTCAGGTCTCTCCTATCCCATCTCCACTCTCGTGAGAGTGGGATACATTAAATCAATGTTTAGTGTGTACTACATTCTTTCTATTGTGTACTACATTAAATCAATGTTTAGTGTGTAAAATGTATAGCTAATTATTAATTTAATAAATAATACATCGATGAAATCTGAATATATTTAAAATTTAAAGTTTCTACCATTAATAAATATAAATATGATTTTTAGCGTGGATTAACTACTAGGATAAATTTTTCCCACGATGGACCTTGTAACTCCCACCTACCCATCCAACACATAATCCCCTGGATTCAACTATGCAATAAATGGATCCGTACTGAGGTGACACCTATGCTTCCAAACCATGTAAAAGATAGTCGTGGACGAATATTTGTGGTGCAAAAGGTAAACAATTCTGAGGCCGTAAATGATACTAATGGCATCCTCTTTCAGAGCCTTTATATAGTTTTCCAACCTCGTTACTGAACAACTCGCGATCGCTAGCTTGCCGACACCAGATTACTGTTGGAGCTGTGGAGTCAAGTCAAGATCTCTCTTGCAAAAATGGAGAGCAGAAAGCCTCACGTAGCGATGTTTCCATCAGTAGCTGGAATGGGGCACTTCATCCCCTTATGTGAGTTGGCTAAGCTGTTGGCATCCCGCCATGGCTTCGCCATAACTTTCATGACCGCGAAATTCATGGTCACTTCTGCTCAGACTGCATATACACAGTCTCTGGCTTCGTCAGGTTTGGACATCCGCTGCATCGAGCTGCCAGAAGTGGAGATGGATTCTGAAGATATGAATGGTCATCCCTTAATCTCGATTTTCAATTTCTTGGAGAAGTCCAAAGTCTCAGTCGAGCATGTTCTCGAAACCCTGTTGAGCGATTCGTTTAACCCCATAAGTGCTTTCATCACCGATCTATTCTGCGCCGCCATGATTGAGGTTTGCACTAGTCTTAACATACCCAGTTATGTTCTTTACATTACATCTGCCTCTAATCTTTCTGTCATGCTCTATCATCCCACAATGGATGCCGAGATGAAGGAGTCTTTGAAGGATTTGGACGGTTCTGTTAAGGTACCTGGATTTCCATCGTTACCTGCAGTAGATTTCCCTGACCCAATGCAAGACAGGTCTGACCCGCTTTATCACCTTTTCCTCCGCAACTCATACCGCTTGTTTAAAGCGGACGGGATTCTGATAAACACATTTGAGGATGTGGAGAGCAGGATCATTCAGGCCCTCGTCAATGGAGAGCTTCTCCCGAGCGGCGATGGAATTCGCATGCCCTCGATATATGCCGTTGGGCCGCTCATTGCTCCCCCGAAACCTGTTCTCGAGGATCCTAGTGGTTCCCTGCAATGGCTGGATAAGCAGCCGGCCTCTTCGGTTATCTTCGTTTCCTTCGGAAGCGTGAATTTCCTTTCGGGCGAGCAGATCGTGGAGCTTGCCTTGGGACTGGAAGGTAGCGGGCATCGTTTCCTGTGGGTTCTCCGCGGTCCTCCTTCCAATCCGGACGCATCTGCGCTGCTCCCCCCGGGTTTCGAACAGCGGACCAAGGATCGTGGTCTCGTGGTTACCTCATGGGCTCCGCAGGTTGCCATC
This sequence comes from Pinus albicaulis, assembly GCA_034641835.2. Classification (NCBI taxonomy): domain Eukaryota; kingdom Viridiplantae; phylum Streptophyta; class Pinopsida; order Pinales; family Pinaceae; genus Pinus; species Pinus albicaulis. The sequence continues at coordinate 863,241,756 of CM076582.1, forward strand.
CTTGCACACCCGTCTACAGGAGGTTTTGTGAGTCACTGCGGTTGGAACTCAGTGCTGGAGAGCATTTGGTTTGGAGTTCCCATTATCGCTTGGCCCCTCCAAGCGGACCAAAAGCCGATCGGTTACTTTCTGGTGAATGATATTAAAATGGCAGTGGGATTGCAGAAGCGAAAAGATGGGATTGTAACGAAAGAGGAAGTGGAGAAAGCGGTGAGGGAATTGATGGAAGGAGAGGACGGGAAGAAGAAGAGGGTGAGAGCGAAAGAGTTGAAGGAGAGTGCAGAAGCAGCTCTGGCAGAGGGTGGAAGTTCATCCCAGGCTGTGGCGGAGGTGGTGGCTCTCTGGAAGGGAAATTTGTGCGCGCAGTAAAACCCTTTAGATGCGATGATGTTCACGTCTGTTAGGGTTCAGTAATACGTGGATTTCGGAATTTGCTTCTATCAATGATAATGTCATCGTAAAATATGCTTTTATCAAAGTTGTAACGTTCTTGTTTCACTTAAATCAAATTCGATTCTGGATTTCAGCGAGTACCGGGTTACTCGGGTTTTAATAAGATATATGAGAAATACTTTTATATTAAGAATATACAAGTTTCAGTTGGGATTACTTCGTTATTATTGATGGTATTTTTTTTACAAATATATTTTTATTTTATATATGTTTGGTCTTAGGTAAATCCATGTAAAAGATTTAAAGTCATAACCAGGGTTAGAATGCACAATTGAAGAGATAAGTATGAAAGTACTTTATTAACTAGAGGCAAAGTAGATGATAAGGCCCTGAGAAGCAAAATAGAAGATATGTTTTTTCCTAAGCTAAACTGAGGCTAAGTTGCATTAGCAACTTGTTCACACTAGAGCAAGTACCTAAGGGGACTGTGGGCAAATTCTGCACCCTTACACACATAGGTCTTGTGCAGAAGCACCTGCCCGAGCTACAAACATCAACATTGTTTTGATTTATGTAAAGCATACAAGAGACATTGTAGAAAAACAAATCCTCCAACAAGATCCAATAAATAGAACAATGTTACTAAAGCAGTTAAGGGATAAAAGTTAAAGCGAGAGAAATTAGTTTGAAACATTACAAAATACTGGTGAAGTGCCTAACCCATTTAAAAGAGGAAAGAATGTTATCTGTTCCCCTTGGAAAAGGCTAGTGATTTCACAGTTTGAAAAATTTATTTTCCAGTCTACCACGAAGATTGCAATCATATAAACTGTTGAGCATAATTACATAACAGTAAATAGGAGCTTGCATGAGCCCCATGTCAAGGAACTGATCAAGGGTACTCTAAATTTGTGCACCGCAAACCAGGCATGAAGCCATACAAATATGCATGATTTTAAATGGCATATGCAACAAAAACAAGCACAACATACACTGAGTCATTGCATATCTAGTGAAAATTTATTGTCTAGATAAGATAAAAGGTTACACTTAACACGTCCGCAATATTAAATCCATTTCCAAGATCAAGATGCTTACATGATTTAAAATAAGTAATGGATTATATAATCTGCGAGGTGAATTTCCCTGTATGAATGGACAATTGTGACCATCCATTTCCATTTTTACATCTGTCAAAATTGAAGACCCTCAGCTTCCAGCAAGTACAAGAAACTTCCATCTTAAAATTCCAGATGATAAGGTCCTAGAGGAGATGCAAGAAAAGCTAATAGGCTTTATTTATGTCCATGGAAATTTACAATTTTCCATTTCCACAACTCTGTACCAAAAGCAATCTTGTTCAATATCTGAGAAACTGCACAGTTTAAACCTTATAAGTAAAGATTTTACCGCTATTTGGGAAAAATTCACAAATTTGCTCGTTGAGTCAGCTGAAAGTTAAGATGAGTCCCCTACAAGTGCTTCCACTACTACATGTGGGGTGTTTTAAGACATTTTTTTAAGACACTTAAAAAGTCACTTTTTTATTTTAGTTATTTTATATTAAAATTTAATATCAATTGAATTGTCTTAAAGATAAAATTTAAGACAAAAATAGTTTGGGACAAAGCTTTATATTTAAGACAAAAACGATTTGAGACAAAAATATTTAAGACAAAAACAATTTGAGACAAAAAAAATTAAGACAAAAAAATTTAAGACAAAAGTATTTTAAGACAAAACTTTATATTTAAGACAAAAACAGTTTGAGACAAAAACATTTTAAGACAAAACTTTATATTTAAGACAAAAGCACTTTGAGACAAAAAAAAAATTAAGACAGACAATTTGAGACAAAAATATTTTAAGACAAATTTTTTTATTTAAGACAAAAGAACTTTAAGACAAAAATATTTAAGACACAACTTTATATTTAAGACAATGTCGACTTAAGACAATGACAGTTAAGACGAAACCCATTTAAGATAGTTAGCAATTAAGACAAAATCATTAACATTCTGAAGTTTGCATTGAAATATCCATGAGTGGATAGTGGACAATTATATTTTTTATTTAAAAATAGATACTCAAACCACATGAAATTTGATCATGTCATAATATTTATTTCTTTTATATTATATTTTTCTTTTTTTCATTAAAACCACATTCTAAAAATATAATAAATAAATATATAAAAAAAATATTAATTTTTGGTTGGCCACTTAAGGGGATTTGAACTTTGAATCTCATGTTATAACATAATATAACTTCATAACAAGGTGATTGTCAATTGAGTTACATTCCATGAATTAAAATTGTTTATTTTTTAAATATCTGCAAAAATTTAAACTAAAAATTGCACCAGATGTTGCAAAGGAAACATTGTAGGCATGAAATAGAGAAGAATCTTGACATATGAGAAATTATTGAATGATAAAAATTATTAACAAAACACCATTCAAAAAAATATTCAATGAAGCATGCTCATTAGGTACAAGGGATGAAAAATTGGTTTTCAAATAGTAAATTGGCATTTGACATTCACCTATGAAACATCAGATTATTCGAAAAATGTTATGGTCACAATAAAATAAATAGATTGTTGGGGGTATAGAAATGATGCAGTTGAGTGAGTTGTTGAGGAAGTATTGCCTGATGAAGGAGAAGACAGTGGTCCTCGAGGGAGACAAGTTGTCAGCTTCATGAGTAGGGGTTGTTGTTAGCTTAAATTTTGCGAGTTGCCTTTTTTTTGGGTGTGCCACAACCTTGATCTTGCTGATAATTCATCAGTTGGCTACTAATTGAATGCCTCCTCGGAGAGCTTATCTGCTAGTTTATTGAGCTCATGATAAATGTGGGTGAAGGATGACCATTCTAGCCCCTGAATGCGTGGCCAAATTTGAGACATCGGGGATTGAAGCCACACATTTTACATATAAAACTTGCATTAGCCCAGTCAACAACTATTTGAGATTCATGTCCCTTGCAAACTCTTCAAATTACCACAAGCACTTTCCAAATAAATAAAAAACAAACAATGATGATAACTCGACCTTTAAATTGGAACCAGGAGCCAGAGTATATCTGATATGAATGAATTGAAATGAATTTATATACAAAACACAGTGAAGAGCAAGAATAATCAACATATAAGGAGAAACATATTTTTTTAATGAGATCACCTGGAGATTCTCTAATAATTTGAGTGGGATTTCCTTCAAAATTCCTGCAAGGTATGTTTCCGGTTAGATGTACGAAAAAACACGAGACATTATAGCTACGTGACTTGATCTTGCAGGAAAAATGAATTACTTCACCCTGAAAAATTTATTATGAATACCATTTTCGTGTGATTTCAAGATGTGGGTAAATGTGCATTATATAAGAAAATAAAAAATTTCATGAAATTCCCATGAAAGTGAGTGCATCGACCGATTTTAAGTTTGTTGTTCCATGTTGGTCTCTCTACTGTAGAGTTGTGGGATAGTTGTATCATGTGACTAAACTATATTCAATAAATAATCTTGCACTTACCCTGATATTTGAGGAGTAGTGCACTTTTATGTGCAACTGTATGGTCTGCGATCTCCTAATTGTGAACTATGTATAACATATCTAATTAGATGTTAGCCAAAGTTTTCCATAGGTATAACATACCCAATTTTCACCCTCTGAGGGCTGTCTTTCCCACGATCATAGACAACTTCTGATGACAACTATAATCAGGCCACTTGCAATGATTCTTCTAGAGTTTAAAGGAAACACCTCCTTGAAGAAAAAATAAATAAAGAAAACAAGAAAAAAGGTTTTAACAATTTAGTTAGAAAACAACTAACAACCCTCTTGAGGTGGAAAATTCCAGCCCAATTGAAAGAAGCGAGAAAACTCAAGGTATTACAGAGATAAATCAGGACATTTGTGAAATTTTTTCAAGGATGCAACAAGAACCTTTTCTATACATAATAAGAAAATATTTGCAAACGAGAAGATACCACAGTGGTAATGCACAAGAAGAAGAACCAAAGAAATAAATTTCAATAAAGGAAGCACAACCACCACTCCAAACTCGCTTCTCTAAAACACATACAACCGCAATAAATCCCACTGAAGCTTACAAATTTATCAAGCCCTAATTAACTTACTAACAAATTCAACAAGCCAACATGCTACAATTTGTTGAGTCACCCCCAAATCAATTAGTAACTATTGCATGAATGTACATTTGTTTGTAATTTTATTTAAAAGGTTGAAATTCTCTCAAGAGCATATAGAATATATCCAAGAGTTAAAAAAATGGAAACTTTGCCTACCTCCACAAGGTATCATCACACCCGGATAGGTGACAACATACAAGTCTAAATCTTCTACCTCTAAGTCTCAATGGCACTTCAACATGTCAATAACATACTTGCAACAATGCTTAATGATTTTTGTCTATTGGCTAAAGAGATGTACATCGATCCATCCAAAAATAAACACCTCAATCAATCCAACACCATAAATTGTGCTAAATAGTTCATCATGTTATTTCAAATATTACAATATGGTCTTATATTAGCTCACATATTCCTTGAATATTTGAAAGCCAAACTGCCTTAGCACAGTACACCAAAAATATTTGTACTCTAAAAGACAAAAAAGACAACAAAATAAAATAGGAACTTTAACTCTAATCCAGACACTTCATTCTTAGCAACATGATATCTAATGAAGATGATACGTGGAAAAAAAGGCTTCATATATTGTCTATCACATGTCAAACTGAGTGAACAAACACATGCATAGAAAACATCATAAATAGGGTTCATAGATCAACTTGTATTATATGGTTTCAAACCCTTCTTGTCTCCTTCAAGGGGGTTTCTTGAGGTCTTCAAAAAGACTTCCTTTTGCTAACCAAATGGATTGTTTCTTTCACACATGTATGGAAACGTACTTTCCAAATCATATTGTAATAGATTCATAAGGTGATATTATTGGTATTAGCTACAGCGTATTTAGAGACATCATTTTTATTTTAGGGGTTGGTACCTTTCAATTGTATGTGGTTGGTGATGTGAAGACTACTCAACCTCTAGTAAAGATTCATACTAACTCTAACAAGCTTATGGATGCTTGTTTACAAAGGGAGACACCTCTAAACTTAACTCACTAGATTCTTTGTTTGTTCATGCTAATTATTGTTCTCAACTTTCCTTCTCCAAGGGGTTGAGACTCCTTACATAATTCTCTCTTAGATCCCCTTAACCCATTGCAATGATTGGCTTTGATGCCTACCTAGTTGCAAGCACATTTGGAGGAAATTTAGCATATTCATGGTTGAGGATTTCGATAAGTATGTGATTTTGTTGACATCTTGTGACTTTCCTGTATGTGAATATATAAAATCATTTTTTTTGTACCAGTTTAAGGACTGATACCATCAGGTGTGTGCGCTAACATGGATGGAACACTAACTACATGTTGTATATATTGTAATGTAAATGAATAATCTCTTTTGGAAAAGGCTCCACTCGTGATGCCATTTCGCAAATGCTTTCACTCACCAATTGTGGTTAGATTTTAAGATACCATGTTCTCGTAAGGGTAAACCTACCTATCCATCTCTTTAAATGCACACAGCACACATGTTGGCTTGATCTTGTGCTTGTTTTGGGTAAAAATTTTTTGCATTGGATTGACCCTGATTTGACAGGTAGATTTATAAAGGTTCTGCATAGTACGTATATAAAAAATATGTCGGGCTATCTATAAATTTCCTGAGATAAACTCCCCAACACAACAAGTAGAATACTTTTTGCAGCCAAAGAGGTTAATTGTTTCTAGTTCTTTTTCAGAACTAGTACAAACTATAGACAATCCAAAATGCCTTGTTTTTGGGCTATCAATATAGTATCCATTTAAATAGACACAAGCATAGGTTAATAGCAGATACCTAACACAATCTCAATGAAATATTGTGAGTAGAGATAGCCACGGTTATATATCTGGTTTAGTCGAAAATGGATCGATATCTTCCTTAATGTGGACTGCCAGCTTGTTTTCCACTTCTTCAATCAGGTCATGGTTGTCTTGGATGCCCTTGTGACAGTCTGAAACTACCAACTCCAATGCCATCAACTTTATCCTAGTGACCTCCATTTCTTTGTTCAGTTCTTTCAGGCCCTTCTTGTTTATGATTTCTCTCTTCCAATTTATAAACACATACAAAAAAGCATTGACAAACCTATTTCTTTAATGCAATGGATACAACGTAAATAATTCTCCATGGAAAAAAAATTCTCGGGGTCCTGTAATGGCTACAACGTAAATACTTCTCCAATGGCTACAACATAAATTCTCCTTTGTGTTTCTCTGACAATCCCCAACACTTCCTAGCACATGTTGGCACACCCTGGCACCAGGCACATCTTGGATGCATGTCGCCCTGACACTATAACATGACTTAGCACTACCTATCATACCATGGTACTCCCTCCATGAGACACCTAGAACTCGCTAACACTCCCTGTCACACACTCTTATTCATTCATTTATGAATTTTGACCTAGTTCTCTGTTATGTTTTCCTGGCACTCCCTAGCACTCCTTAGCACACATTGGCACACCTTGGCACTAGGAACATCTTTGTATGCTTCCCTAGCACTCTAACATGCCTTGTCACTTTCTAGAATACCGTGTCACTCCCTTCTTAGCACACTTGTGTAGAAATTTGAATAATAGATCACTTATTCACCGAGATTATCCTGGTCACACACTATTTGAGCTTCATGCATAACACATAATCTCTTCTACCATTGATCATCAATTTGCGGAAATTAAAAACAGTCGCATGCGCACATTAAACATACACATATAACACAGTATGTAATGGGAAAAGCTTACAGCTGAAAACCCCCAACTATCTGTATATTATAATGATAGAGAACATGTAACAATCATAGTACAATACTCCTCACAAGTACTCAATACTATCTCCAAAAGTTACACACAAACTAGCTCAGATCTTAACAAGTCACAGGTTCAAATCTCCTCCACTGTTTGCCTGCCTCTACTGCGCAATCCAATATGAGAATGAATTGGATCCAGGTTCAAATCCCACTGGCTTTAACTGCGCAATTCTCATTGGCAATCTCAATCAATGTGTGTGCAAATCTCATGCACAGCTATAGTCACAACTGATAGCAAACTCACCCTTTCACCCACCTCTAACACTGGTCTCCACTGAACTGTCCATGCACTGAGTTAAATGATGTGTTCTTTAGTTTATTTATGAGTTAATAATTAGTGAATTAATTAATAATTAATTCACACCACTCATCACTAGTGTATTTGTCAGTTATACTAAATACAACTAGTTCAACTAAGTTAAACCGAACACAACTCCATCAACTGTCTCATCAACTCCACCAAACTCTGCCACATGAGTTCTAACTGAAGTCAACCATGCAATAGCTCAACTAACCCATAGGAAAAGTGTATTTCCTTATGTCAGCTGCATGTGCCACATCCAAGCATCAAACTGAAGTGCTCAAACACATAGGAATACGCATGTTTATTATTGATTATTATGGGAAGCTTTAATAATGTTAATTTAGTCTATTTTTAACTTTGGCAGTCTAAAAATAGATTCACGCCCAATGTCTAAAAATAGAGGTCCATCTATTTTTTACCAACTAAACCAAATCATCCATAAATAGCATCTTGCAACTCATAGACCATGATCCATATGTCTAAAAATAGACATAGTCAAAATAGACTTTGTGACAAAAAATCACAAGTGTGGTCCCCACCTAGTTTTGGTGATCACTTTCCAGCTAGGATCGGGAAGATGTTGAGGATGCCTCCTTCTTTGTTTCTTGTTGCAATCTTCAACACTCCCACACTCTCAGCTCTAAGAATTTGTCTTTGCATGCGACATGCAACTCCATGCATTCGCCCTGCAACCTTCACAAGCGCCATGCAACTCCATGCATCTGCTCTGCAACTCTTCTGAAACTGAATAGGCTCCAAACAACTCAATCAGTCTGATGCATCTATCATCATAGTCTTCGAATTCTACTTGGCCAATTGCACATGTCATCAGGAACCACTGCGCTATTGAACTCTTGCACCCATGCACTCTACACTTGCTGTCAACTCTGATTCGTGCTCCAATATCCGACATTGTCACTTTGATCTGCCTGCATCAATCCAAATAATCCTGCTACTGCTGCACTGTGGGCACCTCGTAGCCAGGTTCAATTCATGAGATCCACACCATCTCAATGAATCCTGCTCAGAAATCTCCTCTTGGGATTAATCATGCATGTCGCCCCAACTCTCACCTGGTGGTATCGCTGCATGCACTCCCTCTGCCCATCTGGCACGAAATTTCTCTGCATGAGTGGTTTCTTTCACTCCATGATCCTCATCTTGTGGCTGCTCCATATCCTGAGGTTCACTTTTACCTACATGCAAAACTTGCTCCCTCTCAAGCATCAATTGCATGTCTTCCTTGCACTTCCCAACAGTAGGAAGCTCCGTAGACATCCCATCTACTTCAAGTCTGTAGAGATTCTTGGCTCGAATCCCAACCTTCTTGACTTGTCCTGTTGCCTTGTGCCGAAGGAAAACTTTTCCTTCACTAAAGACAACTTCATACCCTTTATCCTCTAACATTGCGACTGAGATCAAATTCTTCTTTAAACCTAGAACATGCACTACATCTTGTAAAAGAATGAGTTTACCTGAATCCCTCTGAAAGGTTATGGTACCAATGCCGGTCGCATTGTATCGTCCATTGTCACCCAACTCAACATGCAACTGGAGATCTTTCTCCACCAAGTCGCTGAAAAGATTCACATCTCCCGTCATGTGAAAGGAAGCGCCACTATCAAAATACCACCTCGATCCCAATGCACTAGACACCATGCATGCGATCAATGAGAAGTCCAGCTCAAATTGCAAGGAAAGAGCCTCACCAGCTGCAGCTCCAGCAGCCTGCTTGTTCTTCTTCTTCTGTGGGAATTTCATGGCGTAATGCCCATGCTCGTGACAGTGAAAACACTTCACTTTGGACATGTCATGCTCTTTACCATCCGCACTGGATTGAGAAGCATTCTTATTGCACTTCCCCTTCCTTGCTTTGGCAGCCAAAGCACAATCCTCTTCATCAGATGCCTTTGATGAAGATCCGTCTCTGGTACTCTGCCTTATCTCCTCTTGCACAAGCTCAGACCATAGTCTTTCCCATCGTGGCAAATTCTCCCGACCATTGACACTGTCCTGATAGGAATGCCAACTCTTCGGCAGCCCAAGGAGAGCCAAGCTCACCAGTTCCTCATCATCCAAACTAACTCCTACACTCCCAAGCTCATCCCTGCAGTGGACAAACTTTGTCAAGTATATCGGAATAGTGTCATTCTTCTCCATTTTTATTTTCCTGAGTTTATCCTTTAGTGCTAACTTCCTCTGGTCACTCTTGATTTGGAACAAATCTGTCAAAGATTTCCACATCAAGAATGGAGAAGATTTACCATGAAGGCTGGACACTATGTGATCCTTCACAACTTCCAACAGAATCCTTCGACACCTTGCTACCTTCTTTTGCCATGCGTCAAGTTATACAACATCACTAGAAGTAGGTTTTGGAATTTCTGCATCTATGAACTCCTTCAACCCATTGTCATCATATACCTTATCATCCTATCTCTCCATGCAATATAATTCAAAGGTGCCTTAGGGCATACTCTCCAATCGCAACCCTTGATAAGACATTTTGACTCCGACACCAAGAAAACACTTTGTTTAAAATTCGAATTTTTAAAACTCAAACTCAACGCTTCGATACGCGAGAACAAAGTATTTCATATGAGAGATCAGCGCCAAGGGTCATTTACTGGATCTATCACCTTTCAAAGAAATGATGGATCCAGAGGCTACCTGGCCCGCTTACAGACTCTATCTACCGAAATAAATTGTAATCACTGTAATAGATCCGATGATCAATTTTTCTCCGATACCATGTAGAAATTTGAATAATAGCTGAATTATTCACCAATATTATCCTGATTACACACTATTTAAGCTTCATGCATAATACATAACCTCTTCTACAATTGATCATCAATTTGCGGAAATAGAAGCAGTCGCATGCGCACATTAAAACATAAACAATCGCACATATAACACAGTATGTAATGGGGAAAGCTAATAGCTAAAAACCCCCAACTATCTGTATATTATAATGATAGAGAAAATGTAACAATACATAGCAAAAAGCTCTCACAGCTCTCAACACTATCTCACATGCTACACACAAACTAGCACGGAAGATGAACAAGTCACGGGTTCAAATCTCCTCCACAAGTCTGCCTACCTCTACTGCGCAATCCAAGATGATTAATGATGAGATCCAAGTTCGAATCCCACTGGCTTGTACTGCGCAATTCTCATTGGCAATCTCAATCAATGTGTGTGCAAATCTCATGCACAAGTATAGTCACAACTGATAGTCACACTCACCCTTTCACCCACCTCTAACACTGGTCTCCACTGAACTGTCCATGCACTGCTGTTAACTGATGTGTTCTTTAGTTGATTTATGAGTTAATAATTAGTGAATTAATTAATGGTGATTCTACACCACTTATCTTTATTTATATATTTTTCGATTAGACTAAATACAACTAGTTAAACTAAGTTAAGCGAACACCAGCTCATCCATTGTCTATCAACTCACCAAACTCATACACATGAGTTCTAACTGAAGTCAACCATGCAATAGCTCAACTAACCCATAGGAAAAGCGTATTTCCTTCTGTTAGCTGCATGTGCCACATCCAAGCATCAAACTGAAGTGCTCCAAGAGGATAAGATAATGTTTATAGTCAAAATATTATTAAGAGCTAATAATATTCTACTGATCTATTTTTAGCCTGGCAGTCTAAAAATAGATTCCGCCCAATGTCTAAAAATAGAGGTCCATCTATTTTTACCAACTCGACCAATCATCCATAAATAGCATCCTGCAACTCATAGACCATGATCCATATGTCTAAAAATAGACTTTGCGACAAAAAATCACTAGTGTGGTCCCCACCTAGTTTTGGTGATCACTTTCCAACTAGGATAAGGAAAGATGTTTCAGGATGCCTCCTTCACTGTTTCTTGTTGCAATCTTCAACAAATTGGAACTGGATGATACTTTATTTCCATGCATTTGAAACTATTGCTCCCTTGTGTTTCCCTAACACTTGGCCCTCACACTCCCTAGCACGTGTTCATGGCACACCCTGGCACCTGACACATCTTGGAATGCCTATCATGCCTTGGAACTGCCTAGCATGTGTTAGTACTTCTAGGCATTCCCTGCCACACCTTGGTATTCCTTAGCTTTCATGTCGTCATAGATAGCCTTACTTTTTTTGCAACTTGGGAACCCAACCAAGTCATTGGAAAATCAATGTTGTGCCCAACCCAAAGTTTCCCTTTGTCTGAAACTACTTTTTCCAACCCTTTATGTAACCTTATGCTTTCCTCCTACAAGTCTTATTTTGGCCTTCTCCTAACACACTTTATCCTTGAGACACTTGGAATTCGTTGACACTACTTGGCACACACACTTATTCGTTCATTTCCATGCATTTTGACCTAGTTCTCCCTTGCGATGTCCTGGCACTCCCTAATACTCCTCAACATCCATTGACACTTTCTGGCATGTGTTAGCATGCCTTTTCAATCCTTGGCATGCACCGACACTTCTTAGTTATCATGCCCTTACAATTACCCTTAATTTTTTTGGGACTTGGGAACCCAACCAAGTCTTGCCTTAACTATAACAACTTGACCAAGTTATAATTACTACAACTAGATTGTGCCTTGTTCACCTAAGAAATGACTATAATCCCTAACCCAATTAACCCCCTAATCCCTTAAACCCCTAACCCATTTAACCCCCTAAACCCTTAACCCCTAACCCCTTAAACCTTAAGTCCCAACCCCTAACCCATTTAACCCCCTAAACCCCTAAAACCCTAACCCATTTAACCCCAAAACCCTAACCCCTAAAATCCTTAACTGCTAAATCCCCTAACCCCCTAAACCTCTAAACGCCTAACCCATTTAACCCCCTAAACCTCTAACCCCTCAACCCCTTAACGCCTAACCCCTAAAATCCTTAACTGCTAAATCCCCCAACCCCCTAAACCTCTAAAACCCTAAACCTATTTAACCCATAAATCCTAAACCTATAACCCTTAACCCCTAACCCATTTAACCCCCTAAAACCCTAAAACCCTAAACCTCTAAACCACTAAACCACTAACACTTAAACCCATTACCCCTTAACCCATAAACCCCTAAACCGTTAACGCTTAACCCATAACCCATTAATCCCTCACCCCTAACACCTAAAATCCTTAACGGCTAAATCCTCTAAGCCCTAAGCCCTTGGAGAGGGTGTGCTCAAGGAGGATCATTCTAGGAAATGTTTGTATTTCATCCATACAAACAACAACCTAAACCGTGGCAGATGATCACTTCATAATAAATCCATACTTGTTTGACATATCGGGCTGAGAAGTTTACTCGTTGCCTCTCAATCAACTAGTTAAGTTATGTATGTTTGTAATTGTAAATGGATCTTCCAACTAGCATAAGATTTACTTGTAATTTATTAAATCCATTATAGGCAAACACCTTATTATGGAAGCATCTTTGGTTTAAATATCTACCCCTCTTAACACCCCTTCAACCCACCAACAATATGTTGGTGACACTCTTCTTACGGGCTCTCCCTCGGTCAAAGAAGCCCTTTCCTTCCAGAATATTCTTGTTGAATTTTTCCCAGGCCTTTGGCACCTCCATCAATAAAGCCAAATCAAAATTCTTCTTCCTCAATACCTCCTAGACCTTTCAACTCAACATAGCTCGCAGTATAGGCTTTCAGCTCAACTCCTTCCCTTCCAAGTACCTCAGAGTTCCCTTGAGTGATAAACCCCTGGCCAAAGCCAACTGGGAATCTCTGGTCACCAAATTGAAAACAAAAAAGACTTCCAATTGGACTTTCAGGTCCTTAAATCTTTCGGGAAGATTAGTCTTGGTCCGCTCAATCCTGCAAGCCATTCCTCAATTATAGTACTCAATCATTGTTGCTCCCAAATCTATTTCAAACCAAATCAAAACCATTCAAAGAGACTTCTTATGGAAAGACAAAGAGAACAAGGGAAAATAGGCCCTAGTAGCTTGGGGAAAAATCTGAAGACCTAAAAAAGATGGGGGGCTTGGTCTTAGAGACCCAGACTCCTTGCAAAAAGTTCTGGCTACCAAAACCTGGTGGAGATGGATCACTAGCCCCAACACCTCTTGGGTAGCACTCTGGAAGGAAAAATATGCCCCATCTCACAACTCGAAGTCTCTAATCAGGCTCTATGGCAACCTCAAAGGTTCCTCGGTCTGGAACCAAGCTTGGGAGAACAAAGGAATGGTCCAAAACCATTGCTTTTAGGAAGTTCGAAATGGCGAGACAACACTGTTTTGGGATGATGCATGGGAGCAACACCCTCATCTCAATCAAGACCAATTCCAACAAATCCGAACTCATATGGATAGCCACAACAAAAGGCTTGTTAAAGATTTATGGAAAAACAAAGAAAACACTGAATGAAGGGAATGACTGGAGGCCCCGGAATGGGTCCAAAAAAATCACTCTCACGATTGGACTAACCTAGCTGATGAGCTAAGGAAAAGGTAGATTCAAAGGGGCGATGAGTCGGACAAGCTAAGATGGGGCTATAATGCGGCTGGCCACTTCAGCATAAAATAAGCCTATGGCCTCTTATCTAACTCCACTCACATCCCCACAAACAACAAATGGAACACTCTCTGGAAGTGTAATCATTGGCCCAAATCTCACTCTTTCTTTAGTCTATCATGCACAAAATCCCCGCATATTCTTCTCTCCAAGTTCTTTCCAATTATTAAATCCCCCTATTTGAACAAATGTTTGGTATTCTCTTGACAACTTTGAAACCTTTTGAACTCTTTTACTTGTGTCTCTATGTTTTCATCACAGAGGAGAGATCTCGCAAGTAAATAAACAACGATGTTGGCCTCAAGATCTGCTTCTGTATTATTTTTATAAAGGACATGAAAGAACTGAAGTCTATCAAAAGACGCAGTCAGCTTATTAATACGATCAAAAATCCGTTGCAAGTGGATATCTTTGGGGACCGATTTTGTCACAATCAGGCCAATGAGGTTTTGTGAGTCTCCAATAGCGCGGCCCTCCTTGATTCCATGTTTTTGCAGTTGTTTCAAGCCTTGGAGAAGAGCCATGGCTTCCACTTGATTGTTCGAGGTGAGCCCCAAACCCTAGGCAAAATGGGGAATGATTTGGTTTGAAGGGCAGGGGATAATTCCTCCGCCTTCGACCTTCCCTGGATTCCCCTTTCCTGCGCCGTCAAAAAACATAGTGTGAATATCTGTGCTACTTCTCCATTTGTCGAAGTCCTCATCCTCCAACTTGATTTTCCATTCTTCTCTATCTTTCTCAGGTCCTTATCCTCCTTGGTGTTGGATTCGAACAGAAAAAACCCTCGCCCCATGAAGTATGAGGTAACGCTGTTTGCAATAAGGGGCTTCCAGTTTCGAGTGATCTAGGCCTCCGTAGTTTTTGGTGAGGGCCATAAGCCCGTGAACTATTTGACCAGAGCGGGGTTCGCAAGGGTAAGGGCCACTTTCATTGGACCCTCAGGCGGGAGAGTCATCGAGGGAATCTCATCCAGTTGCTCGACAAATTTGGAGGCGAGCTGCTTCTTCTTCTTAGGTTGGGAAGCGATCAGAAGCTTGAACGCCCCAACCTCAGGAGGAGGAGGAGGAGGAGGAGGAGGCAGAGGAGGGTCCTGAGATTCTGCCATTGGGTCGAGCCCTAGCTAGGCGAGCACCCCACACAGAACCAGAAACCCTATGCGCGGCGAAGGGTAGAGAGCGATTGATTGATTATTTAAATAATTTCTTATTATCATTTATTATGCTTCTACATACACTCATGGATTTGAGACACCGAGATTGTTCTTCCTTTTGAGTTGTGAGGACAAATTGATTCATTTCCAAGCCTTGTATTGCCATGAAGAATGGTATTTTTTATTTTTCATTCTATCCATATATCTCCACTAACATGTTTTGCCCTCTTTATTATTGGAGCCACAAAATTTTCTTAGAGTAACTCTTTAAAGTAAGGTTTACATGTTCCAATATTTGTTTCTAAACAAAAAAGAGTGAGCCAACTACTTCTTTAATTTCAAATATGATCAAGTTCTCTAGCCTCTTTGAGAACTAGAAAGAATTACATCTGAAGTGGAGTGGGGTCATAGGTTTCAATTTAGCTTTAAGATTAAGTCAATGGGTTTGTAATCCAAAAGAGAAAAAGAGATAGTATAAAAAAATATTTTTCCATTATTGATGAGCAAGAGTTGGACTAGAAAAACGATCCAACTATTCTACTTTAAAATCTCATTTTTCTCTAACATTTACATCTTAGTTTATTCCTAATAAAAACCAAACTTCCAAATTTTTTTCACTCCAAAAAATTTGTTACACACTATGGCACCAACACACTTGCTACAACCTTCTAATTTTTTTCACTACAAAAATTTCATTTATACGCTATGGCGCCAACGCACTTGCTACAATTGAAATTAAATGGCTTACGAATGGAAACTAACGATTTAGATATTGAATGGAATTACATAATCTTCGGTTTTCGGCTTTTAGAATTGATGGGATGATATTCGAATGAAACCCTTTTGTTCACAGAGCTTCGTCAAGTACCTAACATGGGCATGTGTTATTAGTGGCTCTGTCAAGTACGCAACATGGGATAGTCCAATACTTCACATGGTACACCAAAACAATTACAGACACATCCATCTCCAGCTCTCACGACGAATCCCCCTGTATAGGTAAATTGTTGTCCCCTCATTTAGACTCTGGTTAGTATAGGTTTGGGCACAATGCTTTTTCCATTTTTTGTTCATGTGACTCCCCGGGGGGCGAGGCGTCATTTGGTTCTTATGTATGGCTCCCAATTTTGAGTTTCAAGAATGGTGGAACAAGGAGAGGGAGATCCACAGGAGAACTTCCGTGGTAGTGAAAATGGAGAATCCAAATTGGTCCATGGTGGAATTGCAAAGCCCTGAAGACGATTTCCAGCAGTCAGATAAGCAGGGTCGGGGAAAAAATGCCAGATAGCTTACCTAGGTATGGTTGCTGAAAGCCCATTGTGCCGCGGGTTGTGTTGCTTGGCTCGCGCAGGGGCTATGGAGCCTTCTCTCCGCCGTAAAAAGAAGAGTCAGTTTGAGCAAGAATCAAAATCGTGTGACAGATGAGGACAAGCCAGGGAAAAGTAAACTGTACAGTCATTAGAGGGTTTCTCTTATTTTCCATCTTGATGTTAGGGTTTGAGATTGCGGCTTATATGAAAGGTTGGAACTTTAGCCGCCCTCATTTTGACTTTTCTCCGGTGCTAGACTTGTAGGGCGTTTTGCATTCCATTTATTCTGAATGGGTATTTGTCGGGGCCACTTATCTCGCCCCTCCTCTTCAGGCATTGGCCAACATCTGCATTGTGCTGTTTCTTATCCAGTCGGCAGATAGACTGGTGTTGGCGATGGGATGCCTGTGGATCCACATCAAGAAGATTAAACCGGTACCCCAATTCGAATTCCCAAGTTCAGCAGCAGATTTGGAGAAAGGTGCGTCAGCAGAGTATCCGATGGTTCTGGTTCAGATTCCCATGTGTAACGAGATGGAGGTAAGTGTGATATACTATAACTTATAAGTGATGTAATTAGGCACCATGCCATGATCTACCATGTCTTCAAGAGCTTTACTGGCATCCTGTAGTCTTCTTTTGAGTGAAATATTGTTGACAAACTCATTATAAATGTGCTTATTAGGAAACAATCATTTGTAGAGCATATCTTTATAAAAATCTGAAGCTTCTTTTGTCCTACCTTTATCATACAACCCTTGAATGATGTAGTTAAAGGCATATGGATTTGAGCTGCATACTTACAAACCCATTTTTCAAAAAATACTAACAACTTCTTTGATTTCTAAAGCTATGGAGTAGCTTTGATAGGTAAATTCAATGTGATAATATTGGGAAAAATAGTAGCAACTTTCATCTGCTTGTACAAAGACGGAACACTACTCACCAAGAAGTTGAGGAATCACTATTCCAGGACTTCCATGGCATCTTGAAATTATAGCACAATCAAAGGAGACTGTTTGGGGTCCCTGTAGGAATGGTGATCTAGTCTTGAAAAATTTCCTCATGAATAGTAGTTATGGCTTGCTGGTATGGATAATATATGAAAGTAGAGAGGTAGCCACCTGATTCTTGGTAATGCATTAAAAGTTCTAGTTCTCAGAAATAGGACATCTACATAGGATATTCTCCTTTGAACTTGTGTTTTCCAAGTGTTATAGCTGGAAAGTCCCATCAAGGCATCGAATTTGGTGATTGGTTTCAACCCAAATTGAGTGAGAGCCTACTCAAAAATTTCCAAAAGGGATCTTGAAGGTCTGCAACAAGTTTTTCCATGTATATTTAGGTTTTACATTCATCTCTTTTAGTTGCATGAAGTGCTCAAATAGAAATCCATCTTGGGTATAAGACACTCAGGGGATGTGATTCAACTGACCTGGATGTTTTTCCTGTAGATCCTGTCCAATCACCTTGTTCATATCATACTTAGATAGTAGGAATTGATTTGGAGCCTTGAAAGGGGGGATGACTGAGGAGAAGCCCACCCACTAAAGAGCATGGAAGTATAGTTACTAGGATTGTGAGTCAAACTTGTGAGTTATTGAGTTTGACTCTGATAAGATCCTAAATGATTTTTTCATCATATTCTTGAGTCAAACTCTGTTTGACCA
Source organism: Pinus albicaulis (assembly GCA_034641835.2). Classification (NCBI taxonomy): domain Eukaryota; kingdom Viridiplantae; phylum Streptophyta; class Pinopsida; order Pinales; family Pinaceae; genus Pinus; species Pinus albicaulis. The sequence goes on from CM076582.1 coordinate 863,260,073, forward strand.
AGTTTGATCAAGTTAGACTTACTCCATTTGACCTCTGCTGGGCATGTGTCAAATTATATTTATAACTTTATATTTTGTAATTGTGAGTATTTCCCATGTTTTTTTCGAATCCATTTGGCAAAGATGTTTAAGTCCATGGTCACCTAGTGAACTTGAGCCTCCGTTTGTGAACACAAATTATACATGACAACCATTTCATCAGCCCAAGAAAAAATTTGGTAAATATCTCAACTCCTCATTTTGTAGACATAAATTATACTTGATTTCCTCGTTATCAGCTCAAGAAAAATTTGATCAACATCTCAACTCTTGAATTTAATATTGTTGCAATATTTCCAGTGACTAAAATAATTGTCCACACTTAATAGTACATATTATTTTATTTCCCAACAGTGTGGCTTTCCAAGTAAGTGGACCTAGTGAAAAGTGACCATAGAGATCCATGGCTCAATTCCAAGCCACTTTTTAGCTTTTTCCTTCCTAGAAAATAAAAAAAGATATTAGTTACAACCTGGCCATAGAAAGCACACGTGCAAAGACTATTATTAGATATCACATGTGTTGGGCAAGAGAAAGGCTACCATGCAACAAAGACCACAAAAATGACCTTTGGCTCTAGAGGGGCATTCCAGATTTTGTTCAAGGCTTGTATAAGCAAGTATAAATTATATAAAGTCCCAAAAATTCATTTATAATTGTATTTTTGCATCTAAAGTTGGTTTCTGATTGAACCTTTTTGTACCCATCAATTCCTGATAGAGTATTCTTTTACTATTTCCAGTGTTCCACCAAGACTCCGGTGCGGGGAGACGCGGGTGCGGGGAGACGCACAGGGGGGATGTGTGGGAGTACCCTGAAATTTTAGGGAAATTTTGGGGGTGCGGGAGTCATCGTGGTATATATATATATATATATATATATATATATATATATATATATATATATATATATATATATATATATATATATATAGATATATATATATATAAAATAATAACTAATAAATATATATTTCAAGTTCATATTCATTGTTAGATAAATTATAATACTAAATACTAAATACTAAATTTAAATTCATAATTGAAATGAATAATGACATACATTGATCTATCCTCATCATTCATTGAATCATTTTGATACATAGTACATACATATTACAATGTACATCATTCATATGACATACTCAGTATTCTAATTTATAAATTCTAATATTCATCCATAATCAATGATCATTCAATAAGTAAATTCAATAATGAAATCTCAAAATAGTAAAATACATTGAACCATGATTCCATATCATTCATCATTCATCATTCTACAATCTACAATGTACATTGATTTAAAAAATTAAAAATTAAAAATTAATTTCATCATTCATCATTCTACTATTCTAGAATCGAAATTGAAAGCAAATTGAAAACAATGAACATGTTAAAGTCTAAATAGTAAAAGTCTAGAAGTAGATAATATGATATATCATGATTCATAATAGATAAGTTTCAGACTAAAAAATAGTTAAGAGTCAAGAGTCTTCAGTCTAAGGTCATCAACTGAAAAGTAAATACTATAAATGGATAATAAGCACTGAAAATAAAATCAATATCAAGGACTCATCTCAATGATTGGTCCTTGACATCCATCCGCTGCATGAAGTCATCGGGACCATCAATGGGAATGTCGGTATCTGAGTCAGAGTCACTCTCTTGAGTAACCAACGAAACTCCAACCAAACCATGTTGCATCTCATCTGGTCCATCCTCATCATCTATCTTTGCAGTATCCTCTGGATCCACGTCCCATCGTGTTTCCAGTCCCTTCCGATACTCTGGTGTCTTCCTATGTGCAAGACGTAGAGAACTGTGCACTGCAACTAGCTTCTCTGCTCTCCTAGAGGAAAGTCTATTCCTCTTGATAGAGTGGATGAAGCTATATGTGGACCAATTCCTCTCTGCTGCAGAGGAACTAGCAATCTGATATAATAAGTGAATAGCAAGTTGTTGGATATCTGGAGTATCATCCCAATGCATGGTCCACCAACCAATGGGGTCAAGCTGGCCTAAATCATTGCGATCTTCCCTTGCATCATGCTTATTGAAGGGACCACTGAGACTTGCAAATGGCATCCATTGTCTCCTGATTGTTTTCCCTTCTTCTGAACTATACATCTTTGTAATGGCAGCTCGAAATCCCTTTTTGACCTCAGGATCTTCAATGGGAAGAATTCTACCAGTCCTTGGCACATACCATTTTGGGTTGAGAGCATATGCTGCCATGTGTAAAGGTGTATTCATTCGATCCCACCTACACTGAATAATGGGTTGAATCTGGGTCGTATAAAACTCTAAGGAAGGGTCTTTCTCACGAATGGCCACCCTTACTTGATCCAACATACTATCAAAAGTCTCATAGATTTCTCCAAGAGTAGGAGAATCTGTGTCAGTGTAGCGAATGACCTCAACTACAGGACGTAAGAGTGACACCAAATAACCAAAATCTGTCTACCAATCATTATCCAATATCTGAATCCTGATTTTCTTCCCTTCCTCTGTCTTGGATTCTGCCCATCTATTCCAATCTGAAGTCACAACCATGGCCTGCAATGCTGACTGCACCTCCAACATCCTCTCTAATAAAAGAAAATAACTAGCATATCTGGTATCAGTAGGCTTGAGGAATTCCTTCCTCGCATGAGACCTGTACATGGCTAAAGAGGTGTGGTGATTGCAAATAAAAATTTGCACATTTCTTGCAGCTGTCACCAAGTTAGATACCCACTCAATTTTGCCAATGTCTTTCAATGCATTATTGAGCGCATGCACACAACAAGGGGTCCAGAAAATATGCTTGTATTTACTTTGAATCATTAATCCCGCTGATCTACACACTGCTGCTGCATCTGTCACAACTTGTACCACATTTGTAGAGCCAACCTCCTCTATAGCATCACGAAGAATCTCAAATTGGAACGCTGCATCTTTACGCTTTCTAGAACAATCAATAGCTCTAAGAAAGAAGGGCCCATCTTGGCAAGTAACTATGATGTTGATAAGTGGAAGTTTGGCAATGTCTGTCCACCCATCCATAACAATAGAACAACCTTCCCTCACCCATGTCTACCTCAGTTTTTCCTTTTGCACATTAATATTGCTCACTTGCCTTTCTAATATCACTGTCCTCAACTTATGTTCACTTGGGGGCACATATGAGGGTCCTGCTGCTGCAATTTCCTTGACCATTGCCTTGTAGTAAGGAGAACGACTAACATAGAAAGGAATGCCATTGGCAAAAAGAAATTTTCCAATGACATCATCTGTATCATCACGGTTCAACTTACTATACATCCCTGCAAGAGTTGGTCCCACTGCACTAGAACGAGAACCCTTAGTCCCAATAGGAGATGGTGGAGGCATATTTTTCCTATCTTTTAAATTTCTTTTGGAGCTTGTGGCTTCATCAAAATTTTGCTGAGCTTCGTCCATGAATTTTCTACTTGCAAAAGTGCCCTTTGCATCTGCTGCCATTTGCATCCTCAAGAGCTCTGATTTTTGCAATATGGTTAATTTTGTGCATATGTTAACCCCTTTGCCACCTACACCCAAAAGATGCATCTTGATCCGACTATAACTACCAACCCAAGAATGACCACAAACATTGCATTTCCAACGGCGTGTCCCACCTCTTTGTTTCCCTGGTTTTGGTTGGGTTGAATAGTCATACATTTTGCTAGCATATAACAAAAGAGGTTTCATTGGATTAAATGTCCCATTCGCATATTCTGCCAATGCCCTTGATGGGGTGGGAGGTGATGGGGTTGTGGGCGAAAGAGTAGCTGGACTACTGCCATGGTGATGGGTTTCATTAAATGCAGATCCCAATGGAATTTCTATTTGAGGAGTGTATTCATTATCACTGTCAGTGTCACTGTGGCTGCTCATGCTGTCTTGATCAGTCATTTTACAATTGTTTCTTGCTGTGTTTTAATTTATTTTGCAAGTTTTTTTAGTTTTTCTACCCTGCATGAAAGATTTTTTAAAAAAATTAAATTTTAAAAATTCAAATTTAATGGAATGCACATTCTGTTTTAAATTTTAATTAAAAATTTTTAAATACCTGGCAGAGAGCTCCTGCAGCAGTGGTCGAATTGACTGTGGCAGTGGCTGCACTCTGCTGTAGCCTGTCGACCCACGAGTGGACTGTGGCAGTGGCACCATGGCTGCACTGTGCAGTCGAGTGCAGCCGAGCGAGCGAGCGAGCAGGAAGGCGGACAAGCGAGCAGGCGGGCAGGCGGGAAGAAGGGCGGCCGAGCAGAGGTCTGGCGGCTGGCTACTTTCGGCGGGTGAGCGAGTAGGCAAGTAGGCGGAAGGGCGGCCGAGCAGAGGTCCAGCGGGCGGGAGGGTGGCTAGCTGCTATCGGCGGGCGAGCGAGCAGGCAGGCAGGCGGAAGGGCGACCGAGCAGAGGTCCAGCGAGCGGGAGGGCGGCCGAGCAAAGGTATGGCAACTGGTGGCCGAGCAGAGGTCTGGAGGTCTGGCCGAAAAAACCTTGGCGTCGCTGGTAGCTGCTCACGAGAGGAGCATAAGAGTTTGAGCACGCGGCGAGAGGAGCAGTCAGGAGCACAAGAGTTGGAGCACTGTTTGAAAATTGAATGGGTTGATAGGTTAATAATAATGTCAAATGGGTCGATAGGTTTTTAATTTTGTTTTTTTTTTTTTTTTAACATTGATAATTTATTATTATTTTTAATATAAGGCTTTATTAGGCAAAGTTGGGCATGCACGAATCCCCTCAAAAGGGGATGCCCAGAAGCTCATTTTTTAGGGGGGACGCCTAGAAGCTCATTTTTTGGGGAGTCGCGACTCCCACACTGGGGAAACACACCCCCCGGAGACTCCCCAAGACTCCCCAAAAAGGGTGCGTGGGGAAACGCACCCCCATGAGACTCCCCGTCATGGGTGCGAGGGGTGCGTGCACCCAACCCTGGGAGACGCGACCCTGTGGAACACTGACTATTTCACACCCTATACTTATACCAATTATGTAGAGGATTGATACTGATCTTGGAAGAGACAGTATTGGAAATAAGATTTTTGTCATTTTTCAAAAGTAAACTTAACTGAATGTTTTGGGTGAAAGTTTTCCTTAAGTTGTGGCCTTTTAATTTAATTTTTTCTCTCAGGGAATAAATGTCCTTTAGCATTCTATTTATCCTTTTGAGAAAAAGGCAGGCTGATGAACTGCAAGTTCTTTTCCAGTGGTTTGTTTTCATATTGCAATTCTTAATAGTCTGGGTTACAAATGAGCTTTCTATTTTAAATGGGGATGGGATAAGCCTCCCATCTAGCGAGGGATGATTATGGTCCTTAGGGGTGAGCCCATCTTGATCATTAGTTGGTTCAGGATTTGGAATGACTAGTCCATAGGCCATAACAATCATTTCCTTGCTTAGATTCTTCTGAAGGTTTCTTTGTCTAGATATTTCAAAAGGAAGATGCGGATATTTATCACTTTGGCATGGTGGAGGCCTTTGTACAAACACTATTTTCATTCTTGTATAGCTTGTTTGGGATGAGTTGAATTTTTGGAGAGTTGACAAGCAACTCTCTGCTTATGGTGCAAGAGGAAATCCATAAATATTGCAAGGGGCCATAAATGGTGCAAGGGGCAATAAATCTTTTGCTAGAGAATTTTTGGGTGCCAACAAAATTCATGACGCATCTTCTAATTACTATGAAAGCAATCTTGACCTTGTTAAAGATGGAGTACAGCTCTTTAAAAATAGGATAATTTGCTATTCTTGTTCCATGTTGTATAGTTGGCCATTACCCAAATGTTATGTAGCAATACATCACGGTAACAATGGAACAACTGCAACAACATTACATGCTGGAGTACCCCAGAGTGACAGTGGAACAACTGCAGCATCATCACATGCTGGAGTACCCTAGATAATTTTTCTTTTCATACTAGACCAATTTTATTGGGTTGAATGTATGAATTGGATAGGGGTTGCACCAGCACCATTAAAGAAGCAACATCTTATCCCAGATAAAAGTGAAGATAGTACTATGGAATCTGCAAATCCCCTTTTGACTCAATCCATATGGCTATGGCTGCTGAAATGAAAGATTGTGTAGTTGATATTGCAAAAATAATTTGTTTTGAGGATGGTGTTGAAAATACTATAAATATTCTTTTAAATAAGGACTACATTTCAAGAAATAGGATGTTTTGAAAATTCAAGGTTAGGAATTAAAGTCATACCAAATATGTTGGCGATATTTGGTCCTGGTATGATACTCTAAAGATTTTTTAGGATCTCAGCGTCATGCAGGGTCATGATTTTTCCTTATGGAGCCACTTTTTCATGTGAACACTTTCTAAGCATGGTTGTTTGTAGCTCTGCAATGCATTGTGCTTTTGGAGTCGGGATTTGGTAGCTATATGCATGGGAGTCTTTGGAAGATGAGTCTAGAATGATTGATGATTGTTAAATTTTTACTATCCTAATATATCTTGGTTTGGTTAGGCTTGGGGGAAAGTCAGAGTATCTTTGTTTGGCTGGACTTAGGGGTAAGTGAGAGTGCCATGAAAGAATCAAGTTTGTTACTAGAAAGTGTTTACCTTCTCAATAAACTTGAAGACAAGTGATATTATCATGGATTTGTTGTACTTGGGAGCCAAGTGAGAGTTGTCATGAAAGGATCAGGTTTGTTATTGGTGTTTACCTTCTCAGCTAAGGTAAAGACCAATAAGAAATTTGAGCTCATTTGGTGTTTACTTTCTCAACTTGTATGCTTGGGCCAAAAAATTGTATCTAAATTACGGCCTCAGTTTCATATCAACTGATACTGCTTATGTCCCTTCTGATAAGAATATATTTTCTGAAAATTTAGTTATTGTTATAAATTACAATCGGTGAACAGGGTTTCATAGCTAAAAACTATGATTTTGAAATGTTAAGTAATTGGGGACTATTTAAATGTATTAATAAAATATGACACTTGGTGCAAAACACAACCCAAAATAAAAAAACCTTCATATTTCCTTTCCCATCCACGAGTAGGATTTGAGTGCTCACCAAACTGAAGCCAATTTTACACCAAATTTCATCTTAGCACAAAACATTAACTAAACTCTTCGAAGATCATATGGAGTCCATATGTAAAGATTAATTGTCATAAATTGGAATGTTTCCATCCTTGAGAGTTTTAACCATATAATACACTTGTAAATTAATCTTTGATCTATTTGTGTTAGTGATTATTTAAACTGTTTGACTTCTGTAAAAATGCTTTGTTTTGTAGAATACCAATAAATCAACAATCCTAGCATTTTTTGGACATAACCTTTACATATATGATATATGCAATAACCCTTAGAGAAGAAGATTCATTCTAATCTTAGAAACCTCGACCATATAAGCATTATATTTAATGTCCACTACATGATCTGTCATTGATCCACCTAGTGCATGTAATCTGTCACTGTTTTACCTACTCAAAACCAAGGACTGCATCTATTAGTTTCCAGGGCCAACTTCCTTAGCTGTGGTTTTGTATTTCTTCATCTCCAATTGGTTTCATATTTTCCAAAATAGGTGTTATAACTTGGATATCATCTCTATTCATTCGGTGCCACTGTGTCCTTCATTTTCATATGTGTAAAGATTATTTTAAACAGTCGATGATTTCCAAACTTAGACAACCAAGTTGCATGGCTCACTAGAGAGAGATTCTATGAAGATTGAATATTTACTTAAGAATTTGTGATCATTTTATATCCAATTTTGTAAAACCCCAAGCGTGGACATTTATGGATAGCCTTTTGATATATGAAATGCTTAATGCAAAAACAACCTAACAAGTTTAGGTTTGGAACTAGTGCTAATGGTGGGGAAAAAGAAGTTTCACACCGTTTCAAGGAGGTAAGTATTATGCTGATTCTCAGAAATGTACAATTGGGATGGTAACTTGCATTAGAAAGGGCTTGAATCATATCCATACTCACATTGAGTTCAAATGGGTACCTAGTTGATGTGATGCAGTAGTCTATGCATAAACTGTTCATGCTAACAACTTGCAAGGGATGTGTAGTGTATTGTGTTTTTTATGCTGTTAATGTTGATCCTATTATGGACAAGTTTAAATTGTTTAGCTTCCCATGTCTTATGGAAAACTGATATGATATCTATTGTATGAGTATGTTATTGATGCAAGTATTACACACTGGAGGTAAGGCTTCTATCACATTCCATTATTGGAAATGTGAGATCGAGGAAGAACAGTGAATACGGTACATAAAAAACACCCAAGAGAACGATCCAATGTGTCAAGGGAGCCCAATATTTAGACAATTACCCTACATGTGTCCTCCTTGCTACGTGATCTAGCACATGTTTAGTTTTACCCATCTACTTCTATAAGTCCAGGAAACTTACTATTTTATACTTAATGACACTAGTGATTCAGAATCTCAATATTAGTAGATGTAGAAAATCAATAGAAAATTTATAGGTGCATTATTTCTGCTTATATTGTATTGCAAATTTCTTAACTGCAAATTTCTGCCCTTTCTGTGTTGATATTGGTATGCCACCACAATAAACCTGCCATTATAGAAATGGTAAGCACTTGTGTAAATATTATCCAGCTTAGGTACTCATGGCACCTCTCTTTCAATCCCCTGATTAGGAGGACAAATAATTTTTCCCATATACTCTTGGAGCATAGATTACTCTTGAATTTCTTGTTCATCATCTGAGAACTGTATGAGATTAGGAAACTCTTGTTGGATATTACAAAGAGCTTTATCTTCTAGAGAAAAATTCTGTACACATGTTTCAAGTTCTTCTAATGACGGTTCTCCAAATTTATTTACAGTGTTGTCTTCTTCTGAGGATTCATCCTCAGTTTTCTTCATCCATTCTGAAAGAGTAGATTTTGAACTAGAAGAACTAGTTTCAGGTTTAAGATGTCCAAAAAATCTTGGAGATGCAAATGGAACATAACTGAAAGTAGTTTCTGGTTTTGGAAAAACTATATCTGAAGGCTGCTTGATAGAAAATGATGTGGAAGTCTGGCCTGCTGAAGTTACAGAGTAGGGTAGTGTTGTTGTAGGATCATAATGAAGTGCTTAAGATTTATAATCTTGTGATGGCTTATTCTTCATTTTATCCAAATAATTTGAGACTACCCATACCTGTTTCTTTACTACTTCTAAGGAAGTAGACATTTTTTGCAATTCTTTCCCCTGATTGATAGAAGTGTTTCTGATTTCTTGTGCAATCTTTGAATTGCTTACTTTCAACTCATCTATCCCTTTAGCAATCTATGTGTCGTTATGAGTTAAAGTCTTTATATGTTTATTCAGACAGACGAAAGCGTAATCCTGTTTTTGGTTTAGTCTTGTTATCTGTGTTTGAATTAAATTTTCCATTTCTGCTACTGATCTTATATGTTTCCTTAGAAATTTTTCTAAACTGGCCAAAGCACAGTGTCCAGTTTGTGGCAACAACAGATTCTTTATTAGACAGATTTGACTCATCTATCTGGAGTGAAAGAAGTTTGAATATTTTCCCATCTTGTTTGATGACAATATTTTTCCATGGAGGAAAATCTTCTTCTGTTTCTAGAGTTGAGCCATCCAATAGTTCCCACTTATATTTGGATGTGCTAGACTGATTCATCATATTTACTCTGACTCTAGAACAAATATCTTTGACTAATTCTTCTCCTTTTGTCCTAACAGCTTGTAACTTGAGTGGGATGTTAGGCTTGCTAAGCACACTTATGACCTTTGGAGAAAAAGTAGGAATGCTTAGTGGAGAAGGAAATATAGCTAGTTCAATATATTCTGACTGATTACTGATTTGATCTTGAGATTTGAATTTTTTTACCAATTCTCTTTCAATTTCTTTGACTGATGGATAATAAAACTCATAAAAAGAAATCCATTGATTATGAGCTGTCATCAATTTTTTCCAGGCAAAGATGTTTGACTCATTGTATGGACATTTCTGTTCTTTAGAAAGAGATTTTAATTCCTGGAGATATCTGTTTTCTTGTTCATTGGTATAAAGATCCCAATTGAACATTTTCTTTTTCCATTCTTCTTCAGGATTGTATGGTCCAATACCTTTATAGATCTTTATATGATATTTCCTCCTCTATTGGTATCTCTATATGTTTGGGAATGGGATTGAATGGGTTTTTTCTGTAAGCAGGAATATTTGTTTCATATCCCAGTCCTCTAGGATTCTGTTTTTGCAAAGTCTGGACCAATATTTCTTCATGAATTGAGACAGGAATGATTTTTGAATTAGTATGTCTCATTTTCTGATTTAGAAGAAACAAAATTAAAGATGTTCAATCTGAATCTAGATTGATCAGTTTTTTTGCTGGATAAATCAGATTGAAATTGACAGAATTCCTTAGAACAGTGTGGATGATCACATATTGATGCAATTGGAAACTAAACAGAGCAAGTTTCTGTTTTAAATCCTTCTTGGGGATTCACTTGGACGTTAGATATTTGAAACTGAGTCATTTGTTTCAACATCTTTTCTTGAGCTCCTTGTAGAAACTTTTGCATGTCTTTCTGTTGTTGAGAAAGAAGCTGAGAGATGATTTGCTCATGAACTTAAAAAGGAATAGAGCTTGAGCTTGCAGGTTCAGAATTTGGATTTGCGGGTTCTGGTGTAAAGGATCCACCATGCTTGAGCTGTGTAGTACTCTGAGGAAAATGGGTTATGACCTGGCCATCTAATTCAGTAATTCTCAAAGAAGAATTAATTGGCTGTTGATTTAAACATCGAATGGAATCTCACTGGGTGACCCATTGATCTGGAGAAGTAAGATCTGTAAGAGCAAGATATGTAGGGACAATTTGGTCAAGTACCTCATCTGTATGCATGAGAGTAACTATTCCTGATTCTTTTGTTGGGACTTCTAGAGTAGCAGGAATATTTGTTCTGTAGAACCTTACACAATAAGTATAATGAATGGAAAGATTTTGACTATCTGAATCAAATCTTTCATAACCTTTGGTTTGAAGACCAAGGGTGAGAACTTTATTCAGGTTTAGATCTGCAAGACATACTGGAAAATTGGGAATGATTTCAAATGTTCGCGGGCCATAGGCTAGAAATCGCTGACAACCTCCAATGAGGGCAGATGGGAAATCAGACCATCTTTTGTCAAGTAAACAACCAAAGAAGAAAACATGAATTCCACGCCTGTGCATTGGAACTATTCCAATGATAACTTTACTGATGTGAACATAATCATGTCCATTTTTCAATTCTTTCTGAATTCTTTTCTGAGATTGAAGAGGAAAGTCGAACATCTTATTACAGTTTAAAGATGTTTCTATTGCACGTTCTTTAATCATAATGGCAGAAGTACCCAATTGGTGAAATATGGATAAATCATTATATACTTTCTTGGGATCTATTTTTGGTAAACGCCATTTTTTTCCAGGGTTAACTTCTGGAAGGATGATTTCAGCAGATCTACCGGAACTAGATGCTGAACGACTTGAATTAAGACTTTCATTAGATGTAAAGGAATCTAAGGAAGTTCCTATAGTAGGAATTTCAGATAACCTTTTAGATCCAAAACTAATTTGATCAAGATCTAAAGCCATAATGAAATATAGATTAGTCTTTTTAAAATAGGTATTTTGTAGCAGATGATATAAGAATAAATACCAGAAAGCTTCAGAATCGTATTAAGTTTCTTTCCAGCCGACACTGGTACTCTGGCCCAACAGTCAATGTCTCCAACGCCTTCCTTGGAAACACGAGAATTATAGACCTCAACAAGGCTCATACAAGTACGAGAGAAACAAACGAACAACTTCAACAAGGCTCTGATACCATTTTTACAACAGGATCAACAGATGCTTTTAATAAAACAAAGACTGTCTTTTACATTCCTCAGAACTTGCCTCCATTGTCTCCTATCTTCATATTGCTTTACTTTTTTCTGAGCTCATTGGGATCAAATTTTTTTACCTCGACCATGCTTCACCTTATAGATTTGTAGCACATTTTTCATGTGCTGCTAACTCCAGCACACAAATCAATAACCAGAAAAAGTAAATGAAAAATAAGGAAAGACATGAAATTATATAGATCTATATACCTGCCTAATGTATTTGGTCTTAACTATATCTAACTGCAATTCTGGAGGCAGATAGATCTCTTATGTATTCCCGCTGCAAAGGTCTAGGAGAAAATCTGCAGGATTCATTGCTATGTGTGAATTGAAGCCTAGACATGAGAAGTGGTCCGAAGCAGCTGTTGCCTTTCCATAGTAAATTAGATGGCCTTCTAAGAGAAGAATCAACATATCAAAATTGTGAAACACTCTGCTTGATGGCTGGTGGATGGTTGTAACAACTGTCCGTCCTTCCTGTGAATGAAAATTTCCAATTAATTAATACCAGTCTCTTAAAAGATTGATAATACTATTCAAATTTAAGGTGTGAATGCATAGATTATAATGGGCACATATCAAAATAGTATCTTTATGTTTGATGCAATCGTCGGCATCTAAAATATTGTGTAACTTTACTAGTCAGATTTATAATTTTTGGTAATGCTGTGAATGCTCAATGGTCTTTACGGGACGTTAGATTTATGGAAGAGAGACAGGATGTATAGACAAACTAGAGCCATGTTTTTTAACAATTGTACTGTGCGGAATGCTGTTGTAGAATCAAGTCCAGATGTGGGTTCATCTAGGAGAATCAAATACGGGCCATTAAAACTCATGCCCTATGCACACCCTTTTTCTTTCACCCCTAGAGATACCTCGAAGGAATGGACCTCCAATCCTGGTATTTCTACACCTGAATTCATTTCATTTTAAAAAAAGAGAATATTTCACTTTATATTTACATAGCATAGATCCCCTTAGATCAACATTTTAACCTACCTGAATATATTAAATATCAACATGGATAAAAGAGTCTGCAAAACTTGATGTCTTATATTGGAATATTTATCTTGCAAATTTTAAGAATATTTTTGAAATTCAACAGATCCCAGATAAAAACGAAGATAGTACTATATTCAGATTTGATATTATTTTTGGGACTGGGTTATCACATGTGGACTCGTGAGATGCAGAAACTTATCTGTTTTCTTTCATTTATCGAAACTCTGCATTTTCTTCATGTTATTTGCTTATATGTGACATCTCAAAGACTTGATTCGTCACCAGCCTAGGAATTGAGAACGAATTAAATATAATGTTACCAGGTTTTCAAATTGAAACTTGTGAATCTTCTTGTCTAGTTACGTTACTACAAATTGCATAGGTTGTTGACTTAAATAATTCATTTTCTTGTTTCTAGAGCAATGAGGTTTTGGAAGATCTATTTCAAGATTAGATGGCGTCAATATCGGTATAGGCCTCATAAAATGTTGAGATATTCTACATGTTTCTTGACCACTATCACTCATATGCATCCCCGTGCTCCCCTGGCCTTTCCTCCAGTCTTCTACGTGCATTTTCTGCGTTACCCAGATTCAGAGCACTCCTATATAAACCTCTTATTCCCTCCACTGATCCATATGCCCTTTACTTTCTGCTAATACCAGATCATTCTCACACCCTTCTCTTTGGATCAAACCAAGAGTACTCAATAAAGATTTCCATATTTTTCCTGTTGCGTTATTTGCCAATTCCACAGCCATGACTAGGCCCTCATTAGAACAATATTCCTTGGTGCACGTCCTACCAGTGAAGGTAACTTGTAGTTTAATTTTAGTTTGATTCTTTGACATGCTTTCTCTGATATTATGATTCCTCTACACCCATTTGCATATTTGCATATGAGATTCTAAATGGACACTGTTAAATTGTATGTAGGACATTAGGGGTAATGATGTGGATCTGGGCATCTATCTACAAAGGCAAGGTTCAATGTTGCCTCTCAATGGTAATTCCACCTCTTGCTTCAGTTTAGGATCAATGATTTCGTAATGGATTTTACATTTTTCTTCAGTTTGGGATCAATGATTTTAGAATGGATTTAATTTATATTATTAGAAAGAAAGAGGAAAGAACTTCTAGAGTTGGGTTTCTGTAATTTTTCAAATCAGGTTTTTTATAAGAGTGTTGTCTACAGACAAAACAGAATAGTCTATGGACTATTAGACTACATTTGTGATCCAATATATGGTATAAATATAGTAGAAATAACTTGAATTGTTCAAGGTTTTAGACTCCTTGAAACCATGACAGTGAATGCAAGTGAGATTGAAATGGAGGGAGGATATGGTGTCCCATGGGAACGTATTCAGCTAAAATGCTAAATTCTCTTCAAGATTGAAAACAACTAATAACTCCATGGTCTACTATTTGAGATGAAAGTTTAGGCTGCCATATTTGGCATTTTTGCACCTATATTAATATAGGTAGAGAATATGCTTTGGATGTTAATGCAACACTGTAAATAATTGTCAAAGGTTTACGATTTGACGATCCCAAGAGTTGGTCAGTGCAAGGAATTTGTAACTCTTAGCTTGACTCGGGTGAACAAGATAGAAAATTCATAAAATGATTGACTTGTGAGGTTGCTGTCAATTGCCAATTTTACACTGAGCGCATTGATCAAGCAAACAATTAGAAAGTTTTTGAAACTATCAGCATGCAATAGTTTTTATTGACTTGCATGGAGAATATAAGCAATGCATTTATTAAATGTGATGAGCAATGCATAGATGATGAATTGAAACAGTGGAAATGGGCTTTGGTGACAGTAATGTTTTTTCAAACTATTTTTGTTCCATACAAACACTTGGGAAATGCTACATTTCAAATGAATAGTAATTTTGTCTTATAATAAATGTTTATTGTCATCTCATAGGAAATTAATGACTTCCTGCACACTTAGGCTGCTAATGGTATTGCAATCATTTTTTATATATACTTTAGCACTGTGTTTTGTCATACTTCGTGCTTTAATACAGACATTTATTGAAGCTTTGTTTAACCACAATCAAATTGATATTTCCACCTAGAACCGAACTATTACAAAAGCTTGCTACAAAATGTTAATTCACTAATGCCATTTTGTTTAGTATGTTACTTTTGTAGCCAGGGTTTTTTGCAAATATGTAGTAAGGAATGCAAATGCACCATTGCTAAAATGCATTAAGGAGTTGCATTGTTCAGAAAAATTGAAACGCACATGGTTTTTCTTTCTGTTGTAAAATTTTGATTTCATCTCACAGCTTCAATTTTATAGATTATAATAGGATGTTATAATTTAGGTACTATACCTTGTGGTGTCCAACAGCTGGGGTGATACCTTGCTCTAATTGCTAGGTTATACACAATGATAATAGTTGGGCTAATACACAACAATGTTCTAATTTGAATAAGATGGCATGGAATTTGTTCTAATTTCTACTTTATCAGTAACTGGGGTGATACATAACAGTCATCTGGTATGTATAAGCGGGCAAGGTGTTTTCTTCTAAGAAGCCAAATGTGTGTTAATGGAGATTCTAGTTCTGTACGTTCAAAAGCTTACATTGAAGAAGTGGTCAAAGAAATTAAAGAAATTAGTATTGGTGAATGAGGAGTGTGCCCAATCTGTCTTGAATGAGTTGACGATGCAGTCATGGCTTGTTGTGTACATCATATGTGTCATCAGTGCCTACTAGCAAGTTGGTGTAGCTATTTGGGTAGTGGTTGTATTGCGTGTGCTAATTCTAGTTATTTTTCTTTGTATGGTTAGATTAATTTGTTTGTAGATTATTTTTTATTATTAGCATTTTGTGCAAGTCAAGCTACAAGGATGTCACACTGAGCTAACTCCATTGAGTTATTTTTTTATTAAGTTAAAAATAAGGGCTTGCATGATTATATATTTTACAAGGATTATGCCATTATGTGTTGAATTTTTTTTAAAAATCAATGCCTATTATACAATTTCAAGGACTGCCATAACTCCTCACATAATTCTTTAAAGAGTGCTAGCTCAATGGAAGAGCACCTGCCATGTAGGAGGTTGGTGGTTCGATTCAATTGTACCCTAATATGAATTATTCAATGATATTGTAGATTTTTTTAATTAAATAATTTTATATTGATTTATTTTAATGGTGAGATATTTTTTTGGATTCATTGTTTTATATTGTCTCTAGAAAGACAATAGATAGGATTAAAGACATTGTCTCCATAAAGACAATATGTCTTTATAGAGACAAATTTTAAGACAATAATTTGAGACAATTTACCCAAAAATTGTCTTAAAACCCCCCTTTGTGTTGTAGTGCTACTATTGTCTCTAGAGAGACAAAAATGAAACTGTCTCTGGAGAGACAAAAATGCTTGTGTTATGTATTGTCTTTATAGAGACAATATTTTAAGACAATTTAATTTGAGACACCCGCTTAAAGACAATATTTAAGACAATACACAAGTTTTCTTTTGTCTCAAGTTAAGACAATTTACCCAAAAATTGTCTTAAATATTGTCTTAAAACCCCCCTTTATGTAGTAGTGTTCCAGATCTTTTTTAGAATCCAGAGATGATTTGCACTGTTTCTGCAGTTCCAAAAACCTATCCACATCAAATTTTCTCTTCTTGCACAGCTTCCTCTGCCTCCGAAGGAAAAGTCTCTTCATGAAATCTTGATAAGTAGGATCTCTTGACGTAACAAGAAAATACAAATAGCCAACAATAAGTCCACCTGTGGTGCCAAAAAATGCTATGGGTTCCATGACATCCCAGGAAAATTCCCAAAATGTCAAACGGAAAAATAATATGGTCACCACCGATAGGGAACCTAAACCTGACCATAAAACACGGCGAACATGCTTATGTGCAATTCTATCAATTTCTTCCTTCTCTTTCTGCAGCCTTTCCATCTCTTGCCTTCTAGGATCATCTTCTGCCGTCAATGTTAGAGGAACTGCATTTCTCACCAGCTCTACAACCTGAAAACAAAAACCCTTGCAAAAGTCAGACAACTTCAGAACAGATCATATTCTACAAATCTGAATTGTAAACAATTCAACATGAAATTTTTGCACTCCCTGCTGATCATTTCTAGATTTGGCAATGGTGCATTTCTAAAATATCCAATGTTTAACTTGAAATCTTCATAGTGCCAATATTTGGCTTAATGTTGCTCATTACCAAATCCAATTATCTTGAAATTATAGAAGAAACATAATTTTCTCCTCAAAAGTATACAATTTTCAAGTTTCAACGTGAAATGAACATTTATCTTGAAATTTACTGGCTAAAAAGAACATTTCTGAAACATAGTTGTTTAACTTAAACTCAAGTCTTCATAATGCCGACATTCAGCTAAATGTTGCCGACTTATCTTGAAATTCTGAGAGAAACAAAAGCTTCAATGTTGCTCATTACCAGATCTGGTTATCTTGAAATTTGACAGAAGCAAAAGCTTCAATGTTGCTCATTATCAGATCTGGTTATCTCGAAATTTTAACAAAAACAAAAGCTTCAATGTTGCTCATTACCGGATCTGATTATCTTGAAATTTTGGCTATAGTTATCTGTGTAGACTGAACGGTCGAACTCATGAACGGTAGAATTCATCCCTGTAGCAGCGCAGATGAGGGTTATCCTTTCGCCAGATCTCTATTAGCATAACTAAAATGCCTACCATTCCGCCAGATATCTTTGCCCATAACTGAAATGACTGAAATGGAAATGCCTACCATTCCGCCAGTAAATGAAGACTGTGACAGGTAACTATGGTTGGTAATCTATTTCTCTCATCGCATGTCCAAAGAAACAGGTGTCAAGGTACAGTGAAAAGTAGAAAAAATATGTGTCATCAGGAGAATGAATATGTTGACCAACAAAAACTTGATCTCTTTCAAAAGAGAAAACCTATCGGCCTAAATATAAATATAATTTAATAATTTAAAATAATTTAAAATAAGTAAAATAATTTATAAATATAATTTATAATAATTAAAAACAATTTAAAATAAACAAAAAAAATTAATTTAAAACAATTTAAAATAAGTAAAAATTAATTGAGTAAAAATTAAAATGAGAAGTTGAAGTGATGATATGTGCATCGATATGAGCAATGTTTTTTAGAAAATCTGGCAAAGATTTGCCCATAATCTTGTTTACAGTTGTTAAACTTTAATAATTTGAGTGTCCTAAAGGTTTTTGATACTGCTGAATCCATTTCCAGCATCAAAAATGAATTTTAAACACTCCAAGCACATGATTTTTCGAGTTTTAGTTGACCAGGCAATTTTTTATCGTCTAGACTATTTCACAAGCTTGATAAAGAACTTCGACATATACTACCCCACCACATTTAATTCTCAATACCTCACCACATTTAATTCTCAATAGCATACTATTTATTAGTTGTACGAGTGCGATGGATTTTTTTTTTTAATGGAAGAGTAAAAGTATTTATGAGATATGACGAGGGAGTATGTACGAGTGCGATGGATTTTTTGTTTTTTAATGAAAGAGTAAAAGTATTTATGAGAAACGACGAAACTGCAGTTGGAACACTACGTCATCGTTCATTGCTGTTGTTGACTGGTTTTGGTAGCCACTTGGTGTGCGCAGCCGGAATACTTGACTCACTCCTCTCTTAAGGTATCTGGAAGTTTCTGCATTTAGCAGCTCTACGTTATTACAATACCACCCGGTGGTCGAGCACTATATATATACACGCCCACTACCGTAATAGCATGAAGACCAAGAGTTGTTTGGTATCAGATATATCAATCCAGCAAAAATTGTGTGCGGCCAGATCGTTCCAAACTATATAGCTAGGCTTTGCTGAGAGTTGCAAAAAATTGATCCAATGGCTACCATTGTTGTTGCTTCTACTCTGCCTGGTGGTTTGTCGACGAGTAGTGACAGCAGCAGCAGCTTGATCAGAAGGACTTCCAATCCTCATCCCAATGTGTGGGATTATGATTTTGTACAATCTGTTAAATCCCCTTACACTGTAAGTATAAAATATTTCTCCATTTCATTACATATTAGGCGCCCATGTCTTCTCATGAAATCAAATATTAGTGCTGATCATCATGGCTGCTACTTATTACTACTGTGTGTGTTAATTGAATAGGATTCTTGTTATGGAGAACGTGCGGAGAAACTTATCGGTGAGATTAAAGTGATGCTGTGAAGGAGATGAAATATTAATGATCACCCCATCTGCTTATGACACTGCATGGGTAGCCAGGGTGCCCGCCATTGATGGTTCTTCGACTCGCCCGCAATTCCCTCTAACAGTCGATTGGATTTTGAAAAACCAGTTAAAAGATGGTTCATGGGGTATTGAATCGCATTTTCTATTGTCTGACCGCCTGCTTGCCACTCTTTCCTGTGTTCTTGCGCTTCTTAAATGAAAAGTTGGGGATGTCCAAGTAGAGAAGGGTAAGGATTATATACAAATAATTATTAGGATATAATTAATTCAAAAACATTTATTTACATTATAAATCACAAAATTCTTAGTTTTAATACAAATAATCTATCTGTAAAATTTCAAAAGTAATTTTTCCAATCTATTTATCAATGTAATCATGCACCTACAATTACAATTATATGACCTTGATCTGCCGGCATGCTTGAAGGTGTTGAATTCATAAAAAGCAAACTAGAAGAAATAAAGGATGAAAATGATCAAGACAGTTTGGTAACAGACTTTGAGATCATCTTCCCTTCCTTGTTAAGTGAAGCTCAATGTCTCGGCCTTGGATTTCCCTACAACCTCCCTTAACTCTACTCCACACGAAACGGCAGGAGAGACTAGCAAAGTAAGAGTTCCTTCCTGCAATTCAAATTCAAATTCGTGATGTCACATTCTTAATGAAACAAGCGAATTAGATCACATTACTTGTTGTCGCAAATTGTAATAGATATTCAATATGATTTGCAGTCTCTCAACGGAGGAAATTCACAGTGGAAAATTGTTGTCATCTTTGGAGGGCATACAAGAAATGGTGGAGTGGGAAAGAATAATGGATCTTCAAAGCCAAGATGGGTCTTTCTTAAGCTCACCCGCTTCTACTGCCTGCGTCTTCATGCACACTGGAGACATGAAATGCCTTGCAGTTTAGTTTTCATTATATATTTAACTAATTACCGGCATCCTGCAGTTCCTTGCCTATATCCTGTGGATCTGCTGGAACGCCTGTTGATAGTTGATAACATTGTACGTCTCGGAATCCATAGACACTTTGAAAAGGAAATCAAGGAAGCTCTCGATTATGTTCACAGGTATAAAAACAAATTTTAATTTTACTCGCCTTCAATTCCCTATTAATTCCTTTGGAAAATCCACTGACATTGAAATCTGTTGCATACACTAGGCATTGGAACGAACGAGGAATTGGTTGGGGCAAACTGGATGTCATAGCAGATCTCGAGATTACTGCTTTGGGATTTCGACTCCTTCGGCTACATCGGTACAAAGTAACTCCAGGTGTGTTTTATATTTAAAGGACAATATATATATATATATACCGGAAAGCATGTTTGGCCCTTCTTTTTCAACTGTTGTCTTTCTGTTCTGACCGACCTTTGGACAATATCATGTTATCAGCGGTTTTCGAGAACTTCAAAGACTCGAGTGGGCGCTTCTTTTCCTCGGCTGGTCAATTCAACAAAGATGTAGCAGGCATTCTGAGTCTGTATAGAGCTTCGGAGCTGGCATTTCCCGGTGAAAACATTTTGGATGAAGCTAAAAGCTTTAGTAGTACATATTTAAAAGAAGCTCTTGAGAAAACTGAAACTTTCACTGCATGGAACAACAAACAAAATCTAAGCGAAGAGGTAACATAACATATAACTGCACAGTGTCATTTCCTTTGAATGAGTTTTTAATTTTGTTTGTCATTTCCTCTGCCAGATTAAATACGCACTGGAGAATTCTTGGCATGCCAGTGTCTCCAGAGTGGAAGCAAAGAGATATTGTCGAGTGTATCGCTCAGATTGTGCACGCATAGCCAAAAGCGTTTACCAGTAAGTCACACCCCAAATTTAGTTATTCCTTTCTCCTTGTTTACTATCATAATTTGCATCTCCTTTCCTTCCTTGCCGATAATAGTAATGGGATTGACGGGGTGCTACATTTTTTCTAATTTCAGGCTGTCCAAAGCGAACAACCAAAAGTTTTTAGAGCTGGCCAAACTGGACTTCAACATTGCCCAGGCAATCCATCAGAAAGAGATGAAGAATGTCACCACGTAATTAACCAACGTTCCCTGATAATTTTGGCTATTGTTCCAGAATGTAGTGTATGTATATAAGTCTATAATCTGAAGAGAAATTGACTACGCGGTTTCAAATTTGTTCTAATTCCGTCTTTGATTAATAATGACTCTGCACCACAGCTGGTTTAAACATTCAGAGTTCCCTTTATTACCCTTCGGTCGGCAGAGGCCAGTGGAATGTTTCTTCATAGTAGCGGTGGGCATGTATGAGCCCTAGTATGCCAAATGCAGATTCCTCTTTTCAAACGTGGCGTGCTTGAATACTATTCTGGACGATATGTATGACAAATATGGAACCCTTGATGAATTGAAGCTATTCACTGAGGCCGTGAGAAGGGAGGATGTTATTGCAATCGCGCCATCATGATCTAATCTATATCATGATCCTGTGGCTAATTATATTATATTATATTATATTGGCTCTTTAGATGGGACCTCTCCCTGACAGAAAATCTCTTAGACTATAAGAAGCTTTGCTACAAAGTCTTTTACGACATTTTTCACGAAGTGGTTCGCGAGGCCAAGAAGGAACAGGGGCTGTGAATTGCTTAGCTTTTTCCGAAATGGAGTAAGTACACTAGTACTCATGAATTTCTAAATTGTGTGATTCACTCAAGAATTCACTCAAACACATGCCTTGTAAGAATTGGTAATAATCTGAGTTATATGCACTTACTATGCATGAGATCAATTAATTGACGTTTTGTTGATTTGAATGTGGATACATTGAATTTGATCAGTGGGAAGATTATATTCTGGGATATTATGAAGAAGCGGAATGGTTAGCTTCTGAGTACGTGCGCCCAAGCTTGGAGGAGTACCTAAAGAACGAGATCATTTCCATTGGCCAATGTATACTTCTGGTTAGTGGAGTGTTATTGATGGAGGGGAAAATCATTTCGCAAGAAGTGCTGGAGCACTTAGATTCTCCGAGAAGACGTGTTATCACTGAGCTCAATTGTATCATCACCTGCCTAGCTGATGACATACATACATATAAGGTTGAGAAGGCTCGTGGAGAATTGGCATCCAATATTGAATGTTATATGAAAGAACATTCCGGAAGCACAGAGGAAGTGGCTGTGAATTACATGTACAGCCTTCTAGAGCCGGTAGTGAAGGAGCTGATGTGGGAGTTTCTTAAGCCCGACGACACGTCGAATGTGGACATTCCAATCCCATTCCAATGCAAGAAAATGGTTATGGAAGAGACTAGAGTGACAATGGTGATATTCAAGAAAGGAGAGTGTCTAATTGAACCCCTCCCTCTCTAGGTCATATTGTTGTATTTCTTCCTATAACGCGGGTTGGACTCTAATGAGTTTGTGAGCACCTTCCTTTCCCATTTAGTGAAGACGGTCGATGCATTGACTAATTGAGGTTAATCGTGTATACACCTTTACCTAGTAGCCTGCAATTGAATTGCTTGATAATGAAAAGACTGTTATTTATATTTCTTTGATAAACTGCAATTCTAATTCGTTCCCATGCGAATGGGAATCCGAGAGTAATTTGAATACAAAATTCTATCGTCATCGATTCTAATTAATCACTATGTATACAAATAAAACAAAAAATGTGATCTCTTCCTGCGTTATTTTCTTCAATTTAGTGCATTTTTCTATATATTTCCTCTAATAGTAACTGCATTTTGTTGTTCATTTCTCGCAAACATGGAAGAGACAACGATGGGGGACTTTAGAATCATGAGGGAGGAACGAAAAGTATGGGGGACTTTACAATCGGGAGACTTAACATTCACTTTTAGGTAGGTTTTATTCTAAATTTCATTTTTATATTTATTAAAATATATAAATTTTAAAATTGTTTTGTTATTATTTAAATACAGTTTTTTTAGTTTATCCTCTTTTTGAATATTGAACAAAACTTATTTTTGATTCAAACGGATGACTTAAACCGAAATAGTCCATAATATTGGTTATATCCTATATAATTAAGTACTACAAACATATTTTTAATAATAAAATAGAAAAAATGTAATGATGCAAATATACGCAATGAAATATAATTTTCAATATATTCTATATTTATATTATTATAATACAATATGTATATCTCACAACATCTATAAACCTTAAATTATTAACTTTAAATTATAATAAATTGTAATTCTCTAATTTCAATTGACAAACCATCAATTAAACCACCATGCATCATAAAATATACATAAAATTAAAAATCATTTATAAAAAAACAAAAATAAATAAAAAACCATTTTTTTAATAATTACAACGAATAGATAAATAATAAAAAGATTCTTATTTGTCAATCAATTAGACCACCATGCATCATAAAATACACATAAAATTAAAAATGATTTATAAAAATACAAAAATAAATAAAAATCTATTTTTTTTAATAATTACAACGAATAGATAGATAATAAAAAGATTCTTATCTCTATAATAAATAACATTTCTAATTCATTTCCATACTAATGGGAGTCGGAAAGCAATTTGAAGACAAAATTGTATCATCATTGATTTTAATTAATCACTATTATCGTAAGATTCCACTATACATATGAAAATGTAAAAGTATTTTGAATACAAAATATTATCATATTAAATTCTCAATAGATATGTAAATAAATTAAAGAGTGTTACTTTCATAAAAAAGTAATTTGAATGCAAATAGTATCATATTAAATTCTCAATAGATATGTAAATAAATTAAAGAGTGTTATGAGATGAACATTATGTGTTTTTATAACTATGACGATAATAATCATTATTATTAAAATTTATTTATATTTTAATTTTTAATTATTATTATTATTATTTTTTGAAATAAGTATTAAGAAAAGCATTTTAAGATTATAATAGTTTTTTTTAATTAAAATATTAGAAAAATTGGTAATGTAATAAATTAAAAAAAAAATGATATTTAATTTCACACAAGAAAAAGTGTTTTTCATTTTCAACCTTATTAATATAACAAAAATAACAAATTCTCTTATACCATTTAATAAATATATCCAAACAAAATCATCTTTAATACTAATCTAACTTTTAAAATTTAAATAACTATACATGATATTACCTTTTTAAAATTAGTACATATTCTGTGTTAGGAATAGTTACATGTTATGTTTTAAAACTCCACATAGTCCATTAACCTATGGGTAAATTGAATCCACGTAACTTTTGTATATACGAAAGAATGCATTGAGTTGAGTTAAAATCTTGCTTGCATTTATAAAGAGCATGGAAGCTAAAAGCACATGTACATTTATTTTTCTATCTATACAAATAAAACAAAAACATGATCCCTTTGGGAGTTATTTTCTTCAACTTGAGTAATTTTTTTTATATCTTTCCCTTAATAGTAAATGCATTTTGTTGTTCATTTTTCTCAAACATGGCAAGGGTAAGTGTGTGGAGTTTAGAATCAATAAGACTTAGCATTCACTTTTAGGTAGGTTTTATTCCCAATCTCATTTTTATATTTTTTAAAGTATACATATTTAATTAAGTTTTAAAATTATTTTTTTATAATTTATTATTTAAACTTAGTTGTTTAGTTTCTCCTCTCCCGTGAATCTGAATATTGAGCAAAAAATTTATTCAAACCTAATATCTAACTCGAAACATCCCCATAATGTTGGTTATGCCATGTACAAGTAATTTCTACAAACATATTCTTAATAAAATAGAAAATATGTAATGATGAAAATATACACACAAAATAAACAAAATGATTTTATCCTCGAAACCTAAACTAGGAAAATGAGACAAATTTTTTAGTATATTCTATATTTACAATATTATAATCTAATATGTATATCCCAAGACATCCATATACCCCTAATCTTCTAACCTTGGATTAGAATACAACTATTTTTTGTTAACTAGAATTGCAAAACCATGGGATGAATTACCATGCACCATAAAGACAAAAAATAAAAATCATGTGTCAAAGTCCACAACAATGGATGAAAACCCCACAAATGTTTTCCTTTTTTTTTGGGTTGTCGCCCGCGTGTGACCTTCACATTGTGCTCGAAAAAATGAATCATGTGTGCAACTAGTCATGGAAAGAATATATCATATACCTAACATTCTCCCACTTGTTATTTTCTTTTCATATAGGGGGCATAGGAGCACATGATGAACAATCCAAGGTAGTAATGCCGATTATTTCTCTACACCAAGAGAGCTTCTCAATGCTCACATATTTTATTCACGAGTCTACAAAATTCTTCAAAGTGTTTGCCTTTATCAACAACACCTTCTTGTCTTCAATCATATATATCACAAAATGATATTGAGCATCAACATCTTCATCTTGGAATGGTAAGTTGGGTTCTTCACTACAAATATTGTACTCTGAATGTTACAATATATAGCTACAACTTGTTCTACCAACCTAATACTTTCAAACATAAACTTTATAACCATGCTTATTCCTTGCTTGCATGAGTTTATGCCATGAATTCATCTGTTGTAGTTGAGAGTGACATTACAAACTATCTTCTTCTCATTCAACTAATTTTTCCTCAAACTAGTTGCTCCTCCAAATATGTTAAACACATATCTTCTTATAAATCTTCTACAATCGAACCCAATTTGCATCAACAAAGCCATGTATGTCATACACTTTTTCCAATCTCATTCTTCCTTATTATCAAAACCTGTAACTAGCAATGCCACAAAAATACTTGAAAACCCTCTTTATTTTAGATGTTAGATCTAAGGCTTTTGTGATCCATAATGTAGATAAATGTCTTTTGGATTAATCACATCATTAGGATTAGGTCGACGCTTCGAACCAGCTAATGTGGTTCATCCTCAGGACAAGGTGGAGAAACTAATCGATCTCGATGAATAAATAGTGGAGATGCATCATTGCCCGGAAAATAGCCTTTGAGAACTAGTTGTTAAGAACTAGCCGTTAGAAAGTTAGTTAGTTAAGAATTAAAATTAAATAATAAATTAGTTAATTAAATAAAATTTATTAAAAAAGGGTTTACAAATTATTATGTAATTAAAATAAATATAATAGATAATAGGGAGGAGTAATATTTTTAATTTAATAAATAAATAAATAAAATAAAATAAATAAATAAATTAGTTAATTAATTAGATAAAAATAAAAATAAATCAATAAATTAATAAATTAAATAATTGTATATAAAAATATATAACTAAATTAAAATAAAAATAAACAAATAAACACAGACTCCCTTTATTGAATGTTGGTGGTAGAAGAATACAATAGAATGCTAAAACACTTGAGTAGAATCCTTTGAGCTATGGTGCTCAAATATCCTCAGCAAGGAGGTCCCTTTCCTCAATCTCTTTGCAAGCTTCTCCTCTGTCTCATATAAGTGTGAAGACTCCCCAATGGTTGAATCTTATGTTCTCACTAAGGTGTTGGATTTCTTAGAAACAATATGGCCAACATGCTAGTGACCTCACCTCCTTTGCTTCAACAATGAAATGTGGTTTTTCTCTGATAGCAATTTGGCGAGCATGACAATGTCTCATGTTTTTCTCTTCACATGGCTTTTTTATATAGAAAATTTTGAACCCATATTCCCACCCTTGGTTCAAGAGTGATTGTGACCCAAGAGTAGGACAAGATGTTTCCATTGAGGGCTACGTATCTTCAAGGTGGCCTCAAGTCGGTTGTCCTTGACTGGCCATGTTATGGAATCTCCTCCCTAACTGTGGTAAGTGGTCCCAAAATGCTACGTTTTCGCTTCCTTTGACCAAAGGAAAATTTAGGCAGTCATGCATTTTTGCCTTTATCTTGGTGCATGGTAAAATTTTTTCCCTTAAAACCTTAGGAAAATTTAAATTTTTACAATGTCCATGATGTATTCTACTGGAAAATCTTGATTTGTACCTTTTGCTGGACAATTTATAAGGTATTTGTAGTGTACAATTTTCTAGTGTTAATAATTTCCCTCAGATGTATGAGGTCTAGGAGAAAGCACATAACCGAAATACATTAGGTTTTATTGATGATCCTTCTCTGGTTTTTACATATACCTGCTCAATGCTCCCTATGTTAGTGTTTTTTTTGGCAATGGGGTACCAAATAACACCTCCTTAACAGTTGGTTGTTCCCTACAAAGGATCACAAAGATAATTGGTGTTGTTAGTGAACATACAACAAAATAAAACATAAATAGTAATGGAAGCAATGCGTGAAGCAACATAATCTTAATAAAAAGAGACAAATACACCACAATACTCAATAGAGAAAACATCTCAATACAACAATGGAGAAAGGATCCCTTTATTGAATGTTGGTGGTAGAAGAATAGAATAGAATGCTAAAACACTTGAACATAATCCTTTGAGCTATGGTGTTCAAATATCCTCAGCAAGGAGGTCCCTTTGCTCAGTCACTTTACAAGCTTCTCTTCTCTGTCAAAAGAAGTGTGAAGACTCCCCAATGGTTGAATCTTATGCTCTCACTAAGATTTTGGATTGCTTAGAAACAATATGGCCAGCATGTTAGTGCTCTCACTTCCTTTGCTTCAACAATGAAACGTGGTTTTTCTTTGATAGGAGTTTGGAAAGCATAACATTGTCTCGTGTTTTGCTCTTCCCATGTCTTGTTTCTATAGAAAATTTTGAGCCCATCTTCCCTCCCTTGGTTCAAGGGTGATAGTGACCCAAGAGTAGGACACGATATTTCCATTGAGGGCTGCGTATCTTACGTGACCTCAAGTCGCTTTTCTTTGACTGTCCATGTCATGGAATC
Organism: Pinus albicaulis; assembly: GCA_034641835.2. Classification (NCBI taxonomy): domain Eukaryota; kingdom Viridiplantae; phylum Streptophyta; class Pinopsida; order Pinales; family Pinaceae; genus Pinus; species Pinus albicaulis. The sequence continues at coordinate 863,288,065 of CM076582.1, forward strand.
TCCTCCCTAACTGTGGTAAGTGGTCCCAAAACCCTACGTCTTCCTTTCCTTCAACCACGTGAATTTCGAAGGAAAAGTGAGGCAGTCGTGCATTTTTTCCTTTATCTTGGTGCGTGGTCAAAATTTTTCCCTTTAACCTTAGGAAAATTTGAATTTTTACAATGTCCATGATGTCTTCTGCTCAAAAATATTGATTTGTACCATTTTCTAGACAATTTATACTGTATTTTGCAGTGTACGATTTTCTGGTGTTAATAATTTCCCCTAGATGTACGAGGTCTAGGAGAAAGCACATAACCGAAATACATTAGGTTTTATTGATGATCCTTCTCTGGTTTTGACATATACTTGACAAATTTTACTTATAATCGCCTTCCATTCCCTATTAATTCCTTTGGAAAATCACTAGGCATCAGAACGAAAGAGGAATTGGGTGGGGTAAACTGGATGCCATAATAGATCTTGAGATTACTGCTTTGGGATTTCGACTCCTTCGACTACATCAGTACAAAGTAACTCTAGGTGTGTTTTATTTTTAAAGGATAATTTATATATACACCAGAAAGTATGTTTGGCCCTTCTTTTTCAACTATTGTCTTTCTGTTCTGACAGACCTTTTGGGCAATATCATATTATCAGCGGTTTTCGAGAACTTAAAAGACTCGAGTGGGCGCTTCTTTTCCTCGGCTGGTCAATTCAACAAATATGTAGCAGGAATTCTGAGCCTGTATAGAGATTCAGAGCTGGCATTTCCTGGTGAAAACATTTTGGATGAAGCTAAAAGCTTTACTAGTACATATTTAAAATAACTCTTGAGAAAAGTGAAACTTTCACGGCATGGAACAACAAACAAACTCGAAGCGAAGAGGTAACATAACATATAAATGCCCAGTGTCATTTACTTTGAATATAGTTTTGATTTTGTTTTCCATTTCCTTTTCCAGATAGATTGGATTGAATGAGTTTTTAATTTTGTTTGACATTTCCTCTGCTAGATTAAATACGCACTGGAGAATTCTTGGCATGCCAGTGTCTCCAAAGTGGAAGAAAAGAGATATTGTCAAGTGTATCGCTCAGATTGTGCATGCATAGAAAAAAGAATTTACGAGTAAGTCACACCCCAAATTTAGTTATTCCTTTCTCCTTGTTTACAATAATTTGCATCTCCTTTCTTTCCTTGCCGATAATAGTAATGGGATTGACGGGGTGCTACATTTTTTCTAATTTCAAGCTGTCCAAAGCAAACAACCAAATTTTTTTAGAGATAGTGAAACTGGACTTCAACATTGTCCAGGAAATCCTTCAGAAAGAGATGAAGAATGTCACGACGTAATTAACCAACGTTCCTTGATAATTTTGGCTATTATTCTAGAATGTAGTGTATGTATATATGTTTATAATCTGAAGATAAATTGACTATGCGGTTTCAAATTTGTTCTAATTCTGTATTTGATTAATGACTCTGCACCACAACTGGTTTAAACATTCAGAGTTCCCTTTATTACCCTTTGGTCGGCAGAGACCAGTGGAATGTTTCTTCATAGTAGCGGTGGGCATGTATGAGCCCCAGTATGCCAAATGCATATTCCTCTTTTCAAACGTGGCGTGCTTGAATACTGTTCTGGACAATATGTATGACACATATGGAACCCTTGATTTGAAGCTATTCATTGAGGCTATGAGAAGGTAGGATGTTATTGCAATCGCGCCATCATGATCTAATCTATATCATGATCCTGTGGCTAATTATATTATACTGGCTCTTCAGATGAGACCTCTCCTTGACAGAAAATCTCGTAGACTATATGAAGCTTTGCTACAAAGTCTTTTACGACATTGTTCACGAAGTGGTTCGCGAGGCTGAGAAGGAACAGGGGTTGTGAATTGCTTAGATTTTTTCGAAATGGAGTAAGTACACTAGTACTCATGAATTTCTAAATTGTGTGATTCACTCAAGAATTCACTCACACACAAGCCTTGTAAGAATTGGTAATAATCTGAGTTATATGCACTTACTATGCATGAGATCAATTAATTGACGTTGTGTTGATTTGAATATGGATACATTGAATTTGATCAGTGGGAAGATTATATTCTGGGATATTATAAAGAAGCGGAATGGTTAGCTTCTGAGTACGTGCCAAGCTTGGAGGAGTACATAAAGAACGAGATCATTTCCATTGGCCAACGTATACTTCTGGTTAGTTGAGTGTTATTGATGGAGGGGCAAATCATTTCGCAAGAGGTGCTGGAGCACTTAGATTCTCTGGGAAGACGTGTTCTCATTGAGCTCAACTGTATCATCACCCGCCTAGTTGATGACATACATACATATAAGGCTGAGAAGGCTCGTGGAGAATTGGCATCCAATATTGAATGTTATATGAAAGAACATTCCAGAAGCACAGATGAAGTGGCTTTGAATTACATGTACAGCCTTCTGGAGCCAGTAGTGAAGGAGCTGACGTGGGAGTTTCTTAAGCATGACGACACATCGAATGTGGACATTCCAATCCCATTCCAATGCAAGAAAATGTTTATGGAAGAGACTAGAGTGACAGTGGTGATATTCAAGAAAGGATATGGGTACAGCATCTCGAAAACAAAAATAAAGGATTATATCAAAGAGAGTCTAATTGAACCCCTCCCTCTCTAGGTCATATTGTTGTCTTTCTTCCTATAATGCAGGTTGGACTCTAATGAGTTTGTGAGCACCTTCCTATAACGCGGGTTGGACTCTAATGAGTTTGTGAGCACCTTCCTTTCCCATTTAGTGAAGACAATCGATGCATTGACTAATTGAGGTTAATCGTGTATACACCTTTACCTAGTAGCTTGCAATTGAATTGCTTGATAATGAAAAGACTGTTATTTCTATTTCTTTGATAAACTGCAATTCTAATTCGTTCCCATGCAAATGGGAATTTGAGAGTAATTTGAATACAAAATTCTATCATCATCGATTCTAATTAATCACTATGTATACAAATAAAACAAAAAACATGATCTCTTCCTGCGTTATTTTCTTCAACTTAGTGCATTTTTCTATATATTTCCTCTAATAGTAACTGCATTTTGTTGTTCATTTCTCCCAAACATGGAACGGACAACAATGGGGGACTTTAGAATCACAAGGGAGGAACGACAAGTATGGGGGAATTTACAATCGTGAGACTTAACATTCACTTTTAGGTAGGTTTTATTCTAAATTTCATTTTTATATTTATTAAAATATATAAATTTTAAAATTGTTTTGTTATTATTTAAATACAATTTTTTTAGTTTATCCTCTCTGCGAATATTGAACAAAACTCATTTTTGATTCAAACCGATGACCTAAACCGAAAGTGTCCATAATATTGGTTATATCCTATATAATTAAGTACTACAAACATATTTTTAATAATAAAATAGAAAAAATGTAATGATGCAAATATATGCAATGAAATATAATTTTCAATATATTCTATATTTAAATTATTATAATACAATATATATATCTCACAACATCCATAAACCTTAAATTATTAACTTTAAATTATAATAAATTGTAATTCTTTAATTTCAATTGACAAACCATCAATTAAACCACCATGCATCATAAAATACACATAAAATTAAAAATCATTTATAAAAAAACAAAAATAAATAAAAAACCCTTTTTTTTAATAATTACAACGAATAGATAGATAATAAAAGGATTCTTATTTGTCAATCAATTAAACCACCATGCATCATAAAATACACATAAAATTAAAAATCATTTATAAAAACACAAAAATAAATAAAAATCTATTTTTTTTAATAATTACAACGAATAGATAGATAATAAAAAGATTCTTATCTCTATAATAAACAACATTTCTAATTCATTTCCATACTAATGAGAGTCGGAAAGTAATTTGAAGACAAAATTGTATTATCATTGATTTTAATTAATCACTATTATCGTAAGATTCCACTATACATATGAAAATGTAAAAGTATTTTGAATACAAAATATTATCATATTAAATTCTCAATAGATATGTAAATAAATTAAAGAGTGTTACTTTCATAAAAAAGTAATTTGAATGCAAAATAGTATCATATTAAATTCTCAATAGATATGTAAATAAATTAAAGAGTGTTATGAGATGAATATTATGGGTTTTTATAACTATGATGATAATAATTATTATTAAAATTTATTTATATTTTAATTTTTAATTATTATTATTATTATTATTTTAAATAAATATTAAGAAAAGAATTTTAAGATTATAATAGTTTTGTTTAATTAAAATATTATAAAAATTAGTCATGTAATACATTTAAAAAAAATGATATTTAATTTCACACAAGAAAACGTGTTTTTCATTTTCAACCTTATTAATATGACAAAAATAACAAATTCTCTTATACCATTCAATAAATATATTCAAACAAAATCATCTTTAATACTAATCTAACTTTTAAAATTTAAATAACTATACATGATATTACCTTTTTAAAATTAGTACATATTCTGTGTTAGGAATAGTTACATGTTATGCTTTAACATTTACTCTAAGAATCTTTACATATTATATATTCCTTCTTAAATAACCCCAGTCTTTGGTAAAACTCCACATAGTCCATTAACCTATGGGTACATTGAATCCATGTAACTTTTTTATATATGAAAGAATGCATTGAGTTGAGTTAAAATCTTGCTTGCATTTATAAAGAGCATGGAAGCTAAAAACACATGTACATTTATTTCTCTATCTATACAAATAAAACAAAAACATGATCCCTTTGGGAGTTATTTTCTTCTATCTTGAGCAATTTTTTTTATATCTTTCCCTTAATAGTAAATGCATTTTGTTGTTCATTTTTCTCAAACATGGCAAGGGTAAGTGTGTGGAGTTTAGAATCACTAAGACTTAGCATTCACTTTTAGGTAGGTTTTATTCCTAATCTCATTTTTATATTTGTTAAATGATACATATTTAAGTAAGTTTTAGAATTATTTGTAATAATTTATTATTTAAACTTAGTTGTTTAGCTTCTCCTCTCCTGTGAATACGAATATTGAGCAAAAAATTTATTCAAACCTAATATCTAACTCGAAACATCCCCATAATGTTGGTTATGCCATGTACAAGTAATTGCTACAAACATATTCTTAATAAAATAGAAAATATGTAATGATGAAAATATACACACAAAATAAACAAAACGATTTTATCCTCGAAACCTAAACTAGGAAAATGAGACAATTTTTTTAGTATATTCTATATTTACAATATTATAATCTAATATGTATATCCCAAGACATCCATATACCCCTAATATTCTAACCTTGGATTAGAATACAACTATTTTTTGTTAACTAGAATTGCAAAACCATGGGATGAATTACCATGCACCATAAAGACAAAAAATTAAAATCATGTGTCAAAGTCCACAACAACGGATGAAAACCCCACAAATGTGTGCAGCTAGTCATGTTAAGAATATAGCATATACCTAACATTCTCCCACTTGTTATTTTCTTTTCATATAGGGGGGCATAGGAGCACATGATGAACAATCCAAGGTAGTAATGCCGATTATTTCTCTACACCAAGAGAGCTTCTCAATGCTCACATATTTTATTCACGAGTCTACAAAATTCTTCAAAGTGTTTGCCTTTATCAACAACACCTTCTTGTCTTCAATCATATATCTCACAAAATGATATTAAGCATCAACATCTTCATCTTGGAATGGTAAGTTGGGTTCTTCACTACAAATATTGCACTCTGAATGTTACAATATATAGCTACAACTTATTCTACCAACCTAATACTTTCAAACATAAACTTTATAACCATACTTATTCCTTGCTTGCATGAGTTTATGCCATGAATTCATCTGTTGTAGTTGAGAGTGACATTACAAACTATCTTCTTCTCATTCAACTAATTGTTCCTCAAACTAGTTGCTCCTCCAAATATGTTAAACACATATCTTCTTGTAAATCTTCTGCAATCGAACCCAATTTGCATCAACAAAGCCATGTATGTCGTACACTTTTTCCAATCTCATTCTTCCTTATTATCAAAACCTGTAACTAGCAATGCCACAAAAATACTTGAAAACCCTCTTTATTTTAGATGTTAGATCTAAGGCTTTTGTGATTCATAATGTAGATAAATGTCTTTTGGATTAATCACATCATTAGGATTAGGTCGACGCTTCGAACCAGCTAATGTGGTTCATCCTCAGGACAAGGTGGAGAAACTAATCGATCTCGATGAATAAATAGTGGAGATGCATCATTGCCCGGAAAATAGCCTTTTAGAACTAGTTGTTAAGAACTAGCCGTTAGAAAGTTAGTTAGTTAAGAATTAAAATTAAATAATAAATTAGTTAGTTAAATAAAATTTATTAAAAAAGGGTTTACAAATTATTATGTAATTAAAATAAATATAATAGATAATAGGGAGGGGTAATATTTTTAATTTAATAAATAAAAAAATTAAATAAATAAATAAATAAATAAGTTAATTAATTAGATAAAAATAAAAATAAATCAATAAATTAATAAATTAAATAATTGTATATAAAAATATATAACTAAATAAAAATAAAAATAAAAATAAACAAATAAACAAATAAACAAAGACTCCCTTTATTGAATGTTGGTGGTAGAAGAATACAATAGAATGCTAAAACACTTGAATAGAATCCTTTGAGCTATGGTGCTCAAATATCCTCAGCAAGGAGGTCCCTTTCCTCAATCTATTTGCAAGCTTCTCCTCTGTCTCATATAAGTGTGAAGACTCCCCAATGGTTGAATCTTATGTTCTCACTAAAGTGTTGGATTGCTTAGAAACAATATGGCCAACATGCTAGTGATATCACCTCCTTTGCTTCAACAATGAAATGTGGTTTTTCTCTGATAGCAATTTGGCGAGCATGACAGTGTCTCATGTTTTTCTCTTCACATGGATTTTTTATATAGAAAATTTTGAACCCATATTCCCTCCCTTGGTTCAAGAGTGATTGTGACCCAAGAGTAGGACAAGATGTTTCCATTGAGGGCTACGTATCTTCAAGGTGGCCTCAAGTCGGTTGTCCTTGACTGGCCATGTTATGGAATCTCCTCCCTAACTGTGGTAAGTGGTCCCAAAATTCTACGTTTTCGCTTCCTTTGACCATGCGACTTTCAAAGGAAAATTTAGGCAGTCATGCATTTTTGCCTTTATCTTGGTGCATGGTCAAAAATTTTCCCTTAAAACCTTAGGAAAATTTAAATTTTTACAATGTCCATGATGTATTCTACTGGAAAATCTTGATTTGTACCTTTTGCTGGACAATTTATAATGTATTTTGCAGTGTACAATTTTCTGGTGTTAATAATTTCCCTCAGATGTATGAGGTCTAGGAGAAAGCACATAACTGAAATACATTAGGTTTTATTGATGATCCTTCTCTGGTTTTTACATATACCTGCTCAATGCTCCCTATGTTAGTGTTTTTGTTGGCAATGGGGTACCAAATAACACCTCCTTAACAGTTGGTTGTTCCCTACAAAGGATCACAAAGGTAATTGGTGTTGTTAGTGAACATACAACAAAATAAAACATAACTAGTAATGGAAGCAATGTGTGAAGAAACATAAGCTTAATAAAAAGAGACAAATACACCACAATACTCAATGGAGAAAACATGTCAATACAAAAATGGAGAAAGACTCCCTTTATTGAATGTTGGTGATAGAAGAATACAATAGAATGCTAAAACACTTTAGCAAAATCCTTTGAGCTATGGTGCTCAAATATCCTCAGCAAGGAGGTCCCTTTCCTTAGTCACTTTCAAGCTTCTCTTCTCTCTAAAAAGAAGTGTGAAGACTCCCCAATGGTTGAATCTTATGCTCTCACTAAGATTTTGGATTGCTTAGAAACAATATGGCCAACATGCTAGTGCTCTCACGTCCTTTGCTTCAACAATGAAACATGGTGTTCTACGATAGGAATTTGGTGAGCATAACAGTGTCTCATGTTTCACTCTTCCCATGTCTTGTTTCTATAGAAAATTTTGAGCCCAACTTCCCTCCCTTGGTTCAAGGGTGATAGTGACCCAAGATTAGGACAAGATGTTTCCATTGAGGGTTGTGTATCTTCAAGGTGACATCGAGTCGGTTGTCCTTGAATTTCCATGTCATGGAATCTCCTCCCTAACTGTGGTAAGTGGTCCCAAAACCCTGCATTTTCCCTTCCTTCAACCACGTGAATTTCGAAGGAAAATTCAGGCAGTTGTGCATTTTCTCCTTTATCTTGGTGCGTGGTCAAAATGTTTCCCTTATAACCTTAGGAAAATTTAAATTTTTACAATGTCCATGATGTCTTTTGCTCAAATATCTTGATTTGTACCCTTTGCTGGACAATTTATAATGTATTTTGCAGTGTATGATTTTCTGGTGTTAATAATTTCCCCCAGATGTACGAGTTCTAGGAGAAAGCACATAACTAAAATACATCACGTTTTATTGATGATCCTTCTCTGGTTTTGACATATACTTGCTCAATGCTCCCCATGTTAGCGTTTTTGTGGCAATGGGGTACCAAATAAAACCTCCTTAACAGTTGGTTGTTCCCTACAAAGGATCACAAAGATAATTGGTGTTGTTAGTGAATAGACTTAAACAAAATAAAGCATAACTAGTAATGGAAGAAATGCATGAAGAAACATAAGATTAATAAAAAGAGACAAATACACCACAATACGCAATGGAGAAAACATGTCAATAAAACAATGGAGAAAGACTCCCTTTATTGAATGTTGGTGGTAGAAGAATAAAATAGAATGCTAAAACAATTAAACAAAATCCTTTGAGCTATGGTGCTCAAATATCCTCAGCAAGGAGGTCCCTCTCCTTAGTATCTTTTCAAGCTTCTCCTCTCTCTCAAAAGAAGTGTGAAGACTCCCCAATGGTTCAATCTTATGATCTCATTAAGATGTTGGATTGCTTAGAAACAATATGGGCAACATGCTAGTGCTCTCACTTCCTTTGCTTCAACAATGAAATGTGGTTTTTCTCTGATAGCAATTTGGCAAGCATAACAGTGTCTCATGTTTTTCTCTTTCCATGGATTTTTTATATAGAAAATTTTGAACCCATCTTCCCTCCCTTGGTTCAAGAGTGATAGTGACCCAAGAGTAGGACAAAATGTTTCTATTGAGGGCTGCATATCTTCAAGGTGACCTCAAGTCGGTTGTCCTTGACTGGCCATGTCATGAAATCTCCTCCCTAACTGTGGTAAGTGGTCCCAAAACCCTTCATTTTCCCTTCCTTCGACCAGGCGAATTTCGAAGGAAACGTCAGGCAGTCGCACATTTTTGCCTTTATCTTGGTGCGTGGTCAAAATTTTTCCCTTATAATTTTAGGAAACTTAAAAATTTTACAATTTCCATGATGTCTTCTACTCGAAATCTTGATTTGTACCTTTCGTTGGACAATTTATAATTTATTTTTAAATGTACGATTTTTTGGTGTTAATAATTTCCCCCAGATGTATGAGGTCTAGGAGAAAGCACATAACCGAAATACATCACATTTTATTGATGATCCTTCTCTGTTTTTGACATATGCCTGCTCAATGCTCCCAGTGTTAGTGTCTTTGTGGCATTGGGGTACCAAATAACACCTCCTTAATAGTTGGTTATTCCCTGCAAAGAATCACAAAGATAATTAGTGTTGTTAGTGAATAGACTTAAAAAAAATAAATCATAACTAGTAATGGAGGCAGTGCATGAAGAAACATAAGCTTAATAAAAAGAGACAAATACACCACAATACTCAATGGAGCAAACATGTCAATACAACAATGGAGAAAGAATCCCTTTATTGAATGTTGGTGGTAGAAGAATACAATATAATGCTAAAACATTTGAATAGAATCCTTTGAGCTATGGTGCTCAAATACCCTCAGCAAGGAGGTCCCTTTCCTCATTCTCTTTGCAAGCTTCTCCTCTCTCTCAAAATAAGTGTGAAGACTCCCCAATGGTTGAATCTTATGCTCTCACTAAGATGTTGGATTGATTAGAAACAATATGGCCAACATGCTAGTGCTCTCACTTCCTTTGCTTCAACAATGAAATGTGGTTTTTCTCTGATAGTGATTTGGCGAGCATAACAATGTCTCATGTTTTTCTCTTCCCATGGCTTGTTTATTTAGAAAATTTTAAACCCATCTTCCCTCCCTTGGTTCAAGAGTGATAGTGACTGAAGAGTAGGACAAGATGTTTCCATTGAGGGATGCGCATCCTCAAGGTGACCTCAAGTCAGTTGTCCTTGATTGGCCATGTCATGGAATATCCTCCCTAACTGTGGTAAGTGTTCCCAAAACATTGTGTTTTCCCTTCCTTTAACCACGTGAATTTCGAAGGAAAAGTCAGGCAGTCGCGCATTTTTTCCTTTATCTTGGTGCGTGGTCAAAATTTTTCCCTTATAACCTTAGGAAAATTAAATTTTTTACAGTGCCCATTATGTATTCTACTGGAAAATCTTGATTTGTACCTTTTGCTGGACAATTTATAATTTATTTTGCAGTGTACAATTTTCTGGTGTTAATAATTTCCCCCAGATGTACGAGGTCTAGGAGAAAGCACATAACCGAAATACATCACGTTTTATGTTCTCAGTGAGAGTTTGCGTAACATATTTGAGAGCGAGATAGAGATTAAATTGTTGTGAAGATAAGTAGAGGGACCCCTTGACTGAAGAGAAAGGGGAACCATGCTCTATAGGAAACATTAGTGATAAAATAAGACATGTTTCTACGAGGCGAGCATGTCCCATGTTCGTTATGATGACTAGTTAATACAATCTGACAGATATTGGTTCTGTCAAGTCACATTGTAGTAAGTGACATGCTGATGGTTGGTGATGATAACTGCTAACGCCCTCAAGGGAATTTTTACTTTGAGAAAATACACTAAATTTGGTGCCCCCATGCATTGTCTTGGTGAAGAACTTTTTTGAGGCAGGTGCTAATGTCTGCATGGGTCTTTGACTTTTGGGAACCTCCCAAGTATTGTGGCTTAATTATTGATGAAAGAGATACTTAAAAATGAATGGGTCTTCGACTAAATGACATATTTGTAGTGGTTATGAAGTATGATACCACCTTGACATGAAAAATGGTGATGATGTTGAATTTCGGGGGGATCGTTGAAATCAATGGGAAATGGTGGTTCCCATTGTGCCACCTGAGGATGTTTCTTAAAATGGGGAATCCATCCAAGGCACTACTTCAATCCTAGAATATTATTGGTGAAACCGATAGGAAATATGCATCAACGTCCAAAAAGTGTTGATACAAAGAATCAAGGTTTATGGTGAAGCAAATTGTAACATAGTGGGTTAAAAAGGTATGATAATGAGAGCTAGCTATAAGTAATGGTTATGGACAAATGGCCCAAGGTCGGAACTGTAATGCAAGTGGAAGTAGTCAAAACAATTTTTTATGGAGGCAGCCCTCGAGTTGCTAGGACATATAAGGTGTGTGTAAGTATGCTTTGACTGACATGATAAGGATTGGTAAAAAATGTGCAAGATTTGACCAAGAGTGACAAGAAACTGCCACCAGGTATGAAACGTAAAAATATTGGTGGGAGTATTTCTCTTAAAAAATAAATGTACACTTTCCAAAAGAATGTAAAAGTGGTTTGGATGTACAAACATGGAGATGAGTGACCCATTAAAACGTGTGGGTCCTATAAAATGATGCGAGGATGGTATTTTTTTGTTGAGGGTGGGGGGGTCCATTGGTTGGTCTCGGTGTTGGGGTGATGAGGTGGATCAAATGACATAAATGGGCTGTGTTAATTGGGGTGTGATAGGCCAAATATGAAACATGGTAATGTGTCCTACTAATTCGACATAAAATATTAGTGGTGGCCTGGGAGTGGATTTTAGTGTGCGTTGAGTGGAACATAATGATGTTGATCATCAAGGCGTATAAATGAGGTGGTTCCCATGCCTAAGTGGGTGCTCATGGATCTCGATAATGGATGAGGGTCTATGAATATTAAGGGATCCATGAGTGGTGAGGCTCTATAAACTAACGTGGGTGCTTATCATGTGCAAGGTGAGGTGATGATAAACATGGTCGAGATGATGGAACCTATGGTGCACTTTGGAGAAATTATTTCAGGATATGCAAAGCTTAAAAGGAAGTTTATCATGCTGAGTGTTGAATGATACTTGCTCTTGTATTTTTCTGTTGGGGTGTGGATTAAAGCATGGTGTTTCTGATGTACCTGCAATATCTGAAACCAATACCCCAAGTGAAAACATATTTTTAAAACATATGAATAATTTTTGATGACATGAATTAAAAAACAAGAGAAGGCGTACTTGAGATGCTGTTTGGGGCATGTGATGGGCCCAAAAATGAGTTTTAGTAATAAATAGAATGAAGAGTTCCATGTTGAAGATAATGTGGTACTCATCCTTGTGCCTCTCACGGTTTTGAGAACGAAGGTCTCGAGCTATGGTTATTGGCTCCATAAAATGGAAAAAAGGTGATATATAGGCCAAAAGGGGCCAATTTCAATTCATTTGCATTGTTGATCTTGAGAGGTTAGAGGCTATTTTCAAAGCCTTTCTTGTCTTTGCAGTCATCTAGAGTACCTGAGATTCAAATGATGAGGGGCAGGTAAGAGCTAGCACCCTACTGTTTTCATTTTTCCTAGATGTAGGGTAGATAGGTAGTACATAGGTCCCATGTACAACCTTTTAGGGTTATACTTGAGGGATCGAGCATGCGACTCGAAGAGATTCGCATGATTGATGCGTGAATCCATGAGCTTCAAGCATCGACGATGCGTAAAACATTTATACAGACACGTCCTCAATGCGTCTATGTGAAGCACAAATGCGTCATCGATGCGTCTATGTGAGAACAAGCACGTTGAGCGGCCATAGCAGTCGGCGTGCTTGTTGGACGAACATACGTGGGAATAGTGCGTATGTTCATCACACAGACACACGATGTGTGTGCTCATGTAGGCTAAAATCGCGTGGTCAAGTAAAAACATTGGTTTGCTCATTTTTTAGCTGAAGGGGCAAAAAAATTATGTTGTGATGTTTTTTTATGACAGGATGATGTGGAGGGAAAGGGATTGGACTACCTTGCGAGATGAGGTGGCCCAGGATTCAAAAACACACCAGAATCTGGCTCAGTGGGGGTTGTTGAAGTTCTTTCACAACCCCATCGTGAGATCGCAGGATCGTTTTTTACAATTCTTGGTTCCCTGGTGGTATGATGCCCGACAGATCATGTTTGTGAGGTGAGATGATTTACCGATATTAGCTTAGTTGGATGTTTATTTTGTGATCTTCTTGCTAGCACGTGGGGAGGTGCTACCTCATCCACTTCTACCTGGGGATGTGGAAATATGCCACTGGGAAAATCATAAGGGCTAATGTGGGCCCAATGCTATTGAGGAGGGTTGCATTAACGTAGCCTTTATTCTGAGATTGAAAAAGCGTGTGAATATGTCTATGATTGTGCCATTGGTGGGTTCATATTCACCCCAAAGAGTATCAGGGCTGCATATAGTGGTCCTTTAGAAGCTGCAGGCAGGCCATTTCTTTGATTGGGCTCACTTTTTGTGCAGAGGTATTATGTCCCAATTCACGCAGGTGAAGCTAGGAGGGCTTCAATTTTTTTTCTACACAAGTATTTTGTGTAACATTATGTAGGAGAGGGTGGTCATGCTACGACCCTTTCTTGTGGTGTCAGTTGGGCCTCCGAGGGACCTTAGGATACTGAGGTGGGAGGCTATCATTCCCTGAGCTAGAGGTGGAACTACGGGGAGGTACTGGAACAACATCGTGGAGGATTGGTGTAAATCCAACCCTCAATTGATTTTGGAGTACCCTTATCATGGTGTAGACTTCTGGGGTGATCCAAAAATGGGTATCCCTCCTAGTTATGCAGGGGGACCATAAGGTACAATATCTATGTTTTCTGCATTTCAGTATTTTACATGTATACATGTATGTGTTTTTTATGACGACACTGATATCATGTTTATTTACCTGTAGATGTGGGGCGTGGGGGGCTACCATTGGCCTACTTGATAGGAAACGACCCTCAACGTATGGGTGTACTAGGGGAAGCACCCCCTCCTTAGAGATCGAGAGATGACATCCTCCTCCTAGGCATGTACAACCAGTTTCACAACATCGATTAGAGATTGGTGGACCCTCCAGGGAGGGCAGTAGCACCGCGGTAGCTGGGGATAATGACGGATGGAACGAGCGTGCTGAGGTAGCCGAGACTTGCTCGATGGCATTGGAGGCCTAGCTACGGGACCATCATGATACTTAGGAGAGGGGGGAGGCCCTTACCCATGGGATACCCACAGGGGGCTATGATGACTTGGCGGAGCTGGACATGGAGAAAGTGATGGCTATTAAGCGAGCACATCATCCGACGTTGCATCGTGTAGCCTTTGCAGTGGCCACAACTGCCCCTATTATGGCTTCTAGTGCTGATATTGGTCCACGAGACCTAGATAGAGGGGCTCAGCCCTAGACTTTGATTATGTATGTATGAGAGAAACACCCATTATGAGGATGCTCCCCTATCTTTTTGATGACACATTTTTTGCCTCGTGATGAGCGAGTGGACTCATTTTTTGTATATTGGGACATATACGTATTTTTGATATATATGCAAGATGTATTTTGAGGGATCTCATGATGTGTACATGGATACTTTTATGATGGTTTTTTGTTTTGTATTCTATCTATGTGATGGATTTTATGCTTTTATGGTTGATGATATATATGTGATGCATTCTAGTCTACGATATGATTAGTTATGCGATAAACTACATGTTTTTGATCTATTGGTATATGTATAAATGTGATGTCGTAAAAAATACGGGCTAGTATTTGTGGATGCAAGTATTTCCTAAAGAGGTAGGGATCACACACTTGAAATGTTTGGATTAACTGTTATACAACCAGCTGGGAATCAAGGAGGACGTGTAGATGTTGGAATTTCTGGAGGGAGGCATCGATTAAAATTCCTATGACGGTGTCATATTTAGCTTGATTTTTGGTGTCTAACCTGGTACAAAGTCTGTTAGTGAGGTACGACGACAGGTTAGGAGAGTATATGGCCCAGGTGGTAGTAGCTAGGTTTTGCGACCATCAAGAGGCACCATCAAGAAATATGAAATGATAGATTGGTGAACGATGCATCTGCGACACACGATGAGAGAGAATGTTTTTACAATAAGTCTATGATGAGGTGATACTCATAAAAAATTATGGTGTGTACATGTTTATTCTAGGGTACAAAGAACCTTCTTTTATGTGTGAATTTTTTTTAGGTAGAGTCCTGGAATATTTCATTTTATAAATGTTTCCTATGATCAGACACCAATTCCTTTGGGAAAATGAACCGTGTGATGACATGGTTCAAGAAAAATCATGCAGTGGTTTTCACAGTGTTGTTGTATGTGGGCATGGCTTCTTCCCGTTTGGTGAAATAATATACAACTACAACTATGTATTTGTGGATTCTGGATGATGTGGGGTTGCATGTCATGAATTATATGCCCCATTTATAAAAGGGGTTTGCTACGATGACGAGGTGTAGAGGCGCTAGAGGGGCTTGTGCCTTGTGAGCGTAGCATTGGCATTGCTTGCATATTTTGACTGCTTGGATGTAGTCATGAAAAATGGTGGGCCAAAAGTAACCGACATGTAAATTTTTTTGGGTAGTGGCCATTCCCGAGAGGTTTTCCCTATAGGCCCCACTGTGACAATAATTTAGGACTTTCTCGGCTTGGTCATGTGTGAGGCATCAATGAAGGAAGGTTTCAATGCCTCATCGGTAAAGGAATTCCCCTAAAAGAAGGTATCAGGGGGCCTGATAGCAGATGCTCCTTTGGTCGTCGCGAGTGAGCTGAGGTTTGAACTTTTGAGTTCGTAAGAAAAGTAGGATATCAATTTACCAAGGGTCCTCCGTTGACACTAAGAAAATATGTTCATTAGGTAGTGCATCATTAACAGGGGATCCTTGGGTCTCTATTGGGAGATCTGTGATGAAATCAATGAGTATGAGTGCATTTTTTCTTTTAGGGGAGCTAAATTTTAGATCAAGTTCTTACAGTATAACTACCCATCAGGCGTATTTATGATTCACCATATGGCGAGTGAGAAAATATCACATGGGGTTTATAGATGCTGTGATAATGGTGGTTCGAAGGATGATATAGTGCCAAATCTTTTCTACTTGATGTACTAGGGCTAATGTTGTTTTTTCTTCTGGCTCATACTTCATTGTAGGCCCAACTAAGTTCTTGCTTACGTAATAAATTACGTGTTCCATATTGTCTAGTCATTTTTGTACCAGAACCCCAACAATGGCTATATACGATGCAAACATATATAGGGTGAAATATTTATTGTGGTCGGGTGGGATGATCAAAGGAGCTGAAGACAATGTGTATTTTAACACTTCGAATGATTTTTGGGCCTCTTCATCCCATTGGAAATGGATTTCTTGATTGAGGAGATGCAGGAAGTCTTGCGCACAAGTGGCATAGTCGAGGACTAGTAGTAAGAAGTTGGCCTTACCTTGTAGGCTTGGTAACTACTTGAATTGTCTTGGAGGTGGTACTTATTTGATTTCCTAGACTTTGAGAGGATCGACTCTAATACCTTGTTGGGAAACAATGAATCCTAGTAATCTTTTGGCGTTAACGCAGAAAACACACTTGAGAGGATTCAAGCATAGGTTATATTATTGACATCATTGAAAATCTAGGAGGAGGTCTTCTAAATGGTCAGCACACACCTTGGATCGTACAATGAGGTTGTTAAAATAAGCGAGGATGATATGAGCCAAGTCGTGAAAGATGTAGTTCATGGCCCACTGGAAGGTAGCACCAACATTTTTAAGACCAAATAGAATCACTTGGTATGTGAAGGTGCCCCAAGTCATGGAAAACGTGTTTTTGTATCGATCCATGTGGAACCTAAAGAACCCATCCATGAAGCTAAAGGTCTCATGACCGACAGAAGAATCTATGACTTGGTTGATGAATGGTGCGTGGTAATTGTCCTTGGGACAAGCTTTGTTCAAATCTCAAAAATCAATACAAACACGAATGGTGCCCTATTTTTTCATGATGGGTATAGGGTTATAAACCAAAGACGTGTAAGAAATTGGGTAGATAAACCCATATTTTTGGAGTCTATCCATTTAATGTTTGATTGCTTCTGCTTTACAAGGGTGTAATTGACATTATTTCTGTTGGATGGGAAGGGTGTCGGTCCATGTGTTAATATGGTGTTCCAGAATGGTGGGACAGATGCCTTTATGGACTTGCTCAATTCTCTGTAATCAACACATACCCTCTGCTTCCCATTCTTTTTTGGGACTAAGACTAGAAGGGACACCCACTCACTATCTGAGATGGGGTATATGAACCCTACATCCAAAAAATTTTGTAATTATTCCTTCACTAATTCCTGAAGTGTCGGGTTCATTCTCCTATGGGGTCAGCGCAAATGTTTGCATCCCTCTTTGATGTAAATATGATGAGGGAAAATCGAGGGATTTACCCCTTTTATTTATTTATAGTCCCAAGAAAAAACAACTAATTTTTCTCTCATTACCTTGCACAATTGTTTTTCTTGTTTGGTCGAGAGAGAGGGGTTGATATTTAAAATTATGGATGGGCCAAACTCTACAATTTTGACATGTTTAGTACTTGAGTCAATTGAGTATAACTCCATCTAAGGATTTCTCTCATATTCTCTCACAAGTTCACCAAGTGGGATGGTAGTGGGGGGTTGGTTCTGAAGGATATGGTCAATGAGGTCATATTCATCAGGTTGCCCCCTCCTATAACAACATACAAGGTACATATTTGGTAAGGTTTTGTATGATACACTTCATATTCTTCCTCATCCTCCAGCCGCAAATTTAGATCATGTTCAACAGAAGGGTGATGAGGCAGATAAAATATCGGTTGTTTTGATAAGGGTCCATTCTTGATGGTCATGTTCCCAGCCCTACAACTAATGTAGAAATCAACAGTGGCCAACCAAGGTCTTCCTAATATAATAGGGTAGCCATTAAACTTGGTTTTTGGATGGAGAACCAGGAAATTAGTAGGATACTCCCAAGAGTCAATGGATATCATGACATCATCAACAACACCATTAGGAGCTACTGTGGATATGTCTGCAAGTTGCAGCACTGTGGTGGTCATCCTCAAATCCCCTTGGAGGTTTAGCTTTATCATGGTTTCCTTATTCATCACATTGATGACAGCCCCATGATAAATCATGGCATGAGGGAAAATGATGTTATCAATGTGCACATCGACTACTAGGCTTGGGAGAGATTTTATTGATATATTATACTTTTCATTTAAGTCTGCAATTTATATGGATATTAATGCATGTAATGTGAGTTAAAGAAGCTTGAACGCAGGTAGTTAATGGAAAAACTGTGGTAGCGCATCCCCGCAGCTGGACAACGTTGAAGTTGAGTGGGGAACTACTAGTTCGCAGCCAGAGCTGTAGCATCGGTTTATGGAGCCGTAATCACTTAGCAAAGAAGAGGAATCTGTTGAAGTCTGTGGAGTAGAGTAGCGGTGAGCATTACAATGGCAACGAAACTCTGTGACCAAGCTTGCAACAAAGAGTCCGCCAACCAAGTGGCTCAGACGCTCTCGTGGAAAGTCGAGGATTGCAGCCATAGGTTGAAGATACACTACAGTGATGTTAATGTATATGTGCAAGTCCTGGATCGTGGTCAAACCACATGGTGTTGAAGCACCCTTGCGTTGACTGCAATGCATTATACCGGTACCCTGAATCATAATGCGAGTTGTTTGCGTGAGTGTTTTCGTGGGGATTGAATGGCAACGTTGCCATTTTGGTGAGTTAAGGGTCAGCGTTCGGATGTGATCAAATCACAGCGTGGAAGCTATTACAGTGCCAGTGTTGTATCATACCAATGCTAAATGATAATGCAACATTGTAAGGTGCTTGCTAGAAATTGTTTGTCAAACGGTGGTGGATGAATTGGAAATTTGCGTTATATATAAAACGATGTGGTTGTAAATGAAAATTTTTGTGGTGATGCATAGTCATAATGATCCCTTGCAGATTTAACATAGTAATGGAATTGCTTGAGTAAGGATGTTACACCATTTT
This sequence comes from Pinus albicaulis, assembly GCA_034641835.2. Lineage (NCBI taxonomy): Eukaryota > Viridiplantae > Streptophyta > Pinopsida > Pinales > Pinaceae > Pinus > Pinus albicaulis. The sequence continues at coordinate 863,307,278 of CM076582.1, forward strand.
TTGGTCATCTAACCTATTATCATTAGATGGACCCAAGTACACCATGTAAGACCAATTTTACCCTAAGTAAAATTGCTTTCACTATGAAAAATAACTTAATAAACCACATTTATTAGGTTGTTTATGGTCTAAACAGGAAACCCCAAAAGGAAATATTAAACAAACCTATTTTGTTTAATTTTTCTCATGGAATAATTAATTAAACCATAATTTAATTATTATTCCTAGTCATGTTTAACCCAAAAACAAAGAAATTAATTAGATAAACCTTTATTTATCTTATTATTTTCTAGGAATAATTATTTAAATCTTATTTAGATAATATTCCTTGTTAAATATGACCAAATCACCCACAAATAATTAAATAAAACATTATTTATTTGATTATCCTTCAACCACTTCCTTAAAAAGATAAATAAATCATTTATTTATTTATTATTAACAAATAAAGGGATTTGACCCAAGTCAAATACTTTTTCCTCCAACAAATATAATAAAATATTCCATAAAAGGTGGATCTAGATTTGGTTAACATTATTTTAATCATGCACCAAGATCTAGAATGACCCAATATTTTGTTATAAATAGGAGGGTTTTTCCTACCATTCTTCACCTTTTGTTGCCTATTAGATCACTCTGGATCTATACATTTTCTCACATTTTTCTACATTATTTGTTGTGTGAGCTCCCTTTGAGTTCTATCTTTGTCCGGGTTTTCTACACCAACAAGAGAGAGAGATTCTAGATCTGAAGTGCTGAGGACTTCCAAGAACCCATCCCATTGAGGAGAATTGGATACGCCTTCTTGTTTTCCTCCCAGGTGCCCTTAATACAAAAAAATCTTTCAAAAATTGTTCTTGTCTTGTCTATTGGTATATGGAGCAAACCCTTCTTTTTACTGCTTAATGTCTTTCTATGCATAGATCTGGTTTTTTGCAGCTCTTTTCTTGATCAACTAACTGCAGATCTGAAGATATTGGCAACCAATTTTGTTGTTAGGGCTATTAGTTATGCGTAGCTAAAGTGGTATTTTTTCGTACACTTCGACAAAGGATTCATACTAACAAAATGGCGACTCCACACGGGTTTTAAATTATGACCGATGTCGTTTTTCATATTCCTGCATATCCAGCTACTTCAGACCCTAGGGTTTCTTTTCAGCTGTTTATTTTCCCTATTTTTATGTTGTTTTTCTCACATAAAACCCTAAAACATTAAAATTTCTAACTTCCGCATGTTTCTGGCCCTATTGCGCAGGTGACAGACATCAACCGCAACTGAGACGGCAACTTTTCCGCAAATCTGCCGCCGAGACAACCAGAACTGGGGGTCGCACTTTTCAGCCCAAAAACTACGACCTAGACCTCCAGGTCGCACTTTTCAGCCTCTTTTCAGCGACTTGCACTGAAAACAGGTCAGAACCTGCGACCTGCCAATTTTTCAGCTATTTTTCTGCAATTTTTTTGGGTTTTGCTGAAGCTTCTGTCAGGGTTTTCCAGCCTCTGTCTCAGTCCGTTTTGACCTGGTTCTGATCTTTTTTTTCTCATCTAAGTGGGAACATAGCCCCCTAGGGCTTCAGTACCCTCCACTTTTTGTGGAAGAGTTCTTATCTGTTTCAGGCCTGTCTTTTCAGAGTTTCAGCCCCCCTCTTTCCAGATCTGATACCTCCTTTTCAGACCTCTTTTAAATCAGCTCTTCTACCTTTCAAATCACCTCCTAAAGATTTGTTTGGGTCTACTTTTAGGGCCTCCTCCTTGCCCATTCTGCTTTTTGCTGATTTCCTCCCTTTTTCCAGCCACCTTGCCTCTATCTCTTGGCTGTGATCTGCACCTCTTTTCAGCAGCTTTCTCCTTTAGATCCCTGTCCCTTTCGACCCTAGATCTATTGGCCTCTTTTTCGTGTGTTTTGACTAGATTTTTTCCTCTTTTAGATTAGTTTTGAGACACCCACCTTTTGGGTTGAATCGATGCATTAGTAGCTGTTAATTTTCTGTTATTTCAGCATTATATACTGTTCTCTGCAGATTTATTTTCAGTTACGCAACACACTTTTTCTCTTGATCTCAAAACGAAAAAGGGTTTAAAAATTAAAATTAACGCACGCCACACACTCACCCTAAGCGAAGAAGAGCCTGGTTTACACCGCCAGGCAAAGACTTTAAAATCAATTGACACTGCACCTATCTGCCCTTGTTTCGACATTGTAATCACTTGATTCTGCACCTCCTTTCCCTTGAGGTCGTTCTTCTTCCCCTTGTGCCATGTTTGTGTTGTCATCATTGCGCCCCCAAGGCGCACTTCCCGGAGACTTCTTGGCCTTCACCCTCAGTTTCTGGTCGATCGACCTGCTCTGTCTCGTCGTCGTCGAGCTAGTCCTCGTCCGAGTCCTCATTCCGACTCCTCTTCTGATTCTTTGGGTTCTGCTTTTCCCTCTGGTTCTCCCCCTGTCACCTTCACCATGTCTGGTCCAGGGCCTAACGCTAGCGGTGCTCCCGGCCCTAATGCCGGAACCACTACTAGTGGAACCGCCACAGGAACTACCTCGGCTACTCCCTTGTTGCCGTACATTGTAGGCCTCAGCCTCCCCGATTTCAATCAGTTGATCAGTGACCCTATCCACCACGATGTTGGTTGGCCTGATATGCCAACCAAGCTCCCCTCCGACATCCCTAAGTTCGAAGGCCTTGCTGGAGAAGATCCAACCAACCATGTCCGATCTTTCCACATGTGGTGTTCCTCCAACTCCATTACCGATGATTCCATCCGTCTTCGATTGTTCCAACGCACGCTTATCGACGAAGCTTCTAAATGGTATGTTGACCAGGCCACCTCTTCCCATACCACCTTTGCGACCATTGCCCAAGCCTTTTTATCTTACTTCCAGCTCCCTCTCCGATACGATACTGGTATGGAGCTTTTGACCTCTTTCAAGAAAACCTCTTCGACCCGCCTTTCTGCCCATGTCCAGGAATGGCGACGAAGATGAAGCTTATATCGAGCTCCCCCCTTCGAAGATCGGATCTATATGGACTGGTTCCTTCGCTCTCTCTTAGGTCCTATTGGCAAAGATGTCGCCTCCCATTTCCCTCAAACCGAAGAAGCCGCCCTCCAAATAGCCTTGAAATATGACCTGATCTATGCTCAGTCTGGTTATGTTTATACCATCCTCCCTGACCTCCCCAGGCCCGGTGGCGCTAACGCCTCAGGGGCATCTCATTCCGCCGATGGTATCGTTGGAGCCCTTTCTCATCCATATGCTCAACCTCCTATGGGCTATGGTCTCCCTCAGGGAGGGGCCAACACCTCTAGCACTCTTCCCCCTCCTGGTAGCACGTATCCAGGATACAGCATGCCTCCTCCTTTTGCCCAACCTCCTGCTTACCTCAATGTTACCCAACCTAACCATTACCTTTATCCGCAGCCTGGTGCGCCAGCTCCTCCAGCATATGCACTTCCATCTCCCTTGCCTCCTCCAAACCCTCAACAGCACCTACAGCCCCCTCCAGGGCAAGTATTTGCACATTAGGGCGCGACTAATCCCCCTTCTTCTCAAAGAAGGCGGAGAGGCAATCCAAACCAATCTGCCCCTGGTACTCGTGGACCCAATCCTCAAGGTGTTGACCCTAACACTGCTAACCAGCAACAGGGCACTCAGCCCAAGCCGGACAGGCCGCTTTGCATAAATAAGCCTTGTTCGTGTTGCGGTGTTTATGGTCATTACACCCATGATTTTCCCCTCTTACCCCAGATGCGGCAGATATGGGAGTCTCAAGCCACATTGCGCGGACAACACGCCTCCCCTCACGCTCCTCCTAATGTGGCCACTACCCAACCAGCTATTTTTACTGATCCTTTCCCTCAGCAAGGATTCGTGGCTACCCAACCGCCTGACAGCCAGGTTGCCACTCCACCTTCTGGTTCCTCCGATTACCAGATCCTTATGATGCAATCTGATCCTTCCCCAACCATTGACCTTCACCTTCAAACTAGGTCTTGCCAGTACCCCAAGCCTCCCGCTCAGTCTGCCCCCGAGTCCCCTTCTTCCGGTTCTACAGAGCCTCTTTTGACACCCAATGGTCCCTTACATATCCCTCAACCCAAAGTTGAGGTCCATACCAAGATTCCTAAAGGACCGTTACGTCGAAATGCTGCTTCTAGTCGAGCTGCTCATTCGTATAGCATAGTAGATGATTTGGCGCAATCTCCTGCTACCATTTCCACACTGGAACTCCTCCAGTCGTGCCCTTCCCAAAAGAAGGCTCTAATATCTGCCGTGGGTGCTATAGATCCTGCTGATGACCAAATGATTGTGTTCGACGCCCATCAATCAGACCATCCTCCTCTTCCTGCTTTCGTCGCCTTCCAAATCCCAGTCAAAATCCAGAACACCAACGTTTCTCGGTGTATAATTGATGAGGGGGCATCCACCTGTGTGATGTCCACTTCGGTTTGGAAGAAACTTGGATCTCCTGAGTTGGCCCCTTCCACGATCACCCTTCGAGCGTGGGACGGCCACACCTCCCAGCCCATTGGCCTTTTTCGTAATTGTCCTATCACCCTTGCCGGTAAGACCATTTGCGTTGACGTCGAAGTCATTGACGCCCCTCTAGACTACAACATTCTATTGGGGTGAAGCTACACCTATGCCATGTCTGCTGTCCCATCCACGGTTTTTCGCAAGATGTCTTTCCCTCACAATGGAAAGATAGTCACCATTGACCAGCTGTCTTACCATGAGCCGCCGTCTCAGACCTCTCCGGAGACGACCATCTCTTCTGTAGCCAATAAGCAAACCATTGATTCCTTGACCAGTGTCTCCCCCGACGTCTACAAAGATTCCTCCCTGCTTGGAACTTTTCCTGGTCTTCCCCCTCCTCACATCTCTGATCCCAGCTTATCGAATGTTTGCATGATGCAATCGTCTCGGGCTGCCCTTAAGCGACCCGCTTTGGCTAGTCAGCAACCTCCAACTCAACCTCGCCCACCGCAACCCGCTCCTAGCCCTTCATCTCCGCCAGCCGGACCTCCTCCTTCTGGCCCTTCTCCTACAGCTGGTATCCCTGAACCCCTTTATCCCCCTGGATCGGTTCCCCCAAGCCTTAACCACCTCGGAGCCATCCCTCCTGGTCATTATCCCGCTGGTCAAATACCGTTCCTAGCTCCCCCTCCCGGAGTCTATTCGGTCCCCGTCATGGCCACCCCCTCTCTCCCTAACCTGACCCTAGGTATACCCGTCTGGTACCTTGACCCTCCAGCCACTACCCCTCCTGGTCACCCCAAACACTATCTTGATTTGACACCGGTTCAACTGGTCCCCCTTGCTTCCTCCGTTTCTACCATGCCCCCTGCACCTCCACAGGACCCTACCCCTGTGGTGACAACTCCAGGAAATAAAGGCAAAGCTCGCAAGGGGGTATTCAATGACAAGGCCACCCCGATTGACCCTGCTCCTCCCCCACCCGCAAAGCCTTGTGCCTTGTGTGATGTCGTCGGTCATGCCACCCATACTTGTCCTGAGTTTCCCCGCATTCAACCCATGGTTAAAGTTGCGTTCCCTGAGTCTATGGTCTCCGACCCTTCTCTTCCGTCCTCGTCCGTAACCAAGAACCCAAAAACTATTCACACTAGCAAACCCTGCGCTTTGTGTGGTATCCATGGCCATTACTCCCACCATTGTCCTCACTTGATGCATTACCGCGCCTCTTTAGAAGTAGTAAGAGAGTATGAGGTTGAAAAAAATCAATCCGCCTCTCCCATACTCGCGCAGTATGCTTCGGGCCAGCTTGAGGATCCCCCCGTTCCCATCGACATTCCCCCCCCCTGATGTTCAGATGACGGAGTCTACTACGACCATTCTTTACCTATCCTCCTCTGTGCAACCTTTGGAGCCTAGTCCCCTCGCATCCTCCCCTGTTGTTTCGCCTGACCCCCCTTCAACGACCACCCTTGACCCCCTCTTTTCTACCCATACACGAGATCACTCCACCCGTATATTTGTTGACCTCCGCAGCTCGAGTCCCCACCATACCTCCTATAGCCCTCATATACCACCCTCTAGTTTGTATATGAGTCATAGCCATCCTGCTCATTGCACTCCTTCCCGCAATTGCCGCTCAATGTCTTCTATACACTCACGATGTTGTCATTGTATCTCTTCCCCCATTTGTTTTCTTGTCACACCATTCCGCAGGACCTCCCGTCCCCTCCCTTTATCGGTTACGCCGATGGTGCAAGTTGTTACTCCCGGAATCTAGCCTCAGCAGGTTGGAAATTTTCACCCCCTTGCATGCCCTTGTTCTCTCAAACGGGTTCTGCATTGGTACTGCCACCAACAATCAGGCCGAATATGATGTAGTGTGTGGTCTCTTAGCCGATGCCCTCTTTCATCGCATCCTCCATCTGCATGTTTGTTTGGATTCTCTACTTCTTGTCATGCAACTAAACGGTGTTTATCGTGTGCATAACCCTGTGCTATTTAGACGATATTTACGAGTGAAACTCTTGATACGTGAATTTGAAACCATAACTTTCAACCATGTACCTCGAGAACAAAATCACTATGTAGATAGTATTGCAAACCATGTTCTAGATTGGCATTTATCACACATGTTTCATACAAGACAATAACATTCATAATCATTAAAAACGATGCATATCCATAATATGTGCAAAACATGTGTTTAGAGTCCATCTACTCTGATACATATGACATGCCCATAGCATGTTACAAAAACTCAAAACTGGGGGCACCACCTGCCCCTACATACACACTAGGGGGCACCAAATGCCCCACACCTACTCACTATTTGTCGGATCCCGAGCCAATGGCTCTACCCCTGCAGCCCGTAGATCACGTATGCCTTGACCGGCCATCGCCATGCGCCACATGATACCTCACTCGAGGAAGACCACGTATGCCTACCGCATCGGTCGTCTGGGCCTCGCTTACCCGTCTCGAAACTCCCACAAGAACCTCTCGTGATCTACGCGCATGTCCTCCGTAAGGGCGGCTGCATCTCATTGCACGCCGCTTCAACTCCACTCGACCCCGCACCTGCAGGCCGGCCAGCGGCCCCATATATCCTGCCTCGCTGACGGGGAGCTGTTATCTCGCATACCAAAAGTACATGAATCGCATTCATATCTACTATTAAATAATCTCAACATGCCCAAAAAATAATAGTCACTTGTCACTTACCATCGGGCCCCCATACTTGACCAGGCGGAAGTGGCAGGTCCGGATCCCCACAATAACTCATCCCACTATAGGGATAGTCGTCTATTTATAACGACATCTGATCCCAATGGGCAAAGAACTCCGGTCGAAACACCCGTCCGACCGCCCCTCCTCCTCCTCTACACAGTAGTCGCCCCCACCGGCGCATCTTGGGCTCTCTCGGGCCCCCATCTGGGAGCTGTATACGAGGTCGCAAGGTCGGGATCTTCTCAAAAAAGAAGGAGCACAATAAAGTCCCAATAATGACCTTGGTTTCACTGTCGCTATGCAGCGAAATCGGTCGCTTTAGCAACACTAGCATCATTCGTCCCATCCATAATAGGTCCCACTCAACACATTCTCCACAATCATCATCTTCCCTCCAGTGATGTGATGGAGTGCCTGGTTGCCCAGGATCCGCAACACCGTTGTGGCCACAGCACGGGTCTCTAGTATCTCTAGGTCCCTGATCGGTATCCGCGTCCCTTTGACTTGGAGACCCGGCCGACAATGTCAAGCCCACAAACTCCATGATATGCCGCCCGCGGTGGTCATCGGGCTGTGTTTCCCACCATCCCTGGCGAGAGACCCGTCAGAAAAACACACATCCCGGATCGTCGGGCTTGATCCTGTGCCCCTGCACTACAAAGACCTTATGCTCTGGATCCCAGTAACTGATAATCCGGGCCAACAAAGGCTCTCCCGCCCTCATCAAAGGGTTCTCCAAAAACTTTAGAACCCCAAACTTGGCCAACACATGACGGACACCCTGATCTGCATGGATCTCTGCCCGTAATGTACCCAGGTCTCTCTCTCTCCAGTTAACCCGTATATCTGCCATATCTGCACAAAAACATCCTCTTTGTTAGCATACAGATAGGGAATAGCATAACCAAACACAAAAACCCAACTCTCAGCCATAAAACAGCACCAAAACCCCCTCATCTTTCAGGTCGCACTTTTCTGCCCAATTCTGGGACAGGTCATAGTTTTTGCCCTGAAACCTGCTTCCCAGGTCGCAATTTTTGGCCCAAAAAGTGCGACCCGGCCGTAGAGATGAAGGAGGGTCTGTTACTAAGATTTTGGGCCCTAAACTGAACTTTCAATCCATCAAATTGAAAGAGTAAGGTTAGGCCTCTTACCTGCCACTGACGGATCTCGATTCCAACGGTCGGTTTGTCCGCTACGCTCGCCGCAAGATTTAGGGCCTTCTCTCCTCTCTACATTCACCACAGCAACACTAGCAAATGAGTGAATTTGGAGGGAAAACTGCCTTATTAAAAGAGAACCCTTGTTTCTTCCTTCGCCTGCTGCGACCATACCGTAGCCCCGTTTGACAAACCGTCTGCACCGTTGGAAAGCTCTCACTAAGCCCTCAAATGGGTATATGTTAGTTGTTTGTGATTTGATACTTCACCAGGACACATTTTGTCTAAGAAGGGTCACGTCACCTCTCCTTAAAATCGCATTTCTTCACTTACGACACTTGTCTTTGTCTTCACTTTCGCTTCCTTACTTGTCTTTGTTCGTGTTGATTTTTGTCATGAGTTCCCATCTTGTACTCATGTTTTCATGGTCCCCCATTGGGCCTTTACTGTGTGGTAGCACCATCGAGTCGCCCTTGTTTAGAGCATCCAAGTGAAGTCATCATCGCATTCATGGAGTCTATCCCGAGTCCCTTTGTACCCCGATATAGTCCTCCATCCCTCATTGCTTGGTTTCTCTCTTGTGTCGCACATTATGGCCTTTAGTCCCACTGTCCCTTATCCCTGATCATATTGTGTCAGTCGCTGACATGTCATTCATGCCCTTCATGCTCTAGCAAGGGAAGTCGTCCATTCGCTACTCAGTCCCCTCCATTCCACCATAATCATTGGTATTAGTCTGTCCGTCGCTCTACTATTTTCTCTCGTGCCTTAGTTGAGGATCTCTCATTGCCTCACCTATGGCGGACCTCCTTCTATCGACATCAGCTCCTTCATTCCAGAAGACAGGTCTAGAGGGTGGTGTACCTTGGTTCCAGCTTCCAATCTTGTTCGGTGCCTCGGATCAGGCAAAGGGATCTCTCATTTCCCTTTGACTTGATTGTTTCTCCACTTCAGCTCCTTTCAGCACAATCGAGATCCGTATGCTTGATGGTTCAGTGATGCAGCAACAACCTTTGATCATTCCCGGGTGTGTGTGAGATGTCCTTCGATGCAGATCCATATATTTGATGATGTCGGCCTTAGCCGCTTGCAGCGCCTATTTGATTTGCATGTATTAGTCAGATCTTGTGAGCCCTTCCCTGTGTATAGGGGGCATTTGGGTTGTATTTGTATCTCATGTACTCAGATCTTATTGTATAAGTCCTGGCTATTATCCCAGGCACCACATGTATGTGGCATTCCTCATTGTATTATTATCTGGCTCATGTTTATGCCGGTTGTACTTTATGGTTCGGTCACTTGTTTACTGGACACACTATTCTTTTGTACTTTGTCTTGGCGGGCATAGGTATGCCTCCCCCACCACCTTTAGCACAGGTACCCTCTCATAAAAAGAGACTTGTTGCACATGCGAGTCTAGTCTCCTCAGGGTCTAGTTCTTCAGCACACTCGTCTACCTTACATTTCTCTCTCTGACTTCCCTCTTGATGTCTGGTGATTGAGTTCTTACAACGTACTTCGGTCATACGATTTTCTCCTAACACTCGCACGCTGGGGGGAAATATGTTACACCATTTTTTGGTCATCTAACCTATTATCATTAGATGGACCCAAGTACACCATGTAAGACCAATTTTACCCTAAGTAAAATTGCTTTCACTATGTAAAATAACTTAATAAACCACATTTATTAGGTTGTTTATGGTCTAAACAGGAAACCCCAAAAGAAAATATTAAACAAACCTATATTTGTTTGATTTTCCTCATGGAATAATTAATTAAACCATAATTTAATTATTATTCCCAGTCATGTTTAACCCAAAAACAAAGATATTAATTAGATAAACCTTTATTTATCTTATTATTTTCTAGGAATAATTATTTAAATCTTATTTAGATAATATTCCTTGTTAAATATGACCAAATCACCCACAAATAATTAAATAAATCATTATTTATTTAATTATCCTTCAACCACTTCCTTAAAATATAAATAAATCATTTATTTATTTATTATTAACAAATAAAGGGATTTGACCCAAGTCAAATACTTTTTCCCTCCAACAAATATAATAAAATATTCCATAAAAGGTGGATCTAGATTTGGTTAACATTATTTTAATCATGCACCGAGATCTAGAATGACCCAATATTTTGTTATAAATAGGAGGGTTTTTCCTACCATTCTTCACCTTTTGTTGCCTATTAGATCACTCTGGATCTATACACTTGGTCACATTTTCCATTATTTGTTGTGTGAGCTCCCTTTGAGTTCTATCTTTGTCTGGGTTTTCTACACCAACAAGAGAGAGAGATTCTAGATCTGAAGTGCTGAGGACTTCCAAGAACCCATCCCATTGAGGAGAATTGGATACGCCTTCTTGTTTTCCTCCCAGGTGCCCTTAATAAAAAAATTCTTTCAAAAATTGTTCTTGTCTTGTCTATTGGTATATGGAGCAAACCCTTCTTTTTACTGCTTAATGTCTTTCTATGCATAGATCTGGTTTTTTGCAGCTCTTTTCTTGATCAACTAACTGCAGATCTGAAGATATTGGCAGCCACTTTTTTTGTTAGGGCTATTAGTTATGCGTAGCTAAAGTGGTCTTTTTTCGTACACTTCGACAAAGGATTCATACTAACAAAGGAAATGTTTGTATTGGAATCACAATGCTAAATTGAAAAATTAATCAACTTCATGTTGTATGTTGATAAGCTTGGGCCTTAGAAAAGTTGAAAATTTTTCTACACTAATTTATTGTAGCCAAAGAGGAACCACCTGAAGCTGGAGAATCCTTGTTGTTGAAAAGGATATTGCTTAAAGAAGCTAAGGGAGCCAAAGAACCAGCTCAAAGGAAGATTCAAGGTAAGTGCTCATTGAATGAATCAATATTCATTGAGTAGGGGTATTTTAAAATCTGGATGATTAAATTTCCTTACCATAATTGAGAAGATAATATTTTGTAAATGTTATGAAAGAGTGGAAATTTTGCAAATGCAGAAGTATAAATGAATGGAAAATAAAGGGGAAAATGTGCTAATCCTAGGTGATATGAAGGCAAACATGCATGTTTATATGAGGAGGTTTATTATGCATAGTGTGATGATTTATTATGCATAATGTGGATTCTTCACAGTTTTGGTTAAGTCATTTTGGACCAAAGCCTGTAGTTGGGAAAAGAAGAATTATTTTGATTGGTGATTGAAAACATAATTGCTTGATCTTGTAAAATATTTGTTTTACCTTTATGTGGTGGTCTCTAAGAGGTGATATTCAACATGGACACAATGTACGGGTTGTACATCGAAGAGGTTGAAATATGAATAAAATGTTCTCTGTACACAGGTGAAGATATGTGGATTAATGTTGTATGGTGCATAAAGGTGCAGGAAAATGTTTGCATTAAGATGACGAACTAGTGAGCATGCAAGTATTAACAGTGAAAAAGATGGCACAGAAGAATGGAAACCAGAGAATTGAGACTGCAGAGAGAAAGGTTTATCAATAACCTTAACAGGAGCATGAGGTATGATAATTCAGGAAGGTATTTTTGAACATTGAAGATTGAATGGTTTATTTTTTTCACCTTAAAATAAATCTTGGAAAACCTGAATTGCAATTCGACTAAAGACTTCAGTATCATGTGAAATGATAAGGGAAAAATGATGATTTTTAATAAGAATGAAGTATGAAATAAAGTAAATATTTTATGTCCTAAAATGTATTAGTGGTGTATGTTTCGTTGGAGGATTGTATAACTTGAATTAAGCCAAAATATCCATTTCCATAATTATTGATTCGAGTCTTGAAAGTCAAAACAGATGTTAGAGTCAGATGAAAGTTTGGATAGTTTGAGTTAAGATTGAGTATTCTCATCCAAGATGAAAAATTAGTGTAAGTCTGAAGTCAAAAAGTCGTAAGCTAAGTCAAGAGTCTGAATGTAATTGGGTGCATGATCGGCGGAGCCCGACTCCCAACGAATTGGTTATTGTAACACATGAGTTACTAAAGTGTTGTTTGCAGCAAAGTGAAACAAGAGGGTCGCCAGAGATTGGTTCCAAAACAGAAAACCAAGAGAAGCCACACGTAGGAGGAGAACTTGCATTTTGATGAATGGCAAGTGTGAAGGATTGCTGAGAAGTGGATTAAATGAAATCCACACGTGAACAGATGAAGTTCACAAAGGAGGGGAAGGTGACTGTTGATAGTCATTTTAGAAGATCTAATGAACCCCACAACATAAGGAAGAAGAAGGAAAATGCCAAGGTAAGTGGCATATGTGAGCAGTTGACGGATGACGATTATGAGCGGGAGAAGACTGAGATAACAATTCACCCTGAATTGTTAATGGAGTTGTTGCAGGAAAATGTGAAAGACCAAACACATGGTTGGACTGTGAGAAATAAGGTAAAGTGGTAGAAGCTACACTCAAAGAGAGAAAAGCAGGTAAACATATAGCTGACAGAAGAGCTGAAGAAGCTCGAACAGATGTTGAAGTGTGAAGAACTCAAAGAGGCTGAGTTAAAAATGGATGTTTCCATTTGTGGCCCAGAACAGGGTGAAATTCTAGGTGAAGAGATCAATGAGGAAGATCTCATGAACTATTGGGATAGTTCAGAAGCATTTGAAGATGTGTTGGCAAGAGAAGCAGATGAGGCCATGAAGCCTTACATTTTTTCTCACAGTTTATGTATGTTTGCAGGATGTGCGAAAGATGGTGAGAAGTCTGATGGAACTGTCACAAATGAGAATGAAACTTTGAGGTAAAGTTTGGTAGAGAATTCCTTTTAGAAGAGGAAAGTGTTGATTGGTTACAATAGGATGAAACCATAAATGAATTCTTGTTTGGGGTAAGACATGAAGTTGAAGACGTTATGGAACAGGAACCAAGTGGAAATTCCAAAGAAAAATTCCATGGAGGTAAACAAATGTATTTGTTTAATGAAATTGCTAACAAAAGTTTACAATGTAATGATGCTGAAACCATGACAACTCAGGAAGATTGCTAGAGGAAGAGTGAAAGTAGTGATGAAGTGCTAAAAATATTTCATATGGAAATCAAGTTTTTGGAACGGTGGCTAAAGGAACCTGATGGAGAAGAAAAACTTGCAGAACCTGAACCTGAAGAAATTACAGTTACTATGCATGATAGAGATGAAATATTAATAGAGTTGAATGAATGTTATAACTTTTCATATAATGATGTAAATGTATGTGACATTAACATATATAATGTCGAAATTAGAGAAGTTGAGCAGAAGTTATTTGGCATTGAGATGGAAGATCAGAAACAACAAGAAGATTGTGTTCATAGTGACATAAAGGAGACAAAAATATTGAACCTGCAGGATGAAGATGGAAGTAGCCAGAAGTTCGAAATAGAATCTATTGAAGTCCAGAAAGTCGATGATGGGAGCTGATTGATGTCTGAAGCATCAAAAGAGACCGAAAGGTCTTATCTTTTTAAAACTAACAGTTTGTTGGTGAATGCAGGTACATCACCGAACGAGAAATTTGTTGCTATAAAATCAATAAAAGACTATAATAGTAATCAAGAAGGAGTTCTTGATTATTTTCCATTACAGAAAGTTGGGTATTTAGCTCAGTTGGAGGCAAAATAATTCGACAAATAGGTAATACTCTGAGGAATTAGCGAAAGAAAGTGTTGGAGAAGCCGATGGAATCCGATCGACAGAGTGGTTGATGAGTTACCAAATCAAGTTAATACTTCAAAGGACCGGTGGCAAAACATAGTATGGAATCATGGAGGGAGCAAGTCATTAGGACTTGTGCCTATCACATTGTTACAGAAAGGCGACAGACCTCATAGACATGAGTCTATGGAAACTTATCTACATGGGGAGTCTGATGCAGGAGCATCCAAGCCAAATTTTCATTATTTAATTATGTAATAAGGGGCGTGAGACATTTTAATTATTTTATTAATTAAATTTCTTATTTTTCATAAATTAGGAGAGAAATTATAAATGTGAGGATTTTTGTAAATATTCTTTATTAATTAAAGGATATGAGTGGAATGGAATTAGGTAGATAATCTAGGGAGTAGGAATTCCATATACGGGACTTTGTTGAGTCCAAAACTAGAATAAATCCAAATTATATTTGTAGTTGAGATTTAAGTGGAGGAATTTTATGGAGTGAAATAAATTCATTATTTATGTATAAATAGGAGTGTTTTTGTGAGGATGAGGGATAGCTAAGAGCAGTGAGGAGTACAGTGAGAGTGAGAGATGGTTTGATGGGCCGAGAGGCAAGAGGCCGCCCAATGTAATATTTGGCCAAAGAGTTTTTATGTTTTTATATCAATATTTCATTTGAATGGCTCTCCTTCCTTCATATGTATTTTTTAGCTGAATACTTTTTATGGTTTTAATGAATAATTATTGAGAGTTTTCATGCTGAGTAAAGAATAAGTGTGTTTTATATGCTCGGGTCTGATTTAACCTAGATTACCTGCATCAATTGGTATCAGAGCTTGGGAGAGAGTTGATTGATATATTATACTTTTCGTTTAAGTCTGCAATTTATATGGATATTAATGCATGTACTATGAGTTAAAGAAGCTTGAACACAGGTAGTTAATGGAAAAACTATGGTAGCGCATCCCCGTAGCTGGACAATGCTGAAGTTGAGTGGGAAACTACTAGCTCGCAGGCAAAGCTGTAGCATCGGTTTATGGAGCCGTAATCACTTAGAAAAGAAGAGTAATCTGTTGAAGTCCGTGGAGTAAAGTAGCGGTGAGCGTTGAAACAACAACGAAATGCTATGACCAAGCTTGCAGCAAAGTGTCCGCCAACCAAGTGGCTCGGATGCTCCTGTGGAAAGTCGAGGATTGCAACCATAGGTTGAAGATACACTGCAGTGACGTTAATGTATATGTGCCAGTCCTGGATCGTGGTCAAAACACACGGCGTTGAAGCACCCTTGCATTGACTGCAATGCATTAATTAATTAATTAAAATTTATTAAAAAAGGGTTTGCAAATTATTATGTAATTAAAATAAATATAATAGGTAATAACGAGGGGTAAGATTTTTAATTTAATAAATAAAAAAAAAATAAAAAAAAATAAAAAAATAAAATAGTTAATTAAATAGATAAAAATAAAAATAAATCAATTAATTAATTAATTAATTGTATATAAAAATATATAACTAAATAAAAATAAACATAAATAAATAAACAAAGACTCCCTTTATTGAATGTTGGTGGTAGAAGAATACAATAGAATGCTAAAACACTTGAATAGAATCCTTTGAGATATGGCGCTCAAATATCCTCAGCAAGGAGGTCCCTTTCCTCAGTCTCTTTGCAAGCTTCTCCTCTCTCTCAAAATAAGTGTGAAGACTCCCTAATGGTTGAATCTTATGCTCTCACTAAGGTGTTGGATTGCTTAGAAACAATATGGCAAACATGCTAGTGCTCTCACCTCCTTTGCTTCAACAATGAAATGTGGTTTTTCTCTGATAGAAATTTGGCGAGCATAACAATGTCTCATGTTTTGCTCTTCCCATGGCTTTTTTATATAGAAAATTTTGAACCCATATTCCCTCCCTTGGTTCGAGAGTGTTTGTGACCCAAGAGTAGGACAAGATGTTTCCATTGAGGGCTATGTATCTTCAAGGTGACCTCAAGTCTGTTGTTCTTGACTGGCCATGTCATGGAATCTCCTCCCTAACTGTGTTAAGTGGTCCCAAAATGCTGCGTTTTCCCTTCCTTTGACCACGCGACTTTCAAATGAAAAGTCAGGGAGTCACACATTTTTTCCTTTATCTTGGTGCATGGTCAAAAAAATTCCCTTATAACCTTAGGAAAATTTAAATTTTTACAATGTCCATGATGTATTATACTGGAAAATATTGATTTTTTACCTTTTGCTGGACAATTTATAATGTATTTTGCAGTGTACAATTTTCTGGTTAATAATTTCCCCCATATGTATGAGGTCTAAGAGAAAGCACATAACCGAAATACATCAGGTTTTATTGATGATCCTTCTCTGGTTTTGACATATACCTGCTCAATGCTCCCTGTGTTAGTGTTTTTGCTGGAAATGGGGTACCAAATAACACCTCCTTAACACTTGGTTGTTCCCTGCAAATGATCACAAAGATAATTAGTGTTGTTAGTGAATAGACTTAAAAAAAAAGCACAACTAGTAATGGAAGCAATGCGTGAATAAACATAAGCTTAATAAAAAGAGACAAATACACCACAATACTCAATAGAGCAAACATCTCAATACAACAATGGAGAAAGGATCCCTTTATTGAATGTTGGTGGTAGAAGAATACAATCGAATGCTAAAACACTTGAACATAATCCTTTGAGCTATGGTGTTCAAATATCCTCAGGAAGGAGGTCCCTTTCCTTAGTCACTTTACAAGCTTCTCTTCTCTCTCAAAAGAAGTGTGAAGACTCCCCAATGGTTGAATCTTATGCTCTCACTAAGATTTTGGATTGCTTAGAAACAATATGGCCAACATGCTAGTGCTCTCACTTCCTTTGCTTCAAAAATGAAATGTGGTTTTTCTTTGATAGGAATTTGGCAAGCATAACATTGTCTCGTGTTTTTCTCTTCCCATGTCTTGTTTCTATAGAAAATTTTGAGCCCATCTTTCCTCCCTTGGTTCAAGGGTGATAGTGACCCAAGAGTAGGACAAGATGTTTCCATTGAGGGCTGAGTATCTTCAAGGTGACCTCAAGTTGGTTGTCTTTGACTGTCCATGTCATGGAATCTCCTCCCTAACTGTGGTAAGTGGTCCCAAAACCCTAAATCTTTCCTTCCTTCAACCACGTGAATTTCGAAGGAAAAGTCAGGCAGTTGTGCATTTTTTCCTTTATCTTGGTGCGTGGTCAAATTTTTTCCCTTTAACCTTAGGAAAATTTGAATTTTTACAATGTCCTCCATGATGTCTTCTGCTCAAAAATCTTGATTTGTACCATTTTCTAGAAAATTTATAATGTATTTTGCAGTGTACGATTTTCTGGTGTTAATAATTTCCCCTAGATGTACGAGGTCTAGGAGAAAGCACATAATTGAAATACATTAGGTTTTATTAATGATCCTTCTCTGGTTTTGACATATACTTGACAAATTTTAATTATACTCACCTTCCATTCCATATTAATTCCTTTGGAAAATCACTAGGCATTGGAACGAAAGAGGAATTGGGTGGGGTAAACTGGATGCCATAACAGATCTTGAGATTACTGCTTTGGGATTTCGACTCCTTCAGCTACATCGGTACAAAGTAACTCTAGGTGTGTTTTATATTTAAAGGATAATTTATATATACACCAGAAAGTATGTTTGGCCCTTCTTTTTCAACTATTGTCTTTCTGTTCTGACTGACCTTTTGGACAATATCATATTATCAGCGGTTTTCGAGAACTTCAAAGACTCGAGTGGGTTCTTCTTTTCCTCAGCTGGTCAATTCAACAAATATGTAGCAGACATTTTGAGCCTATATAGAGATTCGAAGCTGACATTTCCCGGTGAAAACATTTTGGATGAAGCTAAAAGCTTTACTAGTACATATTTAAAATAACTCTTGAGAAAAGTGAAACTTTCACTGCATGGAACAACAAACAAACTCTAAGCGAAGAGGTAACATAACATGTAACTGCCCAGTGTCATTTACTTTGAATGCATTTTTAATTTTGTTTTCCATTTCCTTTGCCAGATGGATTGGATTGAATGAGTTTTTAATTTTGTTTGACATTTCCTCTGCCAGCTTAAATACGCACTGGAGAATTATTGGCGCTAGTGTCTCCAAAGTGGAAGCAAAGAGATATTCTCAAGTGTATCGCTCATATTGTGCACGCATAGCCAAAAGCGTTTACCAGTAAGTCACACCCCAAATTTAGTTATTCCTTTCTCCTTGTTTACAATAATTTGCATCTCCTTTCTTTCCTTGCCGATAATAGTAATGGGATTGACGGGGTGCTACATTTTTTCTAATTTTAGGCTGTCTAAAGTGAACAACCAAAATTTTTTAGAGCTAGCGCAACTGGACTTCAACATTGTCCAGGAAATCCATCAGAAAGAGATGAAGAATGTCACCACGTAATTAACCAACGTTCCTTGATAATTTTGGCTATTATTCCAGAATGTAGTGTATGTATATATGTTTATAATCTGAAGATAAATTGACTACACGGTTTCAAATTTGTTCTAATTCCGTCTTTGATTAATGACTCTGCACCACAGCTGGTTTAAACATTCAGAGTTCCATTTATTACCCTTTGGTCGGCAGAGGCCAGTGGAATGTTTCTTCATAGTAGCGGTGGGCACGTATGAGCCACAGTATGCCAAAAGCAGATTCCTCTTTTAAAACGTGGCGTGCTTGAATACTGTTCTGGACGATATGTATGACACATATGGAACCCTTGATGAATTGAAGCTATTCATTGAGGCCATGAGAAGGTAGGATGTTATTGCAATCGTGCCATCATGATCTAATCTATATCATGATCCTATGGCTAATTATATTATATTATATTATATTGGCTCTTCAGATGGGACCTCTCCCTGACAGAAAATCTCTTAGACTATATGAAGCTTTGCTACAAAGTCTTTTACGACACTTTTCACGAAGTGGTTCACGAGGCTGAGAAGGAATAGAGGCCGTGAATTGCTTAGATTTTTCCGAAATGGAGTAAGTACACTAGTACTCATGAATTTCTAAATTGTGTGATTCACTCAAGAATTCACTCACACACAAGCCTTGTAAGAATTGGTAATAATCTGAGTTATATGCAGTTACTATGCATGAGATCAATTAATTGACGTTTTGTTGATCTGAATGTGGATACATTGAATTTGATCAGTGGGAATATTATATTCTGGGATATTATGAAGAAGCGGAATGGTTAGCTTTTGAGTATGTGCCAAGCTTGGAGGAGTACATAAAGAACGAGATCATTTCCATTGGCCAACATATACTTCTGGTTAGTGGAGTGTTATTGATGGAGGGGAAAATCATTTCGCAAGAGGTGCTGGAGCACTTAGATTATTTGGGAAGACGTGTTCTCACAGAGCTCAACTATATCATCACCTGCCTAGCTGATGACATACATAAATATAAGGCTGAGAAGGCTCGTGGAGAATTGGAATCCAGTATTGAATGTTATATGAAAGAACATCCCGGAAGCACAGAGGAAGTGGTTGTGAATTACATGTACAACCTTCTAGAGCCAATAGTGAAGGAGCTGACGTGGGAGTTTCTTAAGCCCGACGACACGTCGGATGTGGACATTCCAATCACATTCCATGCAAGAAAATGGTTATGGAAGATACTAGAGTGACAATGGTGATATTCAAGGAAGGAGATGGGTACAACATCTCGAAAACAAAAATAAAGGATTATATCAAAGAGTGTCTAATTGAACCCCTCCCTCTCTAGGTCATATTGTTTTCTTTATTCCTATAACGCGGGTTGGACTCTAATGAGTTTGTGAGCACCTTCCTTTCCCATTTACTGAAGACAGTCGATGCATTGACTAATTGAGGTTAATCGTGTATACACCTTTACCTAGTAGCCTGCAATTGAATTGCTTGATAATGAAAAGATTGTTATTTCTATTTCTTTGATAAAATGCAATTCTAATTCTTTCCCATGCGAATGGGAATCTGAGAGTAATTTGAATACAAAATTCTATCATCATCGATTCTAATTAATCACTATGTATACAAATAAAACAAAAAACATGATCTCTTCGTGCATTATTTTCTTCAACTTAGTGCGTTTTTCTATATATTTCCTCTAATAGTAACTGCATTTTGTTGTTCATTTCTCCCAAACATGGAACAGACAATGATGGGACTTTAGAATCACGTGGAAGGACAAGTATGGGGGACTTTACAATCACGAGACTTAACATTCACTTTTAGGTAGGTTTTATTCTAAATTTCATTTTTATATTTATTAAAATATATAAATTTAAAAATTCTTTTGTTATTATTTAAATACAGTTTTTTTAGTTTATCCTCGAATATTGAACAAAACTTATTTTTGATTCAAACCGATGACCTAAACCGAAATAGTCCATAATATTGGTTATATCCTATATAATTAAGTACTACAAACATATTTTTAATAATAAAATAGAAAAATGTAATGATGCAAATATACACAATGAAATATAATTTTCAATATATTCTATATTTATATTATTATAATACAATATGTATATCTCACAACATCCATAAACCTTAAATTATTAACTTTAAATTATAATAAATCGTAATTCTTTAATTTCAATTAATGAACCATCAATTAAACCACCATGCATCATAAAATACACATAAAATTATAAATCATTTATAAAAAACAAAAATAAATAAAAAACCATTTTTTTAAATAATTACAGCTAATAGATAATAAAAAGGTTCTTATTTATCAGTCAATTAAACCACCATGCATCATAAAATACACATAAAATTAAAAATCATTTATAAAAATACAAAAATAAATAAAAATCCATTTTTTTTAATAATTACAGCGAATAGATAGATAATAAAAATATTCTTATCTCTATAATAAACATCAATTCTAATTCATTCCTATATTCTAATTCATTTCCATACTAATGGGAGTCGGAAAGTAATTTGAAGACAAAATTGTATCATCATTGATTTTAATTAATCACTATTATCGTAAGATTCCACTATACATATGAAAATGTAAAAGTATTTTGAATACAAAATATTATCATATTAAATTCTCAAATAGATATGTAAATAAATTAAAGAGTGTTACTTTCATAAAAAAGTAATTTGAATGCAAAATAGTATCATATTAAATTCTCAATAGATATGTAAATAAATTAAAGAGTGTTATGAGATTAACATTATGTGTTTTTATAACTATGATGATAATGATGATTATTATTAAAATTTATTCATATTTTAATTTTTAATTATTTTGATCTATTTATTATTATTATTTTTAAAGTATTAAGAAAAACATTTTAAGATTAGCATAGTTTTGTTTAATTAAAATATTAGAAAAATTGGTCATGTAATGAATTTTAAAAAAATGATATTTAATTTCACACAAGAAAAAGTGTTTTTCATTTTCAACCTTATTAATATGACAAAAATAAAAAATTCTCTTATACCATTTAATAAATATATTCAAACAAAATCATCTTTAATACTAATCTAACTTTTAAAATTTAAATAACTATACATGATATTACATTTTTAAAATTAGTACATATTCTGTGTTAGGAATAGTTACATGTTATGTTTTAGCATTTACTCTAAGAATATTTACAGATTATATATTCCTTCTTAAATAACCCGAGTCTTTGGTAAAACTCCACATAGTCCATTAACCTATGGGTAAATTGAATCCATGTAACTTTTGTATATATGAAAGAATGCATTGAGTTGAGTTAAAATCTTGCGTGCTTTTATAAAGAACATGGAAGCTAAAAACACATGTACATTTATTTCTCTATCTATACAAATAAAACCAAAAGATGATCCCTTTGGGAGTTATTTTCTTCAACTTGAGTACATTTTTTTATATCTTTCCCTTAATAGTAAATGCATTTTGTTGTTCATTTTTCTCAAACATGGCAAGGGTAAGTGTGTGGAGTTTAGAATCAGTAAGACTTAGCATTCAATTTTAGGTAGGTTTTATTCCCAATCTCATTTTTATATTTGTTAAAGTATACATATTTAAGTAAGTTTTAAATTATTTTGTTATAATTTATTATCTAAACATAGTTGTTTAGTTTCTCCTCTCCTGTGAATATGAATACTGAGCAAAACATTTATTCAAACCTAATATCTAACTTGAAACATCCCCATAATGTTGGTTATGCCATGTACAAGTAATTGCTACAAACATATTCTTAATAAAATAGAAAATATGTAATGATGAAAATATACACACAAAATAAACAAAATGATTTTATCCTCGAAACCTAAACTAGGAAAATTAGACAAATTTTTTAGTATATTATATATTTACAATATTATAATCTAATATGTATATCCCAAGACATCCATATACCCCTAATCTGCTAACCTTGGATTAGAATACAACTATTTTTCGTTAACTAGAATTGCAAAACCATGGGATGAATTACCATGCACCATAAAGACAAAAAATTAAAATCATGTGTCAAAGTCCACAACAACGGATGAAAAACCCACAAATGTTTTCCTTTTTTTTTGGGTTGTCGCCCGCGTGTGACCTTCACACTGTGCTCGACAAAATGAATCATGTGTGAAACTAGTCATGGAAAGAATATAACATACACCTAACATTCTCCCACTTGTTATTTTCTTTTCATATAGGGGGCATAGGAACACATGATGAAAAATCCAAGGTAGTAATGCCCATTATTTCTCTACACCAAGAGAGCTTCTCAATGCTCACATATTTTATTCACGAGTCTACAAAATTATTCAAAGTGTTCGCCTTTATCAACAACACCTTCTTGTCTTCAATCATATATCTCACAAAATGATATTGAGCATCAACATCTTCATCTTGGAATGGTAAGTTGGGTTCTTCACTACAAATATTGCACTCTGAATGTTACAATATATAGCTACAACTTGTTCTACCAACCTAATACTTTCAAACATAAACTTTATAACCATACTTATTCCTTGCTTGCATGAGTTTATGCCATGAATTCATCTGTTGTAGTTGAGAGTGACATTACAAACTATCTTCTTCTCATTCAACTAATTGTTCCTCAAACTAGTTTCTCCTCCAAATATGTTAAACACATATCTTCTTGTAAATCTTCTGCAATCGAACCCAATTTGCCTCAACAAATCCATGTATGTTGTACATTTTTTCCAATCTCATTATTCCTTATTATCAAAACCTATAACTAGCAATGCCACAAAAATACTTGAAAACCCTCGTTATTTTAGATGTTAGATCTAAGACTTTTGTGATCCATAATGTAGATAAATGTCTTTCAGATTAATCACATCATTAGGATTAGGTCGACGCTTCAAACCAGCTAATGTGGTTCGTCCTCAGGACAAGGTGGAGAAACTAATTGATCTCGATGAATAAATAGTGGAGATGCATCATTGCCCGGAAAATAGCTTTGAGAACTAGTTGTTAAGAACTAGCCGTTAGAAATTTAGTTAGTTAAGAATTAAAATTAAATAATAAATTAGTTAATTAAATAAAATTTATTAAAAAAGGGTTTACAAATTATTATGTAATTAAAATAAATATAATAGGTAATAGGGAGGGGTAATATTTTTAATTTAATAAATAAATAAATAAAATAAAAAAATAAAAAAATTAGTTAATTAATTAGATAAAAATAAAAATAAATCAATAAATTAATTAATTAATTAATTGTATATAAAAATATATAACTAAATAAAAATAAAAATAAACAAATAAACAAAGACTCCCTTTATTGAATGTTGGTGGTAGAAGAATACAATAGAATGCTAAAACACTTGAATAGAATCCTTTGAGCTATGGTGCTCAAATATCCTCAGCAAGGAGGTCCCTTTCCTCAATTTCTTTGCAAGGTTCTCCTCTGTCTCAGATAAGTGTGAAGACTCCCCAATGGTTGAATCTTATGCTCTCACTAAGGTGTTGGATTGCTTAGAAACAATATGGCTAACATGCTAGTGATCTCACCTCCTTTGCTTCAACAATGAAATGTGGTTTTTCTCTGATAGAAATTTGGCGAGCATGAAAATGTCTCATGTTTTTCTCTTCACATGGCTTTTTTATATAGAAAATTTTGAACCCATATCCCCTCCCTTGGTTTAAGAGTGATTGTGACCCAAGAGTAGGACAAGATGTTTCCATTGAGGGCTACATATCTTCAGGGTGGCCTCAAGTCGGTTGTCCTTGACTGGCCATGTTATGGAATCTCCTCCCTAACTGTGCTAAGTGGTCTCAAAATGCTACGTTTTCGCTTCCTTTGACCATGTGACTTTCGAAGGAAAATTTAGGCAGTCATGCAAATTTTCCTTTATCTTGGTGCATGGTCAAAAATTTTCTCTTACAACCTTATGAAAATTTAAATTTTTACAATGTCCATGATGTATTCTACTAGAAAATCTTGATTTGTACCTTTTGCTGGAAAATTTATAATGTATTTTGCAGTGTACAATTTTTTGGTTTTAATAATTTCCCTCAAATGTATGAGGTCTAGGAGAAAGCACATAACCGAAATGCATTAGGTTTTATTGATGATCCTTCTATGGTTTTACATATACCTGCTCAATGCTCCCTGTGTTAGTGTTTTTGTTGGCAATGGGGTACCAAATAACACCTCCTTAACAGTTGGTTGTTCCCTGCAAAGGATCACAAAGATAATTGGTGTTGTTAGTGAACATACAACAAAATAAAACATAACTAGTAATGGAAGCAATGTGTGAAGAAACATATGCTTAATAAAAAGAAACAAATACACCACAATACTCAATGGAGAAAACATGTCAATACAACAATGGAGAAAGACTCCCTTTATTGAATGTTGGTGATAGAAGAATACAATAGAATGCTAAAACACTTGAACAAAATCCTTTGAGCTATGGTGCTCAAATATCCTCAGCAAGGAGGTCCCTTTCCTCAGTCACTTTGCAAGCTTCTCTTCTCTCTAAAAAGAAGTGTGAAGACTCCCCAATGGTTGAGTCTTATGCTCTCACTAAGATTTTGGATTGCTTAGAAACAATATGGCCAACATGCTAGTGCTCTCACTTCCTTTGCTTCAACAATGAAACGTGGTTTTTCTTCGATAGGAATTTGGCGAGCATAACAGTGTCTCATGTTTTTCTCTTCCCATGTCTTGTTTCTATAGAAAATTTTGAGCCCATCTTCCCTCCCTTGGTTCAAGGGTGATAGTGACCCAAGAGTAGGACAAGATGTTTCCATTGAGGGTTGCGTATCTTCAAGGTGACCTCAAGTCGGTTGTCCTTGACTGGCCATGTCATGGAATCTCCTCCCTTACTGTGGTAAGTGGTCCCAAAACCATGCATTTTCCCTTCCTTCAACCACGTGAATTTCGAAGGAAAAGTCAGGCAGTTGTGCATTTTCTCCTTTATCTTGGTGCGTGGTCAAATTTTTTCCCTTATAACCTTAGGAAAATTTAAATTTTTACAATTTCCATGATGTATTCTGCTTAAATATCTTGATTTTTACCTTTTGCTGGAAAATTTATAATGTATTTTACAGTGTATGATTTTCTGGTGTTAATAATTTCCCCTAGATGTACGAGGTCTAGGAGAAAGCACATAACCGAAATACATCACTTTTTATCGATGATCCTTCTCTGGTTTTGACATATACTTGCTCAATGCTCCCTGTGTTAATGTTTTTGTGGCAACGGGGTACCAAATAAAACCTCCTTAATAGTTGTTTGTTCCCTACAAAGGATCACAAAGATAATTGGTGTTGTTAGTGAATAGACTTAAACAAAATAAAGTATAACTAGTAATGGAAGAAATGCATGAAGAAACATAAGCTTAATAAAAAGAGACAAATACACCACAATACGCAATGGAGAAAACATGTCAATAAAACAATGGAGAAAGAATCCCTTTATTGAGTGTTGGTGGTAGAAGAATAAAATAGAATGCTAAAACACTTGAACAAAATCCTTTGAGCTATGGTGCTCAAATATCCTCAGCAAGGAGGTCCCTTTCCTTAGTATCTTTGCAAGCTTCTCCTCTCTCTCAAAAGAAGTGTGAAGAATCCCCAATGGTTCAATCTTATGATCTCACTAAGATGTTGGATTGCTTAGAAACAATATGGGAAACATGCTAGTTCTCTCACTTCCTTTGCTTCAACAATGAAATGTGGTTTTTCTCTAATAGAAAATTTTGAACCCATCTTCCCTCCCTTGGTTAGAGAGTGATAGTGACCCAAGAGTAGCACAAAATGTTTCTATTGAGGGCTGCATATCTTCAAGGTGACTTCAAGTTGGTTGTCCTTGACTGGCCATGTCACGAAATCTCCTCCCTAAATGTGGTAAGTAGTCCCAAAACCCTGCGTTTTCCCTTCCTTCGACCAGGCGACTTTCGAAGGAAACGTCAGGTAGTCGCACATTTTTGCCTTTATCTTGGTGCATGGTCATAATTTTTCCCTTATAACCTTAGGAAACTTAAAAATTTTACAATGTCCATGATGTCTTCTACTCGAAAATCTTGATTTGTTTTGAGCCTCAAAATTGTGCTTTCCTTCACCTCATTTTACCTCATTTTCCCTTTTCCATTGCTATGTTAGACCCAATTGATCAATGAATATAGTTAAAATTACTTCTAGAATGATTTACATGACTCACTTGCTAAGTTTTGTGATTTTTTCCATTGTAAAGCATTTTGACCGGAACTAGCTGCAGAATGCAGACATTCCGTAGCTAACCGGCGATTCTGCAGCTGCCTTCATGTTTGAGTATGTTCCAGGTGGCCTCTTGAGAAAAACCGCATATGGGCATGATCCACGTCGTGTCTACATGGTTCGTTGCTCATCATGGAAGAAGAAACGAATTCTGGGTATGGTTTTGAACGTGGGAACACATTTAGGAAGAAAGACTTCTATTAGGACTGTCTCAGTCCAGATGTCTTTTCCTCTTCACGCAGCCACTTCAAAGAGTCCTAACGTGATTCCGATAAGGAAAGACAGTGTTCCTGAATTGTTGCAAGTATTGTTATGTGCATTTTCTTTATAAACACTTGGGAGACCGAGAGCTATGTTAGAGATTTTATGTTAGATTTGATGCTAGATTTTGTTTAGACTCTATGCTACATTTCTGAAGACGTAGAGTGTTATGTTCAAACTATTTCATCTTTAATGGAGCAGACCGTGTTGTTTTGAAAGCATGATTTAATTTGGAGTTGAATTACGTCAGGTGGTAGATTGCCCCTGCCTCTTGCACGGATTTATTTTGCGTAAATTAGATAAGTCTTCTAGCTGCCTTTACGCTTTGCATTTGAATTAATAGTTGTTTTAATTAGCTACTGTAGTTGTACTCGTTCAAACTCTTCCACAAGAAGAAGCTCTTCCAAAAGACTATAATGATGAATGGGAAATGACTATAGTATTGTAGGATTAGGAGTTGAATTCATAGTTGTTTATTAATTAGCTACTGTAGTTATATTCATTCTAACTCTTCCACAAGAAGAAATTCTTCCAAAAGATTATAATGATGAATGATGAATGGCTATAGTACTGTAAGATTTAGTTGTAGTTTTTGTTGTTCACTATCACAGTTACACTTGTTCTAATCACTCTTCCACAAGAAGAAACTCTTCCAAGAAATTCTTAAGAAGTTCAAGACATGACCGTGATAATGAATGATTTAGTTGTGTGTTTGTACTAAGTATCATCTCTGTTCTTGCTCTTAAACGCTTGCCCAAGGCATCATAATGACGAGTAGGATATGGATATGATATCTTAGTTTTTCATTTGCTTTCAGTCCTTTATGTTTGCATTTGCACTCAATTACACAGTCAGAATTGTTCTAGCTCTTCCAAAAGAAGGAATTATTCCAAAATATCAAGAATGATGGACAAACATATTGTGTAATTTCATAGAATAATGCATGATAGCATAGTTAGGATGCTTCGGAGTTTCATTGCACTTAATTCATGATTCAGTTATTTTATTTTGGGTTTGATAATGACTTGTAGTTTGGCATTGTTTTAGATTAGTGGCATCTTAAGTTCATTCTTAGATTAACTCATTGCACTTGCACTCCACATCCAGATTGTCATCCACTGCACATTAGATTAACTTTAGTTGTTAGGATTAACAAAACAACCTTCATTATTCACAAACCTCTTCTTGTTCTAAAATCCATAATTGACCTATAACCATATGAACAGAAGACAACATCATTTTAAGGCCTGAAGTACCTCTGCAATTTCCTCATCATTTCATAAACAGAGTCCTCCCTCAAAATCCTACTTTGAAAAGAAATCAATAACTTTTGAGTAAAGGTTTTGTGACATTCAATTGAATTGCAGAATAGAGATAGGAACTAGTTCTAGAATAGAAGATCTTATGATGATAACAATGTTTTCCTCTAAATATGTTTCAAATCTCTAATCAAGGACAAAATGTTGCATCATTGTAAGTTAGTTGTTTAATTGATTAGTTAGAGGATTTGCATACTTAGTGATCATTTCTCAAGTTTAATTTGTGTTTTGAATCATTTGCTTAAAAGTCAGTATCAAGCTTTGCTTTTACTTTGTCATAGTTTAGATTTGATTCTGCTTTAGTGTTTCCAATTGCATTTTCCATTTGTCATTCCATCAATTAGGCTTAACTCTGTTTTGATCGCCAGTTCCTTTCCATTAGCTTTCTAGGCATCTCCCCTTGTAAACATAAAACCACCAAAAATACCAAAAACATCATAAATCATTACAAAAGACCAAAAACATCACAAAAAACTACACACAACGCATTAGGAAACAAGTACCTAGGTACATACAGTACACTTCACTTCAGCAGTTTACAAATCCTGGTTGACAATTAAATGAACTCAGTTTAGGAGACTAGATTGAGACCAAACATTTTGGCGCCGTTGCCGGGGAAGTGAAAACTAGGTAACCTTTGTTTCTTAGCATCCAAAAAAAATTTTATGCGTAGGGAGAGAGATTCAAGGGGAAGATTTATAAGTAGCAGAGGCAGAAGTTTGATTTCTAGAACACCACTTGTTTCATCTAGATCCAGAGCTAGTACACCTTCAACTCAAACCCATATTCCATCCTCTTCTGATCCTGGACTTCTAGAAAATCTAAGGTCACCTATTCCATTAGAGAAACCTTCCACTTCATCCACTGAACCTGCCATAGAAGAAGATCTAAAAACTCCTGTTAGGAACACAAACCTTTCTACTTCCACAAGAGAGTCAACCATGGCAGAAGAAGGAGGGGGAGGAGTTTTTAATGGAGAACACACATTATTTGGAGGTGGAGGTAGAGGTAGAGGTAGAGGAGAAGGAGGAAGAGGAGAAGGAGGTAGAGGTACAGATGGAGGAAGAGGTAGAATAGGAAGCTCTTTTGGGTTCCCTATACTTGATGAAGAAACGAATACAACCATGAAAAACATTTCACCCTCTGTCCTTCCAAACTTCTATGGACTTAAAACTGAAGATCCTGAAACTTTCTTATTCGAATTTGAAGTGCTGTGTAGGACTTATGACTACTTACAAGATGCTCAAAAACTGAAATTGTTTCCTTCAACTTTGAAGGGAGCAGCATTGAAGTGGTTTATGAGCATAATCAGTAGTTCTATCAGAACATGGGAATATATGAAACAAGCATTTCTAGAGAGATACTTGGATTATTGTATGCCGGTTAATCATAAGGAAGAAGTGTTCAAGATGTTACAAAAAGAAGATGAAAATTTGGAAGATTTGTTGGAAAGATTTCATTACAACATCAAAAGGGAAAAAATGGAAAATCTAGATCAAGACACCTTAAAAGCTCTTTTGTTGAAAACAATTAGGGATGAATGGTTGGATATCCTAAACATGATGGGAAAAGGGGATATATCACAACTCAAATTACCTGAAATATCTGAGTTATGTATCAACCTTTCAAGAGGGAAATCCAAAACTGTCAAAGGTCCAAGAGATCCCGCTCTTGCAAGGGCAAGTAAATCTGCCTCTGGGACAGTAAGTAGATCAGAAATTGGACACATGCTTGATGATTTTAAGTATGACATCTTAGGGAGTCTTAGTGAACAAATAGACACCCTCAAGATACAAAACAAGCAAAAGGCTGAATCTGATGCCTTGGCAATCTTTTGTCCCAAATGTAGAAAGAAACATGCCTTAAGAGAGTGTCCTTTAGATGTAAAAGTTGTAGAAACCTGTGTCATTTGTTCTGAGAAGCATGAGACCAAGAATTGTTCTTCTCTTCCTGGTCTCAAGGCTGTTTTCAAGAAGAAACTCCTACAGATTCCACAGAGTCTCTTAACTTTGTATCTAGAAGACCTTGGCAGGGACCTCAGACACAAGAATTCCATGATCAAATGTATAATCAACCTCCACCTTGGAATTCTTGGCAGCAACCTTGGCCCCAATTTCAAAATCAATCTCAATCTTGGGCACAAGGATCACAAAGTCCCTATGGAAGATACTCTCCATATTATCAGTATCCACCATCTTATCCACCATATCCAAATTTTTATCCTCAAAATCTTCAACAAAATTTTCAACAAAATCCTCAACAACATCATCAGAACCAACCACATCAAAATCAACCACTTCCATTACCATTCCCTCAAAAATCCAATCAATTGCCAGCTCAGCCCATACCAAACCCCAATAATAAGAACCCTCGGAATACATACATGATAGAAGGACAACAATTTCCAACTTATTTAATTACTCCTCTAGACCTTAGTGATGTTCAACTTAGGTCTGGAAGGATACTTGAGAAGAGGAAACCTTCTGTGATCATATAAGAACAAGATAATTCTGAGGAAGACTCCCTACGGGTTAATAAAAGTCTTGAGAAAGACACATCCTTTCAAGATCAAAACATTGAAAAACTAAAACAAAAAGATCCAATAAATCCAACTTCTGTATTAGAGCAACCATCCACATCTACTTCTATACCTCCCTTCCCGAAAAGATTACAAATTGATAAAGGTATAGAAAAACAAATCATGGTGCCTAATTATGATTTCTTAGATGAATTGAGAAATGTTTGCATTAAAATTCCATTATTGCAAGCCATCAAAGAAATCCCAATTTTAGCCAAAACAATAAAGGAGTTGAGTATGAAGACAACAAGAAAAAGAATAAGAGAAACCAAGAAAATTCAACTAGTAGGACAAATAGCAGACATTATGATGGGCAAGATTACTATTCCAAAGTACCTTGACCCAGGAAATCCAGTTGTCAAAATTCACATCAACGGAATTGAAATTCAAAACACACTCATTGACTTAGGAGCAACAATAAATATCATGAGTAGACAAATCATGGACAAACTGAAACTTCCTAATCTTCTCTTTACACCCACACTATTAAAATTAGCAGATAGATCTGTGATCAGACCAGATGGGGTAATAGAAGACATTCCAGTGTCCCTATATTCTTGGGAGTACCCTGTGGATTTCATGATCCTAACTCCCAAGAATAATCTAGGAGGCCATCCTGTTATACTAGGAAGACGTTGGTTGGCTACAGCTGATGCTTTTATTAGTTGTAGGTCCGGTGATATGTATATTTCTGATGGTAGTTCAACTAAGAGATTCACTTTATATCCTCCAGCTAGGACAATTACGGATCTAGATGACACTCAATGGATAGAGGATGAAGAAGATTTACAACCACTCTTCACAATTTCAGAAATTAGTGAAGATAATCAAATTCTGAATACTCTAGAAAACTTTGAATCCTCTCCAGAACACAAACATGAATCATTTCAGGAGGGATCCAATATTGAATTTTTGTCATCTAGGCAAATGTCTCTTCATTCTATGGACAAATTTGGTAGCTCTACAAGTGAAATTTTTCCAGGCAAAACTTTGAATATAAATAAGAACCTAGAAAAATCTCAACAAGAAGAGTTAGTCAAAGTATTACAGAGACATTCTTCTGCATATGCATGGGAATAAACTGACATGAACGGGATAATCCCCAAGACTTGTACTCATCACATCTATATAGAGGCAAATTGCAAACCAATCAGACAGCCTCAAAGACAGATGAATCCAAATCTTAGGGAAATTGTCAAGGAAGAATTGCAAAAATTGTTAAATGTTAATTTCATCTATCCTATTTCAGATATTCAGTGGGTTTCTCCTTTGGTAATTGTGCCAAAAAAAAATGGAAAATGGAGGGTGTGTGTTGACTACCGAGAACTGAATAAAGCTACTCTTAAAGACCATTTTCCCTTACCTTTCATAGATCAAGTATTAGATACATTAGCAGGTAAAAAGTACTTTTCATTCCTAGATGGGTTTAGTGGTTACAATCAAATCCAAGTAGCACTTGAAGACCAAGATAAAACCACATTTACTTGTCCTTGGGGTACTTATGCCTACCGAGTATTGCCATTTGGATTATGCAATGCACCTGCAACATTCCAAAGGGCAGTATTAGGAATTTTTTCGGATCTAATACATGACTGTGTAGAGGTGTACATGGATGATTTCACAGTTTATGGGGATACATTTGAAGAGGCTTTAGAAAAATTAGAAAAAGTCTTAAAAAGATGTCAAGAAGCAAACCTTTCACTTAGTCATGAAAAATGTTTTATGATGTTTACTGAAGGTATTGTTTTGGGGCACCACATTTCAGGGGATGGGATTAGAGTTGATGAGGCAAAAGTTGAAGTCATTTCTAACCTATCCATTCCAAGTTGCCAAAGAGATGTTAGAAGTTTTTTAGGATTTACAGGGTATTCGAAGATTTATAGAAAACTTCACCAAAATAGCATCTCCACTCTTCAAATTACTCACCAAAGATTGTGAATTTAAGTGGACTTCTGATTGCCAGTTAGCTTTTGAAACCCTGAAAACCAAAATTTCTGAAGCACCTATATTAAGAGGACCTAACTGGAAGTTACCTTTTCATATCTCGACAGATGCTTCCGATACAGCTCTAGGGGCAGTATTGGGGCAGAAAGAATTGATTCCCTATGCCATCTATTATACCAGTAAAAATTTGACTCCTGCAGAGTTAAACTATACTGTAACTGAAAAAGAGTTTTTAGCTCTTGTTCATGCCATAAACAAATTTAGACACTATATAATAGGCTATGAAACTTTTGTTCACACTGATCATTCTGCAATTAGATACTTAATGAACAAATCAATCACTAATGGCAGAGTTATAAGATGGTTGTTACTATTGCAAGAATTCAACATTACTATTCTAGATAGGCCTGGAAAACAAAACACTGTGGCTGATTTCTTGTCTAGAATCCAAAATATCAAAGATGACACTCCGGTTGAAGATCAATTTCCTGATGAATATCTTTTTGCAATCTCTACTCAAACTCCATGGTTTGCTGATATTGCTAATTATTTAGTTTCGGGAAAATTTCCTTCAATTATGAATGCAAGGGATAAAAGAAAAATCATTAATGATAGTGCAAGATATTCATGGGTCGCTAATGAGTTGTACAAGACAGGTCCAGATTTGATCATTAGAAGGTGTGTACGTGAAGATGAGATGCCTGAAATTCTCAAGGCATGTCATGATGAACCTTGTGGCGGACACTTTGCAGATAAGAGGACAACCTATAAGATCCTTAATCTAGGATATTATTGGCCATCCTTGTTTAAAGATGCTAAGGAGTATGTCAAAAGGTGTGACAGTTGCCAAAGGGTAGGGAAACCTTCTCCTTCAGGTGAGATGCCATTACAACCTCAGGTACGCATTGAACCTTTTGAAAAATGGGCTTTGGATTTTGTAGGACCTATTAGTCCTCCATCAAGACAAAAGAAATATATATTAGTTTGCACTGATTATGTTACTAAATGGGTAGAAGCTAAACCATTACTTGTTGCTAATGAATCATTTGTAGTTAATTTTCTTTTTGAGGATATTTTTACTCGTTTTGGTGTCCCAAGGGAAATTGTTACAGATCAAGGAGCTCAATTTACATCAAGGCTAGTGGAGCAAATGATGGAGAAATACAAAATCAGACATAGAACATCTACTCCTTATCATCCACAAGCAAATGGTCAAGTGGAATCCACTAATAAGGTCATTTAAGGAATCCTAACAAAGACTGTTCATCTACATAGAAGAGATTGGGTAGATAGGCTTCCTGAAGCCTTGTGGGCCTATAGAACTACATGGAGAAACACAACAGGCCATACTCCTTATGAGCTTGTTTATGGAAAGCAAGTCTTGTTTCCCATAGAGTTCCAAATTCAAACCTTCAAGATGGCAGTTCAACTAGGACTTGATCTAACGGAGGCACAAAGGCATAGACTAGAGAAAATTAATGAATTGGATGAGATCAGACAAGATGCAGTTCAGAAAACAAGTCTAGTCCAACAACAAAGGGCTAGATGGCATGACAAGTACATCAAAGAGAAGAAATTCAAAGAGGGTGACTGGGCTCTCTTGTTTGATTCAAAATTCAAGGATTTTCAAGGGAAATTTCGGACACATTGGCTTGGGCCATATGAAATTGTTCGAATTTTTGATAATGGGGCAGTAAAAATCAGAACTATAGATGAAGAGGAGGTCACTTTTCTTGTGAATGGCCATAGACTGAAGCTATACCACAAGCCACTCTCAAGAGAAGAGTTTGTCAAGAAGTTCCAAGAAGACAATGATGTGAAGTTAATGAAGAAGAGCCTCTCTTCTTCATCAACTTGATTAAATTTTCTGAAGCATTTCTCTTTTGAAAATAAATAAATAAAGGTATAAACATGAAAACCAATCATTGATTGGCATGTTTATACAGAAAAGATAGGGTGAAAATCAGAGTCTCTCTGACACTCTAACTTTTCCCACTTTTGTTTGTACTAGCAGCTGTTACAAAAATCATAAGTTCAGTTCCATAGTGCTTATGATTCATCTCATCACTCCATTCACTTATACTCCATTTCATTCATTCACTCATGTTCCACTTCATTCCAAGTTTTCATTCATCTCATTCCATCCTCCATCCATCTCATTTTTATGACAAAATTTAGAATTTGATGTCTTGCTGTAAGTGAATAAAACATGTCATGAATTGCAGTACAATCCTTATGTTCTTTCACTCCATTTCATAAACTGAATCCATTCCATTTCATCATCCACTTCATACATATCATAATCCATCATCCATCTTCATTCATAACATATAACATTTCACCCATATTCCAAAAACACTCTATTTTCATAATCAAAGTGCTCTACAGGAACATTCTGCAGCTCAGTAGACATTCTGCAGCTGATCAGCCTTTCTGCAGCCAGACAGTCTTTCCGCAGCTACAAACCCTGAAGGCATCAACCAACAGACATTAGAATTGCAACAAAGTGACCCAGTGTATCCATGAATCAAAAGCATCAAGAAAATTATGAAAACTCCTCCAAAGGTGAACAAGAAGACAAAGGCTACAAAAATCAAATGAAAGGCAGAGGTAACAAGTTTAAATTATAATGGCATTTCATAAAATTTTAGCATAGTTTTAGTTATGGATTGTTCGAAAAAGTTGTTTTAATTGTTTTTATTTATCAATACGAATAAACCCTCCACAGACTTTGGATTAAGATTCCTCATTTCAAATTTCATATCCAATATCATTTAAACGGTTAAAATGGCCAAGGTATTTGAATTCTCCACGTCTCTTAACCAAATCATTCAATGATGATTCCCTCTGCCGTCGTAAAATCCTCCGCCGTCTCTTCAATCATTAATACATTCCCTCCACCTCACTCCACTACTTCATTCCGTGACCACTGCCATAACTCCATTCTGTAGCCGACATTCCATTCCGAAGACAGAGATATTATTATCACCGAGAGCAGAGCCAAAGGATATCAGTTTGAATAGCGTTGAGCATTGTAAACTCAGAGCAGAGCAAAAGGGTAAATTTGGAAGCATAGCAGCGTGAGAATTTGAAGCCATTTGATTCCGTGGGTAGACAAAATATCACTGTGGGCAGAGTTTGAGCATTTTTACTATAAACACAGAAGTGTAGCAGTGTGGAGTTTGAAGTCTTTTGTCACTAGAAGACAGAGGTGTTGCAGTGTTAAAATCGAAACCATTTGCTACCAGAGACAGAGGTGTTGCAGTGTTGAATTCGAAACCATTTGCTACCAAGAGCCAGAGGTATTGCAGTGAAGAAGTTGAAGTCAATTGTCACTGTCAAACAAAGACATATCAGTCCAAAGTTCAATTGTCAACAGAGGCATATTAGCCCGAAGTTTTGAAGCTGTTGCCACTATTAATCAGAGGTATGTCATTCCAAGTTTGAAGCCATTTCCATTCAAAACTTAAAGCCATTTCAATTCAAAGGTGAAAGTCATTATTTTTGTGGGTAGAAGAGTGTTAATTTGAACATTGAAGAAGCAATCATGGGTTTCATTGTAAGGACTGAACCAGTAGGTTCAAAATATTTAGAAGGCTACCCTCAATGCAAAGAAATGTTACAACAAATAGGATGGCTTCAATTTTTGGAGAAATTTAATGGCTTCCACAAGGAAGTCACTAAAACATTTGCAAGATCATTTCAAGGAACCGAAATGGAAGTGGGAGATGTCAAATTTACTGTCACTGAAGTTTTCATTGCAGAGGCTACAGGATTGCTGGCTTCCTGTGTCCAAAGAAGAGTTCAATTTTTAGAGACAACCCTATATCATCATGGTTTAGTCAAAATTTTGATTGAACATCATCTAGCTAAAACAAATGATACATGGGACGATTTCCTAATAAGAAATCATTTTGAAGAGCCAAAAGAACCCTCACCAGAACCACAGCCTACAAAGAGAAGTAGGAAATGGAGGGCTTCAAAAGTTGAAATTGACAAAACAGTCCAAGAGAGCAGTGAGGAAATCATTTTAGAAAAGTTGACTCAAATCAAAAGACAGCTTAAGGAAGAAAAGATAATCAGGAAATCTGCCATGGAGAAAGGAGAGGGATCTTCTCAGCCTAGAAGAAGCCATAGACTAAAGGGGAAACTGAAGAAAACACTAATCAAACAAACAGGGGTAATCAATATAGAAGATGAAGAAACATCCATTGAAGAGGATATTGAAGAGGATTTTTATGAAGGAACCCCTGAAGTTGACCCTGCTCAACAGGAAATTTATGACTATGTGGAAACTTTGGAGATAAGAGCTTCAGAAAGCAGAGAGAGAACCCCCAGTCCTCCACTGTCTGAAATAGATATATTAAGAAGGGATAGGTATGAGTTGGAATTACTGAATAGACACATCAAAAATGAGAATGAAATTCTCAAGGATCAAGTCAAGCTCAAAACTGATATGAACTCAACCTTATCCCTGCATATAGACAAAGTGGAGAAGACCAATGCGAAGTTGAAGACAAGGAAAAAAAAGTTAATCAGGGCACTCACCAACCTAAGGTTCAAACTTGTTATCAGGAAACCCAGAAGACCTCTAGCTTCCAGACAAAGGAGAAGAAGAGGATTAGATGTCCTTGCAGAAGCCTCTGAGTTCATAGGATAATTTTCATGAGGACATGCAAAGAGACAGCAGTGGGGGTATGTTGAGCCTCAAAATTGTGCTTTCTTTCACCTCATTTTACCTCATTTTCCCTTGTCCATTGCTATCTTAGACCCAATTGATCAATGAATATAGTTAAAATTACTTCTAGAATGATTTACATGATTGACTTGCTAAGTTTTGTGATTTTTGCCATTGTAAAGCGTTTTGACCAGAACTAGCTGCAGAATGCAGACATTCCGTAGCTAACCGGCGATTCTGCAGCTGCCTTCACGTTTGAGTATGTTCCAGGTGGCCTCTTGAGAAAAACCGCATATGGGCATGATCCACGTCATGTCTACATGGTTCATTGCTCATCATGGAGGAAGAAACGAATTCTGGGTATGGTTTTGAACGTGGGGAACACATTTATGAAGGAAGACTTCTATTAGGACTGTCTCAGTCCAGATGTCTTTTCCTCTTCACGCAGCCACTTCAAAGAGTCCTAACGTGATTCCGATAAGGAAAGACAGTGTTCCTGAATTGTTGCAAGTATTGTTATGTGCATTTGCTTTATAAACACTTGGGAGACCGAGAGCTATGTTGGAGATTTTATGTTAGATTTGATGCTAGATTTTGTTTAGACTCTGTGCTACATTTCTGAAGACGCAGAGTGTTATGTTCAAGTTCTTTCATCTTTAATGGAGTAGACCGTGTTGTTTTGAAGCGTGATTTAATTTGGAGTTGAATTCCGTCAGGTGGTAGAGGGCCCCTGCCTCTTGCACGGATTTATTTTGCGTAAATTAGATAAGTCTTCTAGTTGTCTTTACAGTTTGCATTTGAATTAATAGTTGTTTTAATTAGCTACTGTAGTTGTACTCATTCGAACTCTTCCACAGAAGAAGCTCTTCCAAAAGACTATAATTATGAATGGGAAATGACTATAGTATTGTAGGATTAGGAGTTGAATTCATAATTGTTTTTAATTAGCTACTGTAGTTATATTCATTCTAACTCTTCCACAAGAAGAAATTCTTCCAAAAGATTATAATGATGAATGATGAATGGCTATAGTACTGTAGGAGTTAGTTGTAGTTTTTGTTGTTCACTATCACAGTTACACTTGTTCTAATCACTCTTCCACAAGAAGAAACTCTTCCAAGAAATTCTTAAGAAGTTCAAGACATGACCGTGATAATGAGTGATTTAGTTGTGTGTTTGCACTAAGTATCATATCTGTTCTTGCTCTTAAATGCTTGTCCAAAACATCATAATGACGAGTAGGATATGGATATGATATCTTAGTTTTTCATTGCTTTCAGTCTTTTGCTTGCATTTGCATTCAATTACACAGTCAGAATTGTCCTAATACCTCTTCCAAAAGAAGGAGCTCTTCCAAAATATCACTAATGACGGACAAACAGATTGTGTAACTTCATAGAATAATGCATGATAGCATAGTTAGGATACTCCGGAGTTTCATTGCACTTAATTCATGATTCAGTTATTTTATTTTGAGTTTGATAATGACTTGTAATTTAGCATTGTTTTAGATTAGTGGCATCTTAATTTCATTCTTAGATTAACTCATTGCACTTGCACTCCACATCCAGATTGTCATCCACTGCACATTAGATTAACTTCAGTTGTTAGGATTAACAAAACAACCTTCATTATTCGCAAACCTCTTCTTGTTCTAAAATCCATAATTGACCTATAACCATATGAACAGAAAACAACATCATTTTAAGGCCTGAAGTACCTCTGCAATTTCCTCATCATTTCATAAACAGAGTCCTCCCTCAAAAGCCTACTTTGAAAAGAAATCAATAACTTTTGAGTAAAGGTTTTGTGACATTCAATTGAATTGCAGAATAGAGATAGGAATTGGTTTTTGCATAGAAGATCTTAGGATGGTATCAATGTTTTTCCTCCAATCTATTTCAAATCTCTAAATAAGGATAAAATGTTGCATAATTGTAAGATTAGTTGTTTAACTGTTTAGTTAGAGGATTTGCATACTTAGTGATCATTTCTCAAGTTTAGTTTGTGTTTTGAATCATTTGCTTAAAAGTCATTATCAAGCTTTGCTTTTATTTAGTCATAGTTTAGATTTAATTATGCTTCAGTGTTTCCAATTGCATTTGCCATTTGTCATTCCATCAATTAGGCTTAACTCTGTTTTTAATCACCAGCTCCTTTCCATTAGCTTTCTAGGCATTTTCCCTTGTAAACATAAAACCACCAAAAGACCAAAAACATCATAAATCATCATAAAAGACCAAAAACATCACAAAACACTACACACAACGCATTAGGAAACAAGTACCTAGGTACATACAGTACACTTCACTTCAGCAGTTTACAAATCCTGGTTGACAATTAAATGAACTCAGTTTAGGAGACTAGATTGAGACCAAACAATTTGTACCTTTCGTTGGACAATTTATAATTTATTTTTAAATGTACGATTTTTTGGTTTTAATAATTCCCCCCAGATATATGAGGTCTAGGAGAAAGCACATAACCGAAATACATCACATTTTATTGATGATCCTTCTTTGGTTTTGACATATGCCTGCTCAATGGTCCCAGTGTTAGTGTTTTTGTGGCATTGGGGTAAAATTAAAAAAAATAAATCATAACTAGTAATGGAAGCAGTGCATGAAGAAACATAAGCTTAATAAAAAGAGACAAATACACCACAATACTCAATGGAGCAAACATGTCAATACAAAAATGGAGAAAGACTCCCTTTATTGAATGTTGGTGGTAGAAGAATACAATATAATGCTAAAACATTTGAACAAAATCCTTTGAGCTATGGTGCTCAAATATCCTTAGCAAGGAGGTCCCTTTCTTCATTCTCTTTGAAAGCTTCTCCTCTCTCTCAAAATAAGTGTGAAGGCTCCCCAATGGTTGAATCTTATGCTCTCACTAAGATGTTGGATTGCTTAGAAACAATATGGCCAACATGCTAGTGCTCTCACTTCCTTTGCTTCAACAATGAAATGTGGTTTTGCTCTGATAGTGATTTGGCGAGCATAACAATGTCTCATGTTTTTCTCTTCCCATGGCTTGTTTATATAGAAAATTTTAAACCTATCTTCCCTCCCTTGGTTCAAGAGTGATAGTGACCGAAGAGTAGGACAAGATGTTTCCATTGAGGGATGCGTATCTTCAAGGTGACCTCAATTTAGTTTCCCTTGATTGGCCATGTCATGGAATCTCCTCCCTAACTATGGTAAGTGTTCCCAAAACATTGTGTTTTTCCTTCCTTTAACCACGCGAATTTT
The DNA here is from genome assembly GCA_034641835.2 of Pinus albicaulis. NCBI lineage: Eukaryota > Viridiplantae > Streptophyta > Pinopsida > Pinales > Pinaceae > Pinus > Pinus albicaulis. Next base: position 863,348,047 of record CM076582.1, read on the forward strand.
GAAGGAAAAGTTAGGCAGTCATGCATTTTTTCCTTTATCTTCTTGCGTGGTCAAAATTTTTCCCTTATAACTTAGGAAAATTAAAATTTTTACAATGCCCATGATGTCTTCTACTGGAAAATCTTGATTTGTACCTTTTGCTGGACAATTTATAATTTATTTTGCAGTGTACAATTTTCTGGTGTTAATAATTTCCCCCAGATGTACGAGGTCTAGGAGAAAGCACATAACCGAAATACATCACGTTTTATGTTCTCGCTGAGAGTTTGCGTAACATATTTGAGAGCGAGATAGAGAGTAACTTGTTGTGAAGATAAGTAGAGGGACCCCTTGACTGAAGAGAAAGGGGAACCATGCTCTGTAGGAAACATTAGTGATAAAATAAGACATGTTTCTACGAGGCGAGCATGTCCCATGCTCGTTATGATGACTAGTTAATACAATCTGATAGATATTGGTTCTGTCAAGTCACATTGTAGTAAGTGACATGCTGATGGTTGGTGATGATAACTGCTAATGCCCTCAAGGGAATTTTTACTTTGAGAAAATACACTAAATTTGGTGCCCACATGCATTTTCTGGGTGAAGAAATTTTTTGAGTCAGGTGCTAATGTATGCATGGGTCTTTGACTTTTGGGAACCTCCCATGTATTGTGGCTTAATTATTGATGAAAGAGATACTTAAAAATGAATGGGTCTTCGACTAAATGACATATTTGTAGTGGTTATGAAGTATGATACCACCTTGACATGAAAAATGGTGATGATGTTGAATTTAGGGGGGATCGTTGAAATCAATGGGCAATGTTGGTTCCCATTGTGCCACTTGAGGATGTTCCTTAAAAGGGGGAATCCATCCAAGGCATTACTTCAATCCTGGAATATTATTGGTGAAATCGATAGGAAAGATGCATCAACGTCCAAAAAGTGTTGATACAAAGAATCAAGGTTTATGGTGAAGAAAATTGTAACATAGTGGGTTAAAAAGGTATGATAACGAGAGTTGGCTATAAGTAATGGTTGTGGACAAATGACCCAAGTTTGGAACTGTAATGCAAGTGGAAGTAGTCAAAACAATTTTTTATGGAGGCAGCCCTCGAGTTGGTAGGACATATAAGGGGTGTGTAAGTATGCTCTGACTGACATGATAAGGATTGGTAAAAAATGTGCAAGATTTGACCAAGAGTGACAAGAAACTGCCACCAGGTATGAAACGTAAAAATATTGGTGGGAGTATTTCTCTTAAAAAATAAATGTACACTTTCCAAAAGAATGTAAAAGTGGTTTGGATGTACAAACATGGAGACGAGTGACCCATTAAAACGTGTGGGTCCTGCAAAATGATGCGAGGATGGTATTTTTTTGTTGAGGGGGGGGGGGGCGCATTGGTTGGTCTCGGTGTGGGGTTGATGAGGCAGATAAAATGACGTAAATGGGATGTGTTAATTTGGGTGTGATAGGCCAAATATGAAACATGTTAATGTGGCCTACTAATCCGACGTAAAATATTAGTGGTGGCCCGGGAATGGATTTTAGTGTGCGTTGAGTGGAACATAATGATGTTGATCATCAAGGTGTATAAATGAGGTGGTTCCCATGCCTAAGTGGGTGGTCATGGATCCCGATAATGGATGGGGGTCTATGAATATGAAGGGATCCATGAGTGGTGAGGCTCTATAAATTGACGTGGGTGCTTATCATGTGCAAGGTGAGGTGATGATAAACATGGTCGAGATGATGGAACCTATGGTGCACTTTGGAGAAATTATTTCAGGATATGCAAAGCTTAAAAGGAACTTTATCATGCTGAGTGTTGAATGATACTTGCTCTTGTATTTTTCTATTGGGGTGTTGATTAAAGCATGGTGTTTCTGATGTACCTGCAATATCTGAAACCAATACCCCAAGTGAAAACATATTTTTAAAACATATGAATAATTTTTGATGACATGAATTAGAAAACAAGAGGAGGAGTACTTGAGATGCTGTTTGGGGCATGAGATGGGCCCAAAAATGAGTTTTAGTAATAAATAGAATGAAGAGTTCCATGTTGAAGATAATGTGGTACTCATCCATGTACCTCTCACGGTTTTGAGAACGGAGGTCTCGAGCTATGGTTATTGGCTCCAGAAAATGGAAAAAAAGGTGATATATAGGCCAAAAGGGGCCAATTTCAATTCATTTGCATTGTTGATCTTGAGAGGTTAGAGGATATTTTCAAAGAATTTCTTATCTTTGCAGTAAGCCAGAGTACCTAAGATTCACACGATGAGGGGCAGGTAAGAGCTAGCACCCTACTATTTTCATTTTCCCTAGATGTAGGGTAGGTAGATAGTATAGAGGTCCCCTGTACAACCTTTTAGGGTTATACTTGAGGGATCGAGCATTCGACTCGAAGAGAGTCACATGATTGATTCATGAATCCATGAGCTTCAAGCATTGACGACGCGTAAAAAATTTATACAGACACGTCGTCAACGCGTCTATGTGAAACACATATGCGTCATCAATGTGTCTATGTGAGAACAAGCATGTCGAGCGGCCATAGTGGTTGGCGTGCTTGTTGGATGAACATACGCTGGAATAGGGCGTATGTTCATCACACAGACACATGATGTGTGCGCTTGTGTAGGCTAAAATTGCACGGTCGAGTAAAAACATTGGTTTGCTCATTTTTTAGGTGAAGGGGAAAAAAATTATCTTGTGATGTTTTTTTTATGATAGGATGATGTGGAGGGAGAGGGATTGGACTACCTTGCGAGATGAGGTGGCCCAAGATTCAACAACACACCAGACTCTGGTTCAGTGGGGGTTGCTGAAGTTCTTTCACAACCCCATCCTGAGATCGCAGGATCGTTTTTTACGATTCTTGGTTCCCTGGAGGTATGATGCCCGACAGATCATGTTTGTGAGGTGAGATGATTTATTGATATTACCTCAGTTGGATATTTATTTTGTGATATTCTTGCTACCACGTGGGGAGGTGCTACCTCATCCACTTCCACCTGGGCATATGGAAATATGCCATTGGGAAAATCATGAGGGCTAATGTGGGCCCAATGCTATTGAGGAGGGTTGCATTAACGTAGCCTTTATTCTGAGATTGAAAAAGAGTGTGAATATGTCTATGATTGTGCCATTGGTGGGTTCATATTCACCCCAAAGAGTATCAGGGCTACATATAGTGGTCCTTCAGAAGCTGCAGGCGGGCCATTTCTTTGATTGGGCTCACATTTTGTGCAGAGGTATGATGTCCCAATTCACACAGGTGAAGCTAGGAGGGCTTCAATGTTTTTTCTACACAAGTATTTTGTGTAACATTATGTACAAGAGGGTGGTCATGCTATGACCCTTTCTTGCGGTGTCAATTGGGCCTCCGAGGGACCTTAGGATACTGAGGTGGGAGGCTATCATTCCCTGAGCTAGAGGTGGAGCTACGGGGAGGTACTGGAACAACGTCGTGGAGGATTGGTTTAACTCCAACCCTCGGTTGATTTTGGAGTACCCTTATCATGGTGTAGACTTCTGGGGTGATCCAGAAATGGGTTTCCCTCTTGGTTATGCAGGGGGACCAGAAGGTACAATATCTATGTTTTCTGCATTTCAGTATTTTACATGTATATATGTATGTGTTTTTTATGACGACACTGATATCATGTTTATTTACCTGTAGATGTGGGGCGTGGGGGGCTACCGTTGGCCTACTTGATAGGAAACGACCCTCAATGTATGGGTGTACTAGGGGAAGCACCCCCTCCTCATAGACCGAGAGATGAAATCCTCCTCCTAGGCATGTACAACCAGTTTCACAACATCGATTAGAGATTGGTGGACCCTCCAGGGAGGGCAGTAGCACCGTGGTAGCTGGGGATAACGAGGGATGGAACGAGCATGCTGAGGTAGCCAAGACTCGCTCGGTGGCATTGGAGGCCTAGCTACGGGACCATCATGATACTTAGGAGAGGGGGGAGGCCCTTACCCATGGGATGCCCACAGGGGGCTATGATGACTTGGCGGAGCTGGACATGGAGAAAGTGATGGCTATTAAGTGAGTGCATCATCTGACGTTGCATCGTGTAGCCTTTACAGTGGCCACAACTGCCCCTATTGTGGCTTCTAGTGCTGATATTGGTCCACGAGACCTAGATAGAGGGGCTCAGCCCTAGACTTTGATTATGTATGTATGAGAGAAACACCCATTATGAGGATGCTCCCATATCTTTTTGATGACACATTTTTTGCCTCGTGATAAGCGAGTGGACTCATTTTTTGTATACTAGGACATATACATATTTTTGATATATATATGCGAGATGTATTTTGAGGGATCTCATGATGTGTACATGGATACTTTTATGATGGTTTTTTTGTTTTGTATTTTATCTATATGATGGATTTTATGCTTTTATGGTTGATGATATATATGTGATGCATTCTAGTCTACGATATGATTAGTTATGCGATAAACTACATGATTTTGATCTATTGGTATATGTATAAATGTGATGTCATAAAAAATATGGGCTAGTATTTGTGGATGCAGGTATTTCCTAAAGAGGCAGGGATCACACACTTGAAATGTTTGGATTAACTGTGATACAACTAGTTGGGAATCAAGGAGGACGTGTAGATGTTGGATGCCCTGGAGGGAGGCATCGATTAAAATTCCTATGACGGTGTCATATTCAGCTTGATTTTTGGTGTCTAACATAGTACAAAGTCCGCTAGTGAGGTACGATGACTGGTTAGGAGAGTATATGGCCCAGGTGGTAGTAGCTAGGTTTTGCGACCATCAAGAGGCACCATCAAGAAATATGAAATGATAGATTGGTGAACGATCCATCTGCGACACACAATGAGAGAGCATGTTTTTAGAATAAGTCTGTGATGAGGTGATAATCATAAAAAATTATGGTGTGTACATGTTTATTCTAGGGTACAAAGAACCTTCTTTTATGTGTGAATTTTTTTAGGTAGAGTCTGTTGAAGGTGTTTTTTAGGCATGTCCCATCGGGCTCTGATATAATGTATGCCCCCTTAAGGAGGAAATGTTTGACATTGTATGGACGCTTCCATAATGTCTCAAAATTCCCAGGTCCTAAAGCTTCTTTTGTGACATCATAGCATAGGACTAGTTCTCCCTCGGTAAATGATCAAGGGGTGATGTTGCAGTCAAATGAATCTTTGACCGTTTTCTTGTGGGCTTCGTTATGTTGAAGAGATTCTTGTTGAATTTCATCGACAAGTTCTAACTGGACCAACATTTTCTCTACGGGTTTAGTATCGATGAGAAGTTCAATGGTCAAATTTAGGGTGGGGATTTCTCGTTCGATGCAAAGCACGACCTCCATCCCCTAGAATAATTGGAAGGGTGTGAACCCTATTGATGCTTTGACCACTATGTGGTATTACCATAGTGCTAAGAACATCATGTGGTGTGAATTAGTTTTTTGGTTGTTCACCATACAATTCAACATCGTTTTAAGGACTTTGTCGACAACTTCTACCTAACCGTTAGTTCATGGGTAGTATGGTGATGCAAACTTGTGAGAAAATCCAAGGTGTTGGGAAAATTCTTGGAATATTTCATTTTATAAATGTTTCCCATGATCTGACACCAATTCCTTTGGGAAAACAAACTGTGTGATAACATGGTTCAAGAAAAATCATGCAGTGGTTTTCATAGTGTTGTTGTATGTGGGCATGGCTTCTTCCCATTTGGTGAAATAATATACAACTACAACTATGTATTTGTGGATTCCGAATGATGTGGGGTTGCATGTCATGAATTATATGCCCCATTTATAAAAGGGGTTTGCTACGATGACGAGGTGTAGAGGTGCTAGAGGGGCTTGTGCCTTGTGAGTGTAGCATTGGCATTGCTTGCATATTTTGACTGCTTGGATGTAGTCATGAAAAATGGTGGGCCAAAAGTAACCGACATGTAAAATTCTTTGGGTAGTGGCCATTCCCGAGAGGTTTTCCCTACAAGCCCCACTGTGACAATCATTTAGGACTTTCTCAGCTTGGTCATGTGTGAGGCATCGATGAAGGAAGGTTTTGATGCCTCATCGGTAAAGGAATTCCCCTAAAAGAAGTTATCAGCGGGCCTGATAGCAGATGCTCCTTTGGTCGTCGTGAGTGAGTTGAGGTTTGAACTTTTGAGTTCGTAAGAAAAGTAGGATATCATTGTACCAAGGGTCCTCCATTGACACTAAGAAAATATGTTCATTAGGTAGTGCATCATTAACAAGGGTTCCTTAGGTATCTATTGGGAGATCTGTGATGAAATCAATGAGTATGAGTACATTTTTTATTTTAGGGGAGCTAAATTGCAGATCAAGTTCTTACAGTATACCTACCCATCAGGCGTATTTATGATTCACCATATGGCGAGTGAGAAAATACCGCATGGGGTTTATAGATGCTGTGACAGTGGTGGTTCGAAGGATGATATAGTGGCAAATATTTTGTACTTCATGTATTAGGGCTAATGTTGTTTTTTCTTCTGGCTCATACTTCAATGTAGGACCAACCAAGTTCTTGCTTACGTAATAAATTACGTGTTCCATATTGTCTAGTCATTTTTGTACTAGAACTCCAAAAATGGCTATATACGATGCAAACATATATAGGGTGTAATATTTATTGTGGTCAGGTGGGCTGATCAAAGGAGCTGAAGACAATGTGTCTTTTAACACTTCGAATGATTTTTGGGCCTCTTCATCCCATTGGAAATGGATTTCTTGATGACAGAGATGCAGGAAGCCCTGCGCGCAAGTGGCATAGTCAAGGATTAGTAGTAAGAAGTTGGCCTTACCTTGTAGGCTTGGTAACTTCTTGAATTTTCTTGGAGGTGGTACTTATTTGATTTCCTAGACTTTGAGAGGATCGACTCTAATACCTTGTTGGGAAATAATGAATCCTAGTAATCTTCCGGCGTTAACGTAGAAAACACACTTGAGAGGATTCAAGCATAGGTTATATTATTGACATCATTGAAAATATAGGAGGAGGTCTTCTAAATGATCAGCACACACCTTGGATCGTACAGTGAGGTTGTCAAAATAAGCGAGGATGATATGAGCCAAGTCGTGAAAGATGTAGTTCATGGCCCACTGGAAGGTAGCACCAACATTTTAAAGACCAAATAGAATCACTTGGTATGCGAAGGTGCCCCAGGTCGTGGAAAACGTGGTTTTGAATCGATCCATGTGGAACCTAAAGAACCCATCCATGAAGCTAAAGGTCTCATGACCAATAGAAGAATCTATGACTTGGTTGATGAATGGTGCGCGGTAATTGTCCTTGGGACAAGCTTTGTTCAGATCTCAGAAATCAGTACAAACACGAATGGTGCCCTATTTTTTCATGATGGGTATAGGGTTATAAACCAAATATGTGTAAGAAATTGGGTAGAGAAACCCATATTTTTGGAGTCTATCCATTTAATGTTTGATTGCTTTTGCTTTACAAGGGTGTAATTGACATTATTTCTGCCGGGCAGGAAGGGTGTCAGTCCATGTGTTAATATGGTGGGAAAGATGCCTTTATGGACTTTCTCAATTCTCTGTAATCAACACATACCCTCCACTTCCCATTATTTTTTGGGACTAAGACTAGAAGGGACACCCACTCACTATCTGAGATGGGGTATATGAACCCTACATCCAACAAATTTTGTAATTATTCTTTCAATAATTCCTGAAGTGTTGGGTTCATTCTCCTATGGGGTCAGCACAAAGGTTTTCATCCCTCTTTGATGTAAATATGATGAGAGATAACTGAGGGATTCACCCCTTTTATTTATTTATAGTCCCAAGAAAAAACAACTAATTTTTCTCTCATTACCTTGCATAATTGTTCTTCTTGTTTGGTTGAGAGAAAGGGGTTGATATTTAAAATTATGGATGGGCCAAACTCTACAATTTTGACATGTTCAGTACTTGAGTCAACTGAGTATAACTCCATCTAAGGACTACTCTCATATTCTCTCACAAGTTCACCAAGTGGGATGGTAGTGGGGGGTTGGTTCTGAAGGATATGGTCAATGAGGTCATATTCATCATGTTTCCCCCTCCTATAACAACATACAGGGTACATATTTGGTAAGGTTTTTTATGATACACTTCATATTCTTCCTCATCCTCCAGCCGCAAATTTAGATCATGTTCAACAGAAGGGTGATGAGGCAGATACAATATCAGTTGTTTTGATAAGGGTCCATTCTTGATGGTCATGTTCCCAACCCTACAACTAATGTAGGAATCAACAGTGGCCAACCAAGGTCTTCCTAATATAATAGGGTAGCCATTAAACTTGGTTTCTGGCTGGAGAACCAAGAAATTAGTAGGATACTCCGAAGAGTCAATGGACATCATGACATCATCAACAACTCCATTAGGAGCTACTGTGGATATGTCTGCAAGTTGCAGCACTGTGGTGGTCATCCTCAAATCCCCTTGGAGGTTTAGCTTTATCATGGTTTCCTTATTCATCACATTGATGACAGCCCCATGATAAATCATGGCATGAGGGAAAATGATGTTATCAATGTGCACATCCACTACTAGGCTTGGGAGAGATTTGATTGATATGTTATACTTTTCATTTAAGTCTGCAATTTATATGGATATTAATGCATGTAATGTGAGTTAAAGAAGCTTGAATGCAGGTAGTTAATGGGAAAAATGTGGTAGCACATCCCCGTAGCTGGACAACGATGAAGTTCAGTGGGAAACTACTAGCTCGCAGGCAGAGCTATAGCATCAAGCAATCGAAGGTGAAGTAGCATCAGTTTATGGAGCCGTAATCATTTAGAAAAGAAGAGGAATCTGCTGAAGTCCGTGGAGTAGAGCAGCGGTAAGCATTGCAATGGCAACAAAACGTTGTGACCAAGCCTGCAACAAAGAGTCCGCCAACCAAGTGGCTCAGACGCTCTTGTGGAAAGTCGAGGATTGCAGCCATAGGTTGAAGATACACTACAGTGATGTTAATTTATACGTGCCAGTCCTGGATCATGGTCAAACCACACGGTGTTGAAGCGCCCTTGCGTTGACTGCAACGCATTATACTGGTACCCTAAATCATAACGCGAGTTGTTTGCGTGGGGATTGAATGGCAACGTTGCCATTTTGGTGAGTTAAGGGTCTGTGTTCAGATGTGGTCGAATCACAACGTGGAAGCTATTACAGTGCCAGTGTTGTATCATACTAGTGCTAAATGATAACGCAACATTGTAAGGTGCTTGCTGGAAATTGTTTGTCAAACAGTGGTGTATGAATTGGAAATTTGCATTATATATAAAACGATGTGGTTGTAAATGCAAATGTTTGTGGTGATGCATAGTCACAATGATCCCTTGCGGATTTAACAAACATAGTAATGGAATTGCTTGAGTAAGGAAATGTTTGTATTGGAATTGCAATGCTAAATTGACAAATTAATCAACTTCATGTTGTATGTTGATAAGGTTGGGCCTTAGCAAAGTTGAAAATTTTTCTACACTAATTTATTGTAGCCAAAGAGGAACCACCTGAAGCTAGAGAATCCTTGTTGTTGAAAAGGATATTGCTGAAAGAAGCTAAGGGAGCCAAAGAACCAGCTCAAAGGAAGATTCAAGGTAAGTGCTCATTGAATGAATCAATATTCATTGAGTAGGGGTATTTTAAAATCTGGATAATTAAATTTCCTTACCATACTTGAGAAGATAAACTTTTTAAAATGTTATGAAAGAGTGGAAATGTTGCAAATGCGGAAGTATAAATGAATGGAAAATAAAGGGGAAAATGTACTAATCCTGGGTGATATGAACGCAAACATGCATGTTTATATGAGGAGGTTTACTATGCATAGTGTGATGATTTATTATGCATAATGTGGATTCTTCACAGTTTTGGTTAAGTCATTTTGGACCAAAGCCTGTAGTTGGGAAAAGAAGAATTATTTTGATTGGTTATTGAAAACATAATTGCTTGATGTTGTAAAAGCTTTGTTTTACCATTATGTGGCAGTATCTAAGAGGTGATATTCAGCATGGACACAATGTACAGGTTGTACATCGAAGAGGTTGAAATATGAATAACATGTTCTCTGTACAAAGGTGAAGAGATGTGTACTAATGTTGTATAGTGCATAAAGGTGCAGGAAAATGTTTGCATTAAGATGATGAACTAGTGAGCATGCAAGTATTGACAGTGACAAAGATGGCATAGAAGAATGGAAACCAGAGAATTGAGACTGTAGAGAGAAAGGTTTATCAATAACCTTAACAGGAGCATGAGGTATGATAATTCACGAAGGTATTTTTGAACATTGAGCATTGAATGGTTTATTTATTTTCACCTTAAAATAAATCTTGGAAAACCTGAATTGCAATTCAACTAAAGACTTCAGTATCATGTGAAATGATAAGGGAAAACTGATGATTTTTCATAAGAATGAAGTATGAAAGAAAGTGAATATTTTACATCCTAAAAATGTATTAGTGTTGTATGTTTTGTTGGAGGATTGTATAACTTGAATTAAGCCAAAATATCCATTGCCATAATTATTGAGTCGAGTCTTGAAAGTCAAAACAGATGTTACAGTCAGATGAAAGTTTGGATAGTTTGAGTTAAGATTGAGTATTCTCATCCAAGATGAAAAATTAGTGTAAGTCTGAAGTCAAAAGGTCGTAAGCTAAGTCAAGAGTCTGAATGTAATTGGGTGCATGATTGGTGGAGCCTGACTCCCAAAGAATTGGTTATTGTAACACATGAGTTACTAAAGTGTTGTTTGCAGCAAAGTGAAACAAGAGGGTCTACAGAGATTGGTTCCAAAATAGAGAACCAAGAGAAGCCACGCACAGGAGGAGAACTTGCATTTTGATGAATGGAAAGTGTGAAGGATTGCTGAGAAGTGGATTAAATGAAATCCACACATGAACAGATGAATTTCACAAAGGAGGGGAAGGTGACTATTGATATTCATTTTCGAAGATCTGATGAAGACCACAACAAAAGGAAGAAGAAGGAAAATGCCAAGGTAATTGACATATGTGAGCAGTTGATGGGTGAATATTATGAGTGGGTGAATACTGAGATAACAATTCACCTTGAATTGTTAATGGAGTTGTTGCAGGAAAATGTGAAAGACTAGACACATGGTTCAATCGTGAGAAATAAGGTAAAGTGGCAGAATCTACACTAAAAGAGAGAAAAGCAGGTAAACATATAGCTGACAGAAGAGCTGAAGAAGCTCGAACAGATGTTGAAGTGTGAAGAACTCAGAGAGGATGAGTTAAAAATGGATGTTTCCATTTGTGGCCCAGAACAGGGTGAAATTCTAGGTCAAGAGATCAATGAAGAAGATCTCATGAACTATTGGGATAGTTCAGAAGCATCTGAGTATGTGTTGGCAAGAGAAGTAGATGAGGCCATGAAGCCTTACATTTTTTCTCACAGTTTATATATGTTTGCAGGATGTGCGAAAGATGGTGAGAAGTCTGATGGAACTGTCACAAAGGAGAATGAAACTTTTGAGGTAAAGTCTGGTAGAGAATTCCTTTCAGAAGAGGAAAGTGTTGATTGGTTACAACAGGAAGAAACCATAAATGAATTATTGTTTGGGGTAAGACAGCAAGTTGAAGATGTTATGGAACAAGAACAAAGTGGAAATGCCAAAGAAAAATTCCATGGAGGTAAACAAATGTATTTGTTTAATGAAATTGATGAAAAACGTTTACAATGTAATGATGCTGAAACCAGGACAACTTTGGAAGATTGCCAGAGGAAGAGTGAAAGTAGTGATGAAGTGATGAAAAGATTTCATATGGAAATTGAGTTTTTGGAATGGTGGCTGAAGGAACCTGATGGAGAAGAAAAACTTGCAGAACCTGAACCTGAAGAAATTACAGTTACTATGCATGATAGAGATGAAATGTTAATAGAGTTGAATGAATGTTAAAACTTTTAATATAATGATGTAAATGTATGCGACATTAACATATATAATGTCTAAATCAGAGAATTTGAGCAGAAGTTATTTGGCATTGAGATGGAATATTAGAAATAGCAAGAAGATTGTGTCCGTAGTGACATAAAGGAGATAGAAATATTGAACCAGTAGGATGAAGATGGAAGCAACCAGAAGTTTGAAATAGAATCTATTGAAGTCCAGAAAGTCGATGATGGGAGATTGATGTCTGAAGCATAAAAAGAGACAGAAAGGTCTTATCTTTTTAAAACTAACAATTTGTTGGTGAATGCAGGTACAACACCGGACGAGAAATTTGTTGCTATAAAAGCAATAAGATACTATAATAGTAATCAAGAAGGAGTTCTTGATTATTTTCCATTACAGAAAGTTGAGAGTTCAGCTCAATTGGAGACGAAAGAGTTCGACAAAGAGGAATTACTACAAGGAATTGGCAGACGAAAGTGTTGGAGAAGCCGATGGAATATGATCGACAGAATGAGTGATGAGTTACCAAATCGAGTTGATACTCTGAAGGACCAGCGGCAGAATAGAGTTTGGAATCTTGGAGGGAGTAAGTCATCAGGACTTGTGGCTGTCGCAGTATTACAGAAAAGCGACGGACCTCATAGACAGGAGTGTATGGAAACTTCTCTACATGGGGAGTCTGATGTAGGAGCATCCAAGCCAAATTTTCATTATTTAATTATGTAATAAGGGGGTGAGACATTTTAATTATTTTATTAATTAAATTTCTTATTTTTAATAAATTAGGAGACAAATTATAAATGTGAGGATTTTTGTAAATATTCTTTAATAATTAAAGGATATGAGTGGAATGGAATTAGGTAGATAATCTAGGGAGTAGGAATTCCATATACAAGACTTTGTTGAGTCCAAAACTAGAATAAATCCAAATTAGATTTGTAGTTGAGATTTAAATGGAGGAATTTATGGAGTGAAATAAATTCATTATTTATGTACAAATAGGAGTGTTTTTGTGAGGATGAGGGACAACTGAGAGAAGTGAGGAGTACAGTGAGAGTGACAGATGGTTTGAAGGGCCGAGAGCCAAGAGGCCGCCGAATGTAATATTTGGCCAAAGAGTTTTTATGTTTTTATATCAATATTTCATTTGAATGGCTCTCCTTCCTTCATATGTATTTTTTAGCTGAATATTTTTATGGTTTTAATGAATAATTATTGAGAGTTTTCATGCTGAGTAAAGAAGAAGGGTGTTTTATATGCTCGGGTCTGATTTAACCCGGATTCCCTTCATTAATTGGTATCAGAGCTTGGGAGAGAGTTGATTGATATATTATACTTTTCGTTTAAGTTTGCAATTTATATGGATATTAATGCATGTACTGTGAGTTAAAGAAGCTTGAACACAGGTAGTTAATGGAAAAACTGTGGTAGTGCATCCCCGTAGCTAGAAAATGCTGAAGTTGATTGGGAAACTACTAGCTCGCAGGCAGAGCTATAGCATCGAGCAATCGAAGGTGAAGTAGCATTGGTTATGGATCCATAATCAATTAGAAAAGAAGAGGAATCTGCTGAAGTCTGTGGAGTAGAGTAGCGGTGAGCGTTGCAACAACAACGAAACGCTGTGACCAAGCTTGCAGCAAAGAGTCCACTAACCAAGTGGCTCAGACGCTCTCGTGGAAAGTCGAGGATTGCAGCCATAGGTTGAAGATACACTGCAGTGATGTTAATGTAAACGTTCCAGTCTTGGATAGTGGTCGAACCACACAGCATTGAAGCACCCTTGCGTTGACTGCAATGCATTATATCGGTACCCTGAATCATAACATGAGTTTTTTGCATGGGGATTGAATGGAAACGTTTCCATTTTGGTGAGTTAAGGGTCTACATTTGGATGTGGTTGAATCACAGCGTGGAAGCTATTACAGTGCCAGTGTTGTAACATACTAGTGCTAAATGATAATGCGACATTGTAAGGTGCTTGCTAGTAATTGTTTATCAAATGGTGGTGGATGAATTGGAAATTTGTGCTATATATAAAAAGATGTGGATGTAAATGAAAATGTTTATGGTGATGCATAGTCACAACGATCCCTTGTGGATTTAAAAAACATAGTAATGGAATTTCTTGAGTAAGGAAATGTTTGTATTGGAATTGCAATGCTAAATTGACAAATTAATCAACTTCATGTTGTATGTTGATAAGCCTGGGCCTTGGCAAAGTTGAAAATTTTGCTACACTAATTTATTGTAGCCAAAGAGGAACCACCTGAAGCCGAAGAATCCTTGCTGTTGAAAAGGATATTTCTTAAAGAAGCTAAGGGAGCCAAAGAACCAACTCAAAGGAAGATTCAAGGTAAGTGCTCATTGAATGAATCAATATTCATTGAGTAGGGGTATTTTAAAATCTAGATGATTAAATTTCCTTGCCATAATTGAGAAGATAATCTTTTTTAAATGTTATGAAAGAGTGGAAATGTTGCAAATGCGGAATTATAAATGAATGGAAAATAAAGGGGAAAATGTACTAATCCTGGGTGATATGAAGGCAAACATTCATGTTTATATGAGGAGGTTTATTATGCATAGTGTGATGATTTATTATGCATAATGTGGATTCTTCACAGTTTTGGTTAAGTCATTTTGGACCAAAGCCTATAGTTGGGAAAATAATAATTATTTTGATTGGTGATTGAAAACATAATTTCTTGATGTTGTAAAAGCTTTGTTTTACCATTATGTGGCGGTATCTAAGAGGTGATATTCAGGATGGACACAATGTACAGGTTGTACATCGAAGAGGTTGAAATATGAATAACATGTTCTCTATACACAGGTGAAGAGATGTGAATTAATGTTGTATGGTGCATAAAGGTGCAGGAAAATGTTTGCATTAAGATGACGAACATGTGAGCATGCAAGTATTGACAGTGACAAAGATGGCACAGAAGAATGGAAACCAGAGAATTGAGACTACAGAGAGAAAGGTTTATTAATAACCTTAACAGGAGCATGAGGTATGATAATTCAGGAAGGTATTTTTGAACATCGAAGATTGAATAGTTTATTTATTTTCACCTTAAAATAAATCTTGGAAAACATGAATTGCAATTCGACTAAAGAATTCAGTATCATGTGAAATGATAAGGGAAAACTAATGATTTTTCATAAGAATGAAATATGAAAGAAAGTGAATATTTTACATATTAAAAATGTATTAGGGGTGTATGTTTTGTTGGAGGATTGTATAACTTTAATTAAGCCAAAATATCCATTGCCATAATTATTGAGTCGAGTCTTGAAAGTAAAAACAAATGTTAGAGTCAGATGAAAGTTTGGATAGTTTGAGTTAAGATTGAGTATTCTCATCCAAGATGAAAAATTGGTGTAAGTTTGAAGTCAAAAAGTCATAAGTTAAGTCAAGAGTCTGAATGTAATTGGGTGCATGATCGGCGGAGCCCGACAACCAAAGAATTGGTTATTGTAACACATGAGTTACTAAAGTGTTGTTTGCAGCAAAGTTAAAAAAGAGGGTCGCCAGAGATTGGTTCCAATACAGAGAACCAGGAGAAGCCATGCACAAGAGGAGAAATTGCATTTTTATGAATGGAAAGTGTGAAGGATTGCTGAGAAGTGGATTAAATGAAATCCAAACGTGAATAGATGAAGTTCACAAAGGAGGGGAAGGGGACTGTTGATAGTCATTTTCAAAGATCTGATGAAGACCACAACAGAAGGAAGAAGAAGGAAAATGCCAAGGTAAGTGGCATATGTGAGCAGTTGACAGATGAATATTATGAGCGGGAGAAGGCTGAGATAAAAATTCACCTTGAATTGTTAATGGAGTTGTTGCAGGAAAATGTGAAAGACCAGACACATGGTTGGACCATGAGAGAGAAGGTAAAGTGGCATAAGCTATACTCAAAGAGAGAAAAGCAGGTAAACATACAACTGATAGAAGAGCTGAAGAAGCTCGAACAGATTTTGAAGTGTGAAGAACTCAGAGAGGCTAAGTTAAAAATGGATGTTTCCATTTGTGGCCCAGAACAGTTTGAAATTATGGGTGAAGAGATCAATGAGGAAGATCTCATGAACTATTGGGTTATTTCAGAAGCATCTGAAGATGTGTTGGCGAGAGAAGCAAATGAAGCCATAAATCCTTACATTTTTTCTCACAGTTTATGTATGTTTGTAGGATGTGCAAAAGATGGTGAGAAGTCTGATGGAACTGTCATAAAGGAGATTGAAACTTTTGAGGTAAAGTCTGGTAGAGAATTCCTTTCAGAAGAGGAAAGTGTTGATTGGTTACAACAGGAAGAAACCATAAATGAATTATTGTTTGGGGTAAGAAAACAAGTTGAAGATGTTATGGAACAAGAACAAAGTGGAAATGCCAAAGAAAAATTCCATGGAGGTAAACAAATGTATTTGTTTAATGAAATTGATGACAAAAGTTTACAATGTAATGATGCTGAAACCAGGACAACTTTGGAAGATTGCCAGAGGAAGAGTGAAAGTAGTGATGAAGTGATGAAAAGATTTCATATGGAAATTGAGTTTTTGGAATGGTGGCTGAAGGAACCTGATGGAGAAGAAAAACTTGCAGAACCTGAATCTGAAGAAATTACAGTTACTATGCATGATAGAGATGAAATGTTAATAGAGTTGAATGAATGTTAAAATTTTTAATATAATGATGTAAATGTATGCGACATTAACATATATAATGTCGAAATCAGAGAAGTTGAGCAGAAGTTATTTGGCATTGATATGGAAGATTAGAAATAGCAAGAAAATTGTGTCCGTAGTGACATAGAGGAGATAGAAATATTGAACCAGCAGGATGAAGATGGAAGCAGCCAAAAGTTTGAAACAGAATCTATTGAAGTCTAGAAATTCGATGATGGGATTGATGTCTGAAGCATCAAAAGAGACCGAAAGGTCTTATCTTTTTAAAATTAATATTTTGTTGGTGAATGCAGGTACAACACCAGACGAGAAAGTTGTTGTTATAAAAGAAATAAAATACTATAGTAGTAATCAAGAAGGAGTTCTTGATTATTTTCCATTGCAGAAAGTTGGGTATTCATCTCAGTTGGAGGTGAAAGAATTCAAAAAAGAGGTAATACTCTGAGGAATGAGCAAAAGAAAGTGTTGGAGAAGCCAATGGAATCCGATTGATAGAGTGGGTGGTGAGTTACCATTTCGAGTTGATACTTCGAAGGACCAGCGGCAGAATAGAGTATGGAATCCTGGAGGGAGAAAATCATCAGGACTTGTGGCTGTTGCATTGTTACAAAAAAGCGACGGACCTCATAGACAGGAGTCTATGGAAACTTCTCTACATGGGGAGCTTGATGCAGGAGCATCCAAGCCAAATTTTCATTATTTAATTATGTAATAAGGGGGGTGAGACATTTTAATTATTTTATTAATTAAATTGCTTATTTTTAATAAATAAGGAGAGAAATTATAAATGTGAGGATTTTTGTAAATATTCTTTAATAATTAAAGGATATGAGTGGAATGGAATTAGGTAGATAATCTAGGAAGTAGGAATTCCATATACTAGACTTTGTTGAGTCCAAAACTAGAATAAATCCAAATTAGATTTGTAGTTGAGATTTATGTGGAGGAATTTATGGAGTGAAATAAATTCATTATTTATTTATAAATAGGAGTGTTTTTGTGAGGATGAGGGATAGTTGAGAGCAGTGAGGAGTACAGTGAGAGTGAGAGATGGTTTGAAGGGGCGAGAGCCAAGAGGCCGCCCAATGTAATATTTGGCCAAAGAGTTTTGATGTTTTTATATTAGTATTTCATTTGAATGGCTCTCCTTCCTTCATATGTATTTTTTAGCTGAATATTTTTATGGTTTTAATGAATAATTATTGAGAGTTTTCATGTTGAGTAAAGAAGAAGGGTGCTTTATATGCTCGGGTCTGATTTAACCTAGAATCCCTGCATCACATTGCATGCAAGAAAACTAGTGATGCAACACATATTGCTAACCTGTTTTTTTCAAAAGGTGTAAGGTTACATGGATTGCCTATAAGTATTGTGTCTAACAGGGATACAAAGTTTGTTGGGCATTTCTGGAGAACTCTTTGGAAGAAACTAGGTACCAACGTTGGTTTCAGTTTAGCATATCACCCTCAAAGAGATGGGCAGACTGAGGTAGTAAAGAGAAGCTTGGGAAATATATTGAGGAGCTTAGTGTATAAAAACCCTAAGAAGTGGGATTTAGCACTTGCTTAAGCTGTATTTGCTTATAATGGTACTCCCAATCAAAGTAATAGGATGAGTCCATTTGAAATTGTATTTGGAATGAATCCAAGAGGTGTGTATGAGCTCAGAGATTTAGGAAAACAAGAGATAAGAAGCTCAAAGGCAGAAGATTTTGCAGAATAGATGCAACAACTACATGAAGATGTTAAAGACAGATTGCAGGAAAGCAGTGGAAAATATAAAAAGAGAGTTGATATGAAGAGGAAAGAAAAGGAATTCCAAGTAGGAGACCTAGTGATGGTTTATCTGAGAAAAGAAAGATTCCTTGTTAAGACTTACAACAAATTAAAAATGAAGAAGATAGGACCATGTAAAATTTTGAGGAAATTTTCTGCAAATGCATATGGAATTAAATTGGCAGAAGGGATTGGAATATCACCCATATTTAATGTTGCAGAATTTTTCCCATACAAAGGAACAGAGGGAGAGCTACAGGAAGACTCTACAACAGAGAAAAACTAGACTTCAAATTGGGAAGAACAAATGCCAAATACAGTCAAGAAAAAGGTGGAAATTGTTATGGAGAAATCTTGAGTATCCAAAAGAACTAGAGGACAAGTTTATTTTCAGTATCTAGTCAAATGGAAGGGACAACCAATGGAGTATGCCAGTTGGTTGATAGAAGAAGAATTACAAAAGTGTGGAGTAAATCCTGAAAATTTGATGAATTTTTTTTTTCCCAGGGAGTCTGATGCATGAGCATCTAGACTTAGCTAGCAATGTGATTGGATGTTCACATGTTGTGGCTAAATATTAGATGGATAAACATTGGCCATTAATTTTCTTTCTTAATTTAAAATGAGGGAAATTAGTTTGTTTTGATTTGTTAGATTAATTATGAAATAAAATTAGAAATTGGTTCCTCCCTGCATGGATATTAAGCCAAGTAGGTAAGAACTGAGAAATAGAATAGCATTTAAGTGTGGAATAAATTAAACAGGAATCTATTTTATGAGGAAGGATGTTTTGGATTTTTTTTCAATATAAAATGTGTGAATAGGTGAAATGGAGAGATGGGGAGTGAAAGTGTGAAAGAGAGGACCGAGAGCTGGAACAATTGATGAATCAAGCCACGAAGGGCTAAATTTATATAGTTTTTATTTTCAGAATAACAGATAAAAGGGTGGTTTGAAAAATAGTGGTTTTTGGGTGTTGAATTACATTTGAAAACCTTTGAAAAACAAATTTTGTATATATTTTTACTAGTCTTCTATTTTCTGAGTTTTATTTGAATTATTCATGATTAGAATTAAGGGTTTATTGCAGATCGACTAATCCTTTTCATGATAGAACAATTGTTTTAAATTTTTTGAATTTAAATACGTTTTTTTTAAACCTGGTATCTTATCTAGAATGGTGTGGTAGACGAAACAACGTGCAATAGTAAACGGTATTCAAAAACCATAAGTGGTATATCGCACAACTTCATAGTAGTATATGGTAATTTTTCAAATTATTCGATTAACTCCCGAAGGTGACACGTAGCATAAGTACGAGCGAAGAAAACCACTTTTATCACAAGTTTATAAAGTCTTAAATATTGTGCTATTTTAAATGCGATGACCGTCGTATTTGAGCAGAATGAATGGACAATGGAGATTATAAGTATAACAAGGAGATGAAGAATTAGATAAGTCAATGATGATTGTTCACGATTTTAATGCCTTTGTTGATTACTTAATTTTTCTAAAGTGAAAGTATACATGATGCTTTTTTTTCTGGTTGCATATAGTAATTAAATCATTTGAATGCATGGATAGATCTTATAAATTGTAATTTGTTGTTGGGTTTCCAACATCACTGAGCTAGATAAGAAAATTTAAAATAAAAATGAAGAGGTTAATCTTAGACATATTTATAATATTTAAAATGATTATAGTAATATTAGAGATATTTACATATTATTGATAAAAAAAATTCATATCTTCCGTAGATTTTCCTTGGTCGCACATGATTGAAACTGACCTAGATCCTTCTTAACTCCGGATCTATCAAGCACCGAGAGGGATCAAACCTATCGAGGTGCAAACCTTTCCTCAGGTTTTTCACTCAAAAAAGAGGTTTGTACCTCAAGAAATTTGATCCCTCTCGATGCTTGATAGATCCAGAGTTAAGATGGATCTAGGCTGGTTTAAGTGAAAATAAATCTACTCTTGTAATTGTTTTAAATAATCAACATATACATAGATATGGGTAAAAATGTGAAGGTGGGTTACACTTTCGTGAGAAATGCGTTTGGAAATTTCATTTTCGCCGTGGTTTGGCTGGACTTTTGGGAAGTTATACCAAACTTTTAGAAAGTTGGGCCAAAGTTTTGAAATTAAATCAGCTGAACTGTTTTTGCGGTTAACGTTAATGGCATATTGACAACATGGGTAAAAATATTTTTGGTCGGAGTTGGGAAAACAGACAACAACAGTTCGGATGAACTAAGAGTTCAACTGAAATAATAGTTCAACCAAACTGTTTAAAATAATTCGGCCGAACTTTTTTTTATAAATATACCGGCCCTAGACCACAACAAGTTTTCATTACCGTTGTGTTGCTCTGTTTTATTTGTCTCGCTTCTCTGTTTGTCTGGCTCTATTGCTTTCTCACTGTTGCGCTGTTTTGTTTCTGTCTCGTTGCTCTCTTCCGTTGTTGTCTCTCTCTGTTGTTGTCTCGCTGTTGGAGGGGCGACTAGGGGAGCAAGTGAAGGTGAGAAGGTGTTATATGCTATGTTTTTTATTTTTTATTTTAAATTTAATTTGTTATTTTTACAGGTTTTTTCTAATATGAGTCTTTGGTGGTCGACACTCTTGTTGTCTGCTCACCATGTGCACTCTCGCTGTCTGCTTGCCATGTGCATTATCACTGTCTTTGAATTTCCAGGTATTTCTCCACTCCAAATTGAAATGTCATGGCCATTGATCAATTAATTTAGAAGCTAGCTAACACCTGAATCACTATCATACCTCACTTATTATCTTTCTTGTAGAACATAGTTGAACATAGTAGAAATAGTATGATTATAGAAATATTTCCATCTTCTACATTGCCGTGTGTCTTACTCAATAAACTGTCCATCCAAGAACTATGAATTATAGGCTTATATTATTGGATGGATCCCAGGAGCTGATATCGACAACCGATAATGGTTATATATGGCTCTCACCTATATACAATGAGAACCACCAGTCCCACTACTAATAGCATAACCATAAGCTCATCAATGAAGCAAGATAAAGACTTATAAGGCATCTTCTCACTATACAGTGTTATTAGTGGCAATCCTCACACATTGATATCATTCAAAATAATCTAGAGCATTATGTGGGGATTATAATGATTGCATAATAGCCTATATAGTTTTATATCATTAGTTTTGAGCTCTAAACTACAATCTTAGTATTTATAGTATTAGGAATTGGGATAGTGTGTATTATATCTTATTAACCTTATATTATTAACACAATCTGAGATTTAATATATGGTATGTCCCTTATACTGATGATACAGTTCATATATTAATCCAATGATAATTTATTCAAATTAATCACATGATGAGTCAAAGGGTGAAAGAAACCATTATAATCAGGCTCTATAATGGAGAAGCTGTCTAGAAACTAGTAGTCCATCTTCCAACTATGTCCGAATCTCCAGTAATTATATAGATCAATGGTACATAGCTAATGGTATTCAGACCCAACATGACCAAATTTTATTATTTAGAACCTATAAGTTTTAGATGCCAATCCGATTTTGGGTAATCATTTCATATTGATAATAATATTTGGGAGAAGTAGTACTATCAATGTTTCTAGTGTTATGATTAAAGCTTCATATCTATACCGATAGCTAGCTATCAACATCTACAACTAACGAGTGGTATTAATGACTTAGTCACTGTTGTATTAAAACCAAGTTTGGTACCTTGAATAGAGTGATCTATTTATTCTAATATACTAAAACACATAAACCTTCTCATATGATAACTTGATCTTTATAGTATGTGTGAATAAGGGATAATGAAACAATCCAACTTTTCAATTTAGAGTAGCGTAAACAGACAACCAACTAACTTGAGATCATTGCATTCAATTAACAAAATAAACCTTGACACTTTGGATTATATTGAGAGAGCTTGTGCAACCAATCTACATATTATACGACTCTATTTTTTCCATCCATTTCTAACGAGAACTGTTTAGTTTCATCATAACATATTACTGGGTAATTGAAATGTCATGATTTGTAAGAAAACAAACATTTCTTAAATTCAATTTCCTTTAAAAAAAATTCAAGAATTTATTTCAATTCCGATGTTTGATATGGTGCAATTCAAAATGTATGTTGTATTCTTATTTCCATTTATATTCTCTATTATTAGTCATTATCTCATTATTCTTTGTTATTTAGTCATTATTCTATGTTAATAGAAGGTTCATTATGTGATTCCTACTTAAGAAAAGGTGCATGAGTAGATTATTTCTTTTCACCATTATCTGTAAATGACTCCAACTCTCCCATATAATAATAAACAAGATAAATAGAGTGACCTATCTGTAATGTAAACTATGCTTAGGATAAGATGAAAATTCACTATGGATGCACTGATGGGTTTAGACAATAGGTCACTCTCATTCCACAGAGAATTCTACAAGCATTATGCTCACTGATAATTCGTTGAACCCACTGTCTTTGATGTGTGTAATATTTTGAGGGTTGTCCTAATGTTCTCTTATGTCGGAAGCCCTATCATCCTTTTTGAAGTTATTTCATGATTCTGTCATCCTTATTGGCGTTGTGGCCATGTTATTTGAATCTATGTCAGCTTTAACAAGGTTCCTCTTTATGTTGTGTGCAATCTTTTGAGGGTTGTCCTAATTTTCTCCTATGTCGGAAGCCCTGTCATCCTTTTTGAAGTTATTGTAGTTATTTCATGATTCTGTCATGTTTTTTGAAGTCCTTGGCATATTGATCTATTTATGTGTAATGTTCCCACTTAGCCTTAGCTAAGAGGAACATTCAATTTTGTTTTAATTTCTGTTTCATGAATAAATGAATAAAGGAGGACATGTAAAACTCCCAAAAAGTCTGAATAAATCAATGCCCATGTGAACAAAGACAAATTAGGGCCATGTAAATAATCAATTGCAGGTGTGAAAGAGGTTTGAGCTAAATACTGGGTCAACCTTGACCAAATCAACAACACTGTCTAGGTTCATTGCATCTCCAAAAGGGACAGCGCAGTTCTAGAAGGAAGCCTCTCATGTGAAAAAGGCTAACTCATCAAGGTGGTTTAGGGTTTGCAAAATATTTCTCATATTATAAAAGGAAAAGGAGGGCAACAAGAGAAGGTTGTTGATTGATCATATTTCTGAGTATTTGTCTTCTTAGATAAATACCATTCTCTGCTGTTTAGTGGAGGATTGTATTTGGAATTCCTATGCAGGGATTTCACGTCTTCCTTTGAAGATTCTTGGAGGATTGTTTGCTGAATTGAACCACTATCAGGCTTGAGGCCAAGCTCCACTTTCATTAGCAGCGTTGATCCATTGAGGGTTTTTCTACTTCTGCAAGCTGCAACAATTGGGGGTCTAGATCTATAGAGATCTAGTGTATGTTTGAGAGACTCTTCTCATGGAGTGGGTCCTTTGACCTCCTGGAAGAGTGTCTCATTTCTTTGTACTTCAGATCTGAAATCTTACATTATTTTTCTATGTCATTTGAGCTACAACGTTGTTCTTATGAGTAGACTGCGTTATTTCTGTATGAGGGTTTTCATGGTGCCTTGCTCATAGTTTAGATCAGAGATCTCTAGTGTCGAGCTTTGCCTTCCACTTAGTGATCCATGGATTAGCTAGCTAATCCATGTTCTATTTAGATCTGATCCATTGTAATTAAATGTTATGTTCAAAAATTTATTGTAGCATTTTACAGCTCTGCAACTTGTTTCTTAGATCTACTCTTGTTCATGCATGCTTTTGTCAAAATTCCAAGGGGATCTTGAAGAGAAAACTATATGGTTTCCAGATCTGAAATAGATCTAATGTTTTGTCCATAGATCTGCCCTAGATCTGGGTTGTAACTTCCAACTGCTGAAGCTCCTTAAAAATAAGGCTGTTGATCCAATTCTGCAAGTTTAGATATGTTCTAGCTCTCTTTTCTGAATATTTCTTGCTATATTGCCTCACACATTCTACTGTAAAGTGAAAGAGTTTCATCCTAATGCTAATTTTCTACTGTATTACTGAAATATAAACCTCCTTGCTGATCTCCACTGAACATCTGATAAAACTATGCAATTCCTGAAGCAGTGTTTGCATTTGGCTACAACCTTCATCTTTGGGTGCTTTTTAGCTAGTCTAAATTGTGGGAGATCTGTTTAGTGCATCTAACCTGATTTGTTTTTGATGAAATTCCATACATAAGTTCCATATAGCATAAATAAGAGGAACCAAGTCCTGATCTGCATTATTTTTTCATAGTTTATTTATACATAATTTCTCTTGAACACATTGTTGAAATTCTTGAAAAAGGAACATTACATTATGAAGTTCTATTATAATTTAACTTATTCATTTGATTCAATGCTATTAATTCTCTCCCTTGGAATTTTTCCATAGTTTGTGTTTTCTTGTCTCTATACATTTTACTACAATCTTTTCCTTTTAGTCCAAGTTTTATGATTTGTATGGGTTGGTTTGGAAAATTATCAACACCAACACAAAATGTGTGTCTCTGTTTATGTCTCATTGCTCTGTTCTGTTGCTGTCTTGCTCTGTTGTTGTCTCACCATTACACTTCTCTTTTTTTGTCTCGCTGCTCTATTGCCACCTCACTGTTGCAGGGGCGAGGAGGGGAGAAAGAAAAGGTGAGAAGGTGTTATGGTTTATGATTTGTTTTTTATTTTGTTTATGGTTTTTTTTTGTTTTATAAATTTAATTTTTAGTTAAGGCAATGGTATTGATTCTCTCCCTTGGAAGTTGTACAAATTTTGTGTTTGCTTGTCTCTATACATTTTACTACAATCGTTTATATACATTTTACTACAATCGTTTCCTTTTAGTCTAAGTTTTATGATTTATATGGACGGGTTTGGAAAATTATCAGTATCTTTTCAGTCCAAGTTTTATGATTTATATGGATGGGTTTTGAAAATTATCAATATAAACACAAAAAATGCGGCAAAAAACCATTTTTCAAATACCATTTTATGATTTATATGGATGGGTTTGGCAAATTATCAATATCAACAAAAAACGTATGGAAGAAAACCATTTTTCAAATACCATTGACACAAAAAACATGAGGTAATTTTCCAATATAGACAATGACAATTAGCAAGATCAAAATGCTTAGAAATGAAAATTATATGCTCAGATCTGTGTGTTAACAGTGAGTTATTACCAACACCCACTGTACATGTCATTTCTCCCATAAAATTTGTAAATTTGTCCCATAAACTTTAAGGTATTTGTTAGTGTGTCATTTCTCCCATAAACTTGGTACATTTCTCTCGTAAAATTTAAGGAATTTTCTAGTGTTTTGGGAACCATGTACATGTCATTTCTATGCCATTTCTCCCATAAATTTAATGCAAACTTTAAGGCAAACCATGTATATGTCGTTTCTCCCATAAACTTAAGGAAAAATTTAAGGCAAACCATACACATGTAATTTCTCCTATTAACTTTAAGGAAAACCATGTACATGTCATTCCTCCCATAAAATTTAATTTAATATATTCTTAAGGAAAATGTTAGTGTTTTTTTAAACCATGCACATGTCATTTCTCCCATAAGCTTTAAGTTATTTGATAATGTTTTGGGAACCATGTACAAGTCATTTCTATTTCATTTATCCCATAAATTGTAAGGAAAACTTTAAGGAAAACCATGTACATGTCATTTCGCCCACAAACTTAAGGCAAACCTTAAGGGTAACCATCTACATGTAATTTCTCCCATAAACTTTAATTTAATATATTCTTAAGGAAAATGCTAGTGTTTTTTAAAACTATGTACATGTCATTTCTCCCATTAATTTTAAGACATTTTCTAATGTTTTTTGAACCAGACATTTCATTTCTATGTCATTACTCCCATAAACTTTAAGGAAAAATTTAAGGCAAACCATGTATATGTCATTTCTCCCATAAATTTAAGGCAAAATTTAAGGCAAACAATGTATATGTCATTTCTCCCATAAACTTTAAGGGAAACCATGTACATGTCATTCTCCCATAAAATTTAATTTAATATTTTTTTTAATGAGAATTCCACTATTTCTGAAAACCATGTGAATGTCATTTCTCCCATAAACTTAAGGAAAACTTTAAGGCAAACCATGTACATGTAATTTCTCAATAAACTTTAAGGAAAACTTTAAGGAAAATCATGTACATGTCATTTCTCCCATCAAAGTAAGACAAACTTTAAGGCAAACCATGTACATTTCGTTTCTCCCATATACTTTAATGCAAATCATGTACATGTCATTTCTCCCATAAAATTTAATTTAATATATGTTTAAGGAAAATGCTAGTGTTTTTGGAAACCATGTACATGTAATTTCTCTCATAAACTTTAAGGCATTTGCTAGTGTTTTGGGAACCATGTACATGTAATTTCTCTCATAAACTTTAAGACATTTTCTAGTGTTTTGGGAACCATGTACATGTCATTTCTATGTAATTTCTCCCATAAAATTTAAGGCAAATGATGTACATGTCATTTCTCCCATAAACTTTAAGGAAAACCATGTAAATGTCATTTCTCCCATAAAATTAAGGAAAACTTTAAGGCAAACCATGTACATGTCATTTATCCCATAAACTTTAAGGCAGACCATGTACTTGTCATTTTTCCCATAAATATTATTTTAATATATTTATAAGGAAAATGCTAGTGTTTAAGGAAAACCATGTACATGAAATTTATTTGTCATTTATCCCATAAACGTTAAGGAAAACCATGTACATGTCATTTCTCCCATAAACTTTAAGGAAAACTTTGTACATGTCATTTCTCTCATAAACGTTAAGGCAAACCATGCACATGTCATGTATCATTTCTCCCATAAACTTTAAGACAAACCATGTACATGTCATTTCTTCCATTAACTTAAGACAATCTTTAAAATTCTCCCATAAACTTTAATGCAAACCATGTACACATCATTTCTCCCATAAACTTAAGGCAAACTTTAAAATTAAGACAAACTTTAAGGCTAACCATGTACATGTCATTTCTCCCATAAACTTTAAGGAAAACCATGTAAATGCCATTTTTCCCATAAACTTTAATTTAATATATTTTAAAGGAATTTTACTTGTTTTTGGAAACCATGTACATATCATTTCTCCCATAAACTTGACATTTGCTAGTGTTTTTGGGAACTGTGTACGTGTCATTTCTACCATAAACTTTAAGACAAACCACGTACATGCCATTTCTCTCATAAACTTTAAGGCATTTGCAATAAAATTTAAGTCATTTGTAATAAATTTTCATTTAATATATTTTAAAGGAAAATTCTAGTGTTCTTGAAAACCATGTACACGTCATTTCACTTGGGAGAATTTTGAGGTAAAAAATGGGCCTCTTAAGGAAAATTTACAATCCAAATTCACTTTATGAGAACCAATCACATTTTAAGGGATGCCATCATCCTCCATGGTTGAGGTGGCATTGATTGAGTTAAATGTACTTACTTGTCACAATTTCAATGGTGGATAAAAACTCATAGTTAACCATGATAGTATTCTAAGTAATTTTAAAGTCACAAAGTAAAGTTCTCATAATAAATGTCATTTCACACTTTTTGAATAAAATATTATTATTGCCATTTCACATTTTTTGAAAGAAACAATGCATATCCCTATACAATATTCATGTCTTTACACACTTTTCATATCTCATATTAATTTTTATATTATATATTATTTCTTCTTATGTTATAAATAAAATCAATTCAATATGTAATATAAAATTAATACATAAAATAATATATTATATTATTTTATTTTATTTTTATATAGTATATTAATTACATGTTATTATATAATTTAAATAATATAAAGTTTAATTAATGGTATGTTGTACAACTAAGAATTTATGAATTTATATTTATAATTTATTTTAAGTTATTTAAGCACAAAGTACAAATGCATTAATTGTTAAATGATAATGATTTTTTCTTGAAAAAATCATTTTTATTTATAGTCACATCAATACCATTTTTTATACTAATTTTATTTTGGTACAACTTTTCAATTGAATTTAACCATGGTTACATGGATTTTGGTGCAAAAAGTGAATTGTAAATTCATAAATATTATTTTATTGGTTTAGCTATTATTTTATTATTTTCTTATGAGACCCATTATATACCTCAAAATTCCCCCAATGCTCCCATAAATTTTAAGCATTTTCTAGTGTTTTTGGAAACCATGTACATGTCATTTCTCTCATAAACTTGGTATTTGATAGTGTTTTTGGAAACCATGTACATGCCATTTCTCCCATAAACTCTAAGGCATTTGCAATAAAATTTAAGACATTTGCAATAACAAAAATGCTAGTGTTTTTGCAAACCATGTACATGCCATTTCTCCCATAAACTTTAAGGAATTTGCTAGTGTTTTTGGGAACCATGTACATGTCATTTCTCCTATAAACTCTAAGGCATTTGCTACTATTTTTTGGAACCATGTACATGTCATTTCACCCATAAAATTTAAGGCAAACCATGTATATGCCATTTCTCCCATGCATTTGCAATAAATGTTCATTTAATATATTTGATTGAATTTTTTTTTTTTTTTTTCAAGGATTAAAAAGCCCGTTAAACATGGTTGAATAATGGACATTATGCATATATGTTTCTTACTATTCCAATCCAGGGAAAACAATGATTACATATGTTCTTTGCAATATTGTGACTGACAAGGTCCTCCAAAGGAAAATGAATATACTGGGAAGAACACCAAACAATGAAGCATATTATATTGCATTGATAGAAAGCTTGGGAACAACTAAGGAGTGTGAATAAAATGGAATTGTAGTTTTCACCAATTCTGAATTTGTGTCCAACCAGATGAAAGACATGTACGAAGTTAAGAAGGAGAGACTAAAACAATTGTATGGAAAAGAAAAAAATATTGTGGGACAATTTCAAATTTTTATTATAATACATTGTGCAAATGTTAATAAGATGTATGGTGATCTATTGTGTGGGACAATGCCAATTCAAGATTCATGTGTCAAAGACGAATTAGTATTATACGGGGAAATTCCAATTCAAGATTCATCTCTTAATGATGAATTAGTGTTGAGACGCTCTCCTTCATAATTTATTTATGGACATTGTAACATATCTTTGATATACATGTTTGTTACTTATAAAGCGTCATTTTTAATGACCATGTGTTTTTTTCAATTATATACCAAGTGTGCTCCCACCATGTAAACACAACTTGGTGAAATTCATGTTTTATAAAATTAAAATGTGAAGGACTTCAACAAAATTTTGTTTAAAGTGAGTTTCACACATCAATTTGTCCTTTGAAAGTTGTGTTTTACATAATTTGTGTTTCTGCTCAACATTTTTGTATTAAATCACATTAATTTTTTGAAACATTTTGAATTTATTTTAAATAGTAATTTTAAGAATTTATTTTAAATAGTAATTTTAAAAACAATTGTACATGTCCACTATAGATATCCATATATATATCATGGAGGATGAAATGCGAACATCAATAGAATCCCATGCCTCTACGATAGAGGGGGATCATAGATCGATGGATGCTCATGGTATTTATATGAAATGTGCATGTTTTTAAATGAAATTTGAATATATAATCTTATCTCCATACATACATGTATACATGCGGGATTGAATATATATATATATATATATATATATATATATATATATATCCCAAGTACATAAATGTATACATATGGAATTGATTTTTTATCAATTTTGTGAGTTAAATTAGTTTTTAATAAATTCTATTTTTTTATTTTTTAGGAGTTAGGAGGAAAATAGTATCTACTCCATCAATGGAGCCTGATCATGGTTCACGTAATCATGGTATGGTTCACGCAATTTAATCAATAATATGTACATGTCCTTATATGTATGTATGTATTTTTGAATTGATTATAGCTTCATATTTTTTTATGAAGTTTTCCTATCATTGCGTAAGAGTGGTGGTGGTACACATTCTCCTAGTGGTTAATCAATAGGTGGTGGCCAATTGCGTGAAGCTGATGATATGCATTTCCCCGGTGGCTAATCAATGGGTTGTCATGTTGGTATTAAACCAA
The DNA here is from genome assembly GCA_034641835.2 of Pinus albicaulis. NCBI lineage: Eukaryota > Viridiplantae > Streptophyta > Pinopsida > Pinales > Pinaceae > Pinus > Pinus albicaulis. The sequence goes on from CM076582.1 coordinate 863,378,595, forward strand.
CCGGTGGTCATTCTAGTGTTCAACGATCTAAGGGTGGGCATGATGCTACCCAGCCATCTCAAGGTGCCCATCAATTTGAATGTTATTTTCATTCAATTATTAATTTGTTAAATTATTTATATAATTTTTTTTATGGTTAAAATAAAATTTATACAAATTTGTTCACATGTTTTTCTATTTATAAATTTTTATATATATTGATGCAAAGGGTGAAAATGTTGCTCGAAAACGGCATAGGCCAGAATGTGTTATTCAAGAAGAAGGTTGTACACCAACCATGACTTATCCTTCTGACATTTTAGATTTACCTTGGGAAACAAACATCCAACAATGCACATTACAAACGTGTCAACATATTTATTCAAAATTGAAGAAAGATCTTATGTCTTTGAAACTCCCTACTGAGAGTCAGGAAAACTTAGAAATAGTTACTCACACTTTAAACACACTTGTAGATGTGTATAAAAAGCTTGGGCCAACCACTAATACTTTTGTATAAGTGATGAGGAAAATAAATGAAATAGTGATGGGTCCCGATACATGGGAGGATGTTAAACACAGAGTTACAACAAAAATGGCCAAGTCTATGTTTAATTTCAAAGAAGTGCTAAAAAGAAGATGTTAAAGGTGCAATATTTCAAGCACTCTGATATATCTTGCCATTTTTATGATAGACACATTGTTGCTTATGAAATACTACCATGGAATGATGAGGTTCCTCTTTCTTTTGCAAAATTATTTTATGCATAATAATTTTTGAGAATGAAACTCAATTATAATGACCTTCTCTCTGATTTTTTGGTCATGAGATAGGTTTATTATGTGACCATAGGGGCATTAAGTGTGATGTTGAGTTGCCTCGCCCCGAGCCACCATTGGTAAGTCGACCTCTTCATGTGGAAGATTTGCAGTCAGAGATGGATGCCACTTCTAAAATTAGTTTATAAGCAAGAGATGTCATCATAGACAATGTTCAGAGTGAACTTGGTGGAATTTATGTTTTTATGAATCAACAAAGAGCACGAGAGAATGCACATGCTAATTTTGTGTATCATACAAATGATAAGATAGAAAACATGAGTATTGAAGAGCTCAGAACATATGCAAATAATTATCGCAATGGTTGGTAAGACTTAATTATTCATGAGGAAGAGGGCATGGGATCAATATGTGTTAATGGTTAGGGTGAATATTTTAACGTGTATAATTTGTAATAAATACATATACATTGATGCATCCTTAGCTGCATTTACACACAAATTCTAATCTCAATTTGAATTATGCATAACCACATGCATTTATATCCAAATAGTGGTAGTAACCTCTCATGCGGAAGCTATTTCATATTATCACACTTATGGTTCTAAACCATAATTAACATCCAACTTATGTAATTCACATTTATGATTTCGACTTGGATTTAAAACCAACCAATATTCATTTAAAGCTTTTCTATTCTGCATAATTTCTATTATAATTCTCACATAATAGAAATCATTCATAAAGCACATTTAAGCTTCCATTAACTTACATTTCCTCTTTTCTCTATGTCTTTGCATATTAATTGACTATTTTACTGGATTTGTACTTACAGTCCCACCTCAACTTATCCTCATCGTTGATTTCGACCATTCACATCCAACAGTTGTTGCTCCACTTATCCAGTCTTCCATTGATGCCACATTTCGACTAAAATATTGTTGTCAATCTCTTCATGATTCTGATCAAATGGAAATTACATTTCAATATGCACAAACATTATAGTTTTTAACATTTACGAAATTGGTGGTTTTATAACGCCACGTGTCACTCTCCTAACTGTATCACATTCTCACAAGAAATTACCACCTATAGTGATAAGTAGTGCGAATAAACCACCAGCTGTTTATAAAACCGATTACTTTCCTCTACGCCATCAATTCGATATTTCTGTCTTCTATTCACTAATTACAGGTTCCAGCCTTTACCCTTGCGAAAACCAACACTGGTTCACTAAATCTGCTTCTCGAATCCTCTGCACCATGGTTTCTGTCTTCATTTGACTCAAAGTTCTGAACAAAACAAGGTTCAAATCTAAATATGGAATTCTCCAGCAATTTCGATCTTTTAAAAACTGAGATCTCTTCTTAGTCTCTCTCTTTAAATTTCAACTGCATACAAATTCTCAGCAACCATTTTTTTGCTTTCGTTCACACAGATTGTCTCCACTATAACGCAATTCAGAAATTGAATATTTTGGGTTTGTTATAGTTCTATCTCCATCATTTGCAAATGCAAAAAAACCCCAAATTTTAGATGCAAACCACCGATACCTCAAGCCCAAATGTGATACTAACTTGCGGATATCACTTTAATATTTATACACAACAAAATGTGTAATATCTCCTTGGCAATGCTTTATACGATGTTAGCCCCAGTGTCGAAATCCAACCAGGTTGATTTGGACCTCAATTTAGAAGGCCAAGTTAATTTTTAATGGCATCTATCCATTCTGTGATCGATGATAATTTCTCAACATACACAAATCACACAGAATTCAATAAATGAATATTTTACCTTTTAAGAATACACAGTCTCATACCTTCAATAATCCTGTAGCTCAAAATAATGGAAAAACAATCTCCAACTATTTCCAAATTCGAATACTCTGTTTATCCCATATTTTCCAATATGAAAACTCTCTGATTTATTCTTAAATCATACCTCAACAATCAATATTTACATAGGAATTCTTCCTCTAGCCTGATCTTCTGTATCAGTGGCCTTTTCTCTAAATTTCCCGTAGGAAAACAAAACAACTCCTATCTGTATGTCTTGAATCTTTCTCTCTCTCTCTCTCTTTCTAATGCCTTTAGGTTTACAATTTATACAATTGGATTATAAAACCAATTTTGGTTTAGATCCACTGTATTCTCAATCAAATTCTGAATATCCTCTAAATCCTAAAATCTCTCTTTTATCCCTAAGGATTCTCATAAATCCCCAAATTCATGAAACCAATTTTAATTTAGGATTTACAATCAATTCTCAAATATCTCATATTCTCTTTCGAGAACATTTACAAAAATCCTTTCAATATTTAATTAATCCTATTTTAAAATATTAAAATCACTCAACTCCAAACAAATCATTTTAATTTGTTACATAAGAATCCAATTTCTTAGGAAATATAAGACCCCCTATATCTATTAGAATACAAAGAATTCTCTGAGCCTAATGCTCTTGCATCAGACTCCAAAAGTATAAATTTATCATGATCTCCTGATCATGTGATTCGAACCTTTGGACTTCTCGATCCCATACTTTGTTTTGCTGCTGTCCATAAGCCACATTGTCTTTGTCATTTTTCAGGTGTACTTTTCTAGGCTTCCACACTTTACTCTACATCTTCCCACTAGCTATGATTTCATAGTCTGTTCTTTTCTTTTCCTTGTTGTTGTTTCTTTTATTTATCGCTATTGTCTTCTTCTGAGACACCTTCATCATCAACCTTCTTATATTTTCAATTTCTATGTCCAGGTTATTTTCTGACTAGTAACCACTCTGCCATTTGTTGTTGCTTCTAATTTCTACTGCAATTGTTGTTGTAGATATTGCTCCAAATATTGTTGCTACCTCCCAAACTTCCTGAATATCTCTTAAGATATCTCCCTCTGCAACATCCTTCTTCTGCTCACTACCTACAAATTTATTTTCAAAAAATAAATTATCTTCTGATTCTTTAACCGTAGCAATATACTCATTCATCCCTCTTTGTATACTAGCAAGCATAATCAATTTTGGCAAACAAGTATATTCTCTTTCCTCTTCAACAGCTTTAGAAATTTCCAATTCAGTATCTGCAATTTCTTTCTCTTGTTCAAATGTTTCCAGCAAGCATTTCAACCATTTCCTTTGTACTTGTTTTATCTTAAACATATCATCAATATGCTGCAATTCAGTTTCAACATATCCTTCTTCTTCTTCCTTGAAAACCTTTTGTAATTGTCCTTCACCTCCTTGATTGATTCTGGCAATCAATTCAAATTCTTCAAACATTGTATCTTCATCCTTTATCAGAATAAAATTATGATTTTCCACCACTGTGGTAGTTCTAAGAATCTATCCTACAGTGTTCTCTTGGCCAATCAGACAAGCCAATTCCTCCTTGTCTTCAACAATAACAAGTTCCTTCATATGAGATATGACTGTCTCACCTTCCTTGTAGATACTCTCTTTATTAAGTAAGGGATCCGTGGGTTCCTTCTGCTGCAACAATTCATTTTCATTCAAGACATCTCCAAGATATGGATTGTCTTTTGCAACACCTGTAAACACAGTCAATTTATCAACATCAAAATTACAATACTCAATGGTCTCATTTTTATGATCCAGTCACCTAATCTTCCTCTTGCAGTTCTAAGTCTCTTTTAGGACTCAGGAAATCTTCACTGTCTTCCTTTCCAGCTTCCAAATTTATCTCCATTGTGCCAATCACCATAATAGAATGATGATCCCTCACTATGTTTTCAGCTAACATAGTTTCGTTTTCATTAGATTCTCTGACATTTTCCATTTGATGTCCTTCTTTACGTGCATAATTAACACATGAATTATCAGTATTAACAAAACAAGGTCTCAATATCTCTTCCTCCTCTGGAAACATTTTAGTATGCTGCTTTGAGTTTTCATTTAACTCCTTTTTTAGCACATCAGTATGCTGATTTAAATTCTCAATGAGACTATCAGCTAGTCTCTCCTTCATATCGTCTGTTTCAAGAATGTCTCCCTGCTCTTGTTCACCATAATGAACTCCTTTGCTTTGTTGAATCATTCCTACATCCCTATCCTCTATTTCCTGACTATCATTCATGACAATCTCTTTGTCTTTCTCTTTCAACAATTCATCTTGAGTATAGATCCTATACTTTCCCAACTCTCTTATTTGAAGATCTAATTTTCTATATAACTCAACAATTTCAATTGGGGTAGAATTTGGAAAATTTACACAGTTTTCACACCTTCACTTGTTGTTGACCAATCATCAGATGGTTCTTCTTCCTCTGTTAAATCATCTTTAACGTTTTGATGTATATTTCCATAAGACCCTTCCGTCTCCTTTTCTTTCTGAGATCTTGCTACCTCAGCATTAATCTGAACAGATTTAAGATTCAGATCCTTCTCTTTCACAAAATAAAAAGCTTGTTCATCATCCTGTGATGTACCTGCAATCATACACAAATCATTAGTTTTAAAAACACAAGACCTTTTAGTCTCGTTTTCTTCTTCGAGCAACCATCTTTCACAATGTACTTTCTGTTTTCCAGCAGATCCTATTTGCTGTGACTCAATTCCTTTGAGTCTTTCTTTTTCCAGCAAAGAAATATGTATCTGTTCAAGTTCTTTGAATTTTTCATCAACTTAGCATTCCATTTCTTTTTCAATAGGTTCCATCTAACCCATTTCCTCATTTTACATCCATGTCTTTGGAATTCATTATCTGTCTCTTTCAGCCATCCCTGTAGTACCTCTAGTTGTAATTTCATCACTACAATATCTCTCTATCGATCCTCGTCAGTTATCTTATCTTTAGAACCTCTTCTTTGGGCCTGCATGGCCATCTTCCTCACGAGCTCATCCATTCTCGATTGGTGACCTATAACATAGACTTCTCTTGTAGCAATATATTTTTGCTACTCAATACCCTATCAAGCTTCCTTTTTGAGCTTGACCTCTTCCTAGGTATTATTTTGGTTCACTCTCTTGAACCTGCTGTTCCTTTGGTTGCTGCACTCAATCACCTTCCTTCTTTCAGAAATTTTTACCAGTTCCTCCATCACTGCCTCTTAAGACTTGGATCTTCCTTTGTTTTCATCTTGTCTGCAACTAGAATTTTCAAACAAGATTAAAATTAAACACACTATCTCACCTTCAAGATCTCTGCATGACCTTGTTCTCCCATTCGCTCGTATTTTGGGTGGACTATTCATTTATTTCTGCAAATTCCTGTTACACATCAAATCTGTGTATATGTTGCTTATCAAATTTAATATTCGATCTCCTCTTACTATTCCATCACACATGCATCCTAAAAAAAATCTTTAATCTTCAAAAGAGCTTTTTCCAGCTCTGATACCACTTGACGTAGCCTTAGCTACGTTTACCCACAAATTCTAATCTAAATTTTAATTATGCATAACCACATGCATATACACCCAAATAGTGGTAGTAACCTCTCATGCGGAAGATATTTAATATTATCACACATGGTTCTAAACCATAATTAATATCCACCTTATGTAATTCACATTTATGATTTCGAGTTGGATTTAAATCCAACCATTAGTCATTTTAAGCTTTTATATTCCACATAATTTCTATTATAATTCTCACATAATAGAAATCATTCATAAACCACACTTAAGCTTCCATTAACTTACCTTTCCGCTTTTCTCTATGTCTTTTCATATTAACTGACTATTGTATAGGATTCGTACTTACATTCTCACCTCAACGTATCTTCACCATTGATTTCGACCATTCACATCCAATGGTTTTTTCTCCACTTATTGAGTCTTCTATTGATGCCGCATCTTCGACTAAAAGATTGTTGCCGATGTCTTCATGATTCTGATCAAATGGAAATCACATTTCAACATGCATGAAGATTATAGTTTTTAACATTTGCAAAATTGGTGGTTTTATAATGCCACACGTCACTCTCCTAACTGTATTGCATTCTCACAAGAAATTACCACCTATAGTGATAAGTAGTGCGAATAAACCACTAGATGTTTATAAAACTGATTACCTTCCTCTGCGCCATCAATTCGATATTTCTGTCTTCTATTCACTAATTACGGGTTGCAACCTTTACCCTTGCGAAAACCAACGTTGGTTCACTAAATCCACTTCTTGCCTCCTCTGCACCATGGTTTCTGCCTTCATTTGACTGAAAATTCTGATGCTCTTTTACAAACTAAGATCTCTTCTCAGTCTCTCTCTTTAAAGTTCAATCACATACAAATTCTCTGCAACCATTTGTTTGCTTTCTTTCACACAGATTGTCTCCACTATAATGCAATTCAGAAATTGAATATTTTTGGTTTGTTAAAGTTCTATCTCCATGATTTGAAAATGCAATAAAAACCCCAAATGGTAGACGCAAACCACCGATACCTCAAACTCAAATGTGATACTGACTTGCGGATCTCACTTCACTGTTTATACACAATAGAATGTGTAATGTCTCCTTGGCAATGCTTTATACGATGTTAGCCCCAATGTCAAAATGCAGCCATACGGACTTGGACCTCAATTTAGAAGGCTAAGTTATTTTTTAATGGCATTGATTCATTCTGTGATCGATGCTAATTCCTCAACATAAACAAATCACATAGAATTCAATAAATGAATATTTGACCTTTTAAGAATATAGAGTCTCATACCTTCAATAATCTTGTAGCTCAAAGAGGGAAACACAATATCCAACTATTTCCAAATTTAAATACACTGTTTATCCCATATTTTCCAATATGCAAACTCTCTGATTTATTCATAAATCATACCTCAACAATCAATATTTACATAGGAATTCTTCCTCTGGCCCGATCTTCTGTATTAGTGGACTTTTCTCCAAATTTCCTGTAGTCAAACAAAACAACTCCTATCCGCCTGTCCTGAATCTCTCTCTCTCTCTCTCTCTTTCTAATGCCTTGAAGTTTACAATTTATACAATTGGATTTTAAAACCAATTTTGGTTTAGATCCACTGTATTCTCAATCGAATTATGAATATCCTCTAAATCCTAAAATCTCTCTTTTATCCCTAAGGATTTTCATAAATCCCCAGATTCATGAAACCAATTCTAATTTAGGATTTAAAATTAATTCTCAAATCTCTCATATTCTCTTTTGAGAACATTTACAAAAATCCTCTCAATATTTAATTAATCCTATTTTAGAATATTAAAACTACTCAACTCTAAACAAATCATTTTAATTTGTTACATAAGAATCCAATTTTTTAGGAAATACAAGATCCCCTATATCTATTAGAATACAAAAAATTCTCTGAGCCTAATGCTCCTGCATCATACATACATTTATTTGTATATGTTAATCTAACATAAATGTATCATATATGTGAACACCATTTTCAGTTCTCACGCTTGATGAACACAGATTTTAATATCATGATCGAAGCTCAAGGTTCTCACAATCAAGATGGCTCTCACAATCAAGATGATATGTTGGAAAATTTTAGTGCTTTTTAAGTGTTAATGATGTTGATGTACAATTATTTTAATCTATTGTTATATCGGTATCATGATGACATATTTTTTAAAATAAATAATTGTGGACACATGTACATGTATATATTTAAATGTTAACAGATTTCGATTCTGTCCGATTTTTTTGCAATAGAGGTACCCTCTTCTTCCCTGTTAGGAGATGTGCCAAATCCACCATCAAAAGTATGAACAAATTTTCACTTAAATATGTTTTTAAGTTATAAATTGAAGTGAACTTTTCATTAAAAAATGAGATCTAGATCTTGAGTTATTTTACAGTTTTAAAATTGTTGAATTTTAGGTTTGTGGGGATGATTTTCATTTAGAGCCACCCTCTTCTTCAGAGCCAAATCCATCGTCACATGTATTCATTTTTTCACTTACATTTTAAAGTTATATATTGCAGTTCAAAAGTTCGATTAAAAAATGAGATCTAGATCTTGAGTTATTTTATAGTTTTAAATTTTTTGAATTTTATGTTTGTGGAGATGATTTTCATTGGGATCCACCCTGTTCTTCCCTGTTAGGAGATGTGCCAAATCCACCGTCACAAGTATTCAATTTTTCACTTATATGTTTAAGTTATAAATTGAAGTTCAAAAGTTTAATTAAAAAATGAGATCTAGATCTTGAGTTATTTTACAATTTTAAAATTTTTGAATTTTAGGTTTGTGGAGATGATTTTCGTTCTCCAAGGACTCTAGCAATGGAGTGTATGATGGAGATAGGAACATCCAGAAAATTTGAACAAGTTGTCTAACTTAATTTTTTAAAATATTATTGCAAATTAGTTTATGCATTTTCATTTGAAATTTTTTCATATATATATATATATATATATATATATATATTCTTGTACATGTATATTGTACAATTTACTATGGAGGATGTATTGATGGATGACCAATAGAAGACAATGGAGAGAGAACTACATGAGGTATTTCATGATTTTTTTTTACATGAAGTTCTACATTCTCATTCATTTTTTAAACATTAAATTTTAATGTTTGTACACATTGTGTACATGTTGCCCATTCTTTAGAGGATAGCACAATGACGCTTAAGATGCTGCTGGAAAATACAATGGATCCATCTCTATTGATTGATGATGCACATGTGCAACATTTTATTTGATAGAGTCTTAAATTTATTTTTCTATATAGAGTCTTATTTATGCAGTCATATTTACTTTTCTATATAACTTGATACTTGTAACAATATACATTGTTGTATATAATTAGTTTTATTGTTCATGTGATATAAATTTTGGACATATTTTACATTTTGGATATAGTTTCAAACTACATTTAATTTTATAAATAATAATTTTAAATTTTGGATAGTTACATTTGGCATGTGATCACATGTTGTGATATAATGTTTTGTTTTTAAAACTCAAGTTGTCAAATTTTATTTGTTAAATATAAAATGAATCTAGATGGAAATTTCAAATTACAAAACACGTGTATATTTTGTATAGTTGAACTAGATTTGGCATGTGATCACATGTTGTGATATAATGTTTTGTTTTTAAAACACAAGTTATCAAATTTTATTTGTTAAATATAAAATCAATCTAGCTAGAAATTTCAAATTAAAAAACACATGTGTATATTTTGGATAGTTGAACTACATTTGGCATGTGATCACATGTTGTGATATAATGTTTTTTTTTTTAAAACGTAAGTTGTCATTTTATTTGTTAAATATAAAACGAATCTAGATGGAAATTTCAAATTAAATTTAACACATACATTGGTACTTGCTATGCATTTGAAGATGTGTGTGAAAGTTATAGAATTTTAGGATTCATCTATTATTTAGGTGATATTTAAGTACATTTTGAATGATCATACATGTCATTTAAAACAACCATAGATGGTTTTACATATTTAAGTTCATGAATATATGTACATAAAAATGATTGAAGTACATGTTTGAATATATGTAAAAATTATTGAAGTACAATACATATCGATGTATATATCTAAAAACAATAATAAAATTCTAGTTGTCCATAGATGTGTCAAACAATCATAAAATTTTAAAATTGCATTAAAACATATATCCAATACATAACATTTTTCAGTAATGTATACAAAAAAACTACTTTCAGTTGATAGTAAACCAGAAATCAAAAAGAATTTTGAATTCAAGAATGAATATTATAATTTTCTTAATAGATACATCTAAAACAAAATCATGCAACTTAAAATTTGCATTATATCAACTATGCTAGATACACAGATATGTACATTTTGCAATAATGACATTAGGATGAATTGTACCAGAGAATGTATGAAATCATTTAAGACCAGATAATCTACATGTGTATGTGTACACATGTGTATAAATTAATCATGTGCATGTACCAAAACCATGTAAATGTGAAAACACTTGTACATATAACATAAAATATACATATTACAATAATTGTAGAACCTAAGAATGCACAAAAAAAAAAAAGGCTATTTCAATTTTTAGTTGAGTTCTAGAAGTTCTAAAATATGAATCCAAAGAGAATAAATTTTTGGGCAATTCAATCAAAAAAATTCTATTGGAATTCCATCTTCAATGATCCATTCATGATTGACTTTTGACATTTTCCATTTCTTAATTTTCAATTTTTTATTTGATTGAACTTCTATCAATTTTATGCGTGATGCACACACCAAGTGACTATATTGACAACTTATGGCATCAAGTTCATAGTCTTGAAAGTAAACAAAATCCAGAATTTGATGAGTTTGTTGGAAAAAATAACCTTTCAGCATAATAGACCCTCTATCATATGTAAAATCGTTATCATCATAGTTTTCCAATAATTCATCTTTAATTCAGTGCAACACATCAAATAATACTCCACATTTTCATCATTGGTAGTAGGTGCAACTACAACAAAAACATCTCCTAGATAATAAAACAAACTTACATTTAAATTTATATCATAATTACCATGAAAAATTAACTTTAAAATTAACATGTGTACTTTATTTTATGATCTATTTCTATATCTCTATCATTTGAAAGCAATTGAAATGTTACCTTCTCTAACAAGATCAGAAACTCAATCCTCTTCAGATGATACTGTAGTCTCCTCTGATTTCATTTCTTCAAAGTTTGCAACAAACATTTTCCACTTTGTATTTAGTTCTGTATGTTGCCAATCTTTTACATACATTTTGTTTTCACAAACATCATTGGATGATGTGTTGTCTATGTAAACATGATAAAAACAAGAATATTTTCTTTTATCCAATGCAAACAATTTTTTGGACAACTTTGTTTTAATTGAATGCAATTTTCGAGTCCCTTTTATTGTTTCAACGTCATCTCCAATTGATCTATCTACATCTTGGACCCCAATATGCCAAAAAAACTATATGGAAAATTGTAACAGGAATATAAATATGTTATTCAAAATACCATCAAACATAATCATTGTGATAAATAATGTTTAAAATTAGAAATCCAATAAAAATTAAATCATGTACCTTCGTACTTCCCTTGATTGGTTAGCCTCATGGCTTAGTGCAACGATGCACCATTGAATAACTTGTTCATCTGAGACAAGTCGGTTTTCAGAGTGGCCCATTTGATATCTTCAAAGTGCTCATTTTATACATGCCCATGCATCGTCATGTTCTTCTTTTCCATGACCAGTCTCAAAGAAATTCCAACAATGTTTAATGCGGGTTTCATATGAAGACGACACAACGAAAATAATGATTGTGAAGATTTGAATTGATCCGTGCATCCATCTGACCATATCAATGTTCATTGAATTTTATTTCACAACTTTTCAAGGAGACATAAATATTTTCCAAATAGTGTTGTACAAAATATGTATCATTTGTACGATCTTCACTGACATAAAAGTGATATTATTTAATAACATGTCGATTTTCACTGGTGCTTTCTATATGATCAACATTTTGTCAACATGTTTATATAGAATATGGACAAGCATGGAGACTTGGTGAGAATGATAGTATTCAATCTGTATTTCTTTTTGTGGAAAAAATGTGTAGTTTTCTGCAAAATAAACTATTGACAAAATGGTCCCTGGCGAAAAAACTTCACGGGATTTTTTGAATTGGAAGTCCTGCCATCGATCTCTATGGGAATGCTTGGTGTATTTATAAATTTCTGCCTCAAACTTTCTAAAAAACTCTATCACAAAAAATTATTCTTCTTGTAAATAAATTATTTTAGCACTTGTAGTACTACTTGACCCAATCGATGTATGTAGATATTCATATCTCTTCCATTTCAGTTTTATGTTGGACAATGATTGATCATTTATATCAATACAATATTTGTTTAGAAATTTAGTCAAATTTCTAGATTCATCGCATTTTTTACCACCAACACATTTCTTTTGGTAAAATAATTTATGGCTTTCTCTTCCACATAGACTTTGAGATATGAAATCAGGGAGAGTGGAAGGAGGAGGTGAATCTTTCCAATTTTTAAAACCAAAATTAAGTAATGTGTCATAATATAGCTGAAATTCCACAAGATAACGATAACAACAAGTGTCGCATACAATGATAGGTTTAACATACCATGTTTTTTGTTGCACAAAAGCACTGATTGAGACATTAATTTCATGATTCTCTTCTATGAAATTGTTTAACAACTCTATCTGAGTGGTGTCCAAGAAATGTTTTGCATGTTCTTGGTACTGATTTCTTGCTATTCTTCTTCACATCACATCCCTTGATTTTGGTGAAACACGTGATTTTTTCATCCAATATTCATATATTATTATTTTAACATCTTCTCCAAGTCTATCTTTGTATGGTTTCCTACAAACAACTGTTAAACAAGAGAGTTCATGATTTACATCTATTTGCAATCTAAATTTCCGGTGTTTGTGCAATTTTTTTCATGAAGTTCCTAATGCTTGGGCGATATGTTTTACCAAGTGATTCTATTTAGTACTTGATGAAACCACTGCCATTTGTATTTCTCTACGTGCATCTAAAAAACTTTTCTTTCTAGATCTTCTAATTGACTTTAGAGCACTATTTATATTTTGTATCACAGTTCATTTTTTTAATATTTTGTTGATTTTTGAATACCCAATAAAGTCGTAGCTTCTTTTAATTTCTTTGATGTTAAGAGACTTTTCAACATTTGAGCTTGAACTGCCACAGTTTCATCTTTGAAGAACGAATTAATAATGCACTTAACATGATATCGTATAACATGATAAACTTTTTTATCTCAATATGTGTGAGTGTCAACATATTCTAACATCTCATCATCGATATTGATTTCATCTGTACATATTAGAATTAAATGTACATAATGAGTTTACATATTCAATAAATAATTAAATTAATAATTATGTATAATTTAAATAATACACACACACACACACACATATCTAGTGTTTCAATTTTTTCACTTGAATTTATTTCAACATCTTCAACATCTTCAATTATTGGTTCCATATCTCTTTCAATTTCTCTTTCAAAATTTTCTATCTCATCATCAATGTTTTGAGGAATATCTCTCTCTGTTTACATTGAAAAATAAATTTCAAATTAGTTCATCAAATAAAAATTAAGTTTTACAATACACTAGTCAAATTTTAAATATCAAATTTACAATATTTACATTTACAGACCTACTTCAACTTCTAGTTGAGGTTGATTTTCCCTTTCAATATTTCAGTGTTCTTCTCTATTTTTTTGCGATATTATCTCCCATGTTCGCTATGTTCCTCAGGGTCTCTTGTTCAATTATATTTTCCCTTGCAATTCCTTCGATTTCCCACGATAATTTAGTATGAAGCTCAAAACATTTCCTTCAAAATCCTGTAAAAAAAACTCACTACATCAAAATTTAGACAAACACTAAATTAAAAAAAGCATAACAAAAGATTTAGTTTAAAAAAAACTCATTTTAAATTTTTGCACAAAAGACATACTTTAACCCAAAACACTTACTTTAAAAATTCCACTAAAAAAATGTCTTTTAAAAATGAAATGAAGCTCAGAATATTTCCTTCCAAGTCTTGGAAAAAGATTTCATTTAAAAAGTTATACAAAAACTCACTTAAAAAAATCGATATAAAAGATTTACTTCAACCCAAAAGACTTACTCTAAAAAAATTGTCACTTTAAAAAATACCTCCAAAAAATGTCCATTGAAAATTAAGCCCAACCTCTTAAAAATGTCACTTTAAAAAATACCTCCAAAAAATGTCCTTTGAAAATTAAGCCCAAGAAACCTCTAAAAAAATTTCACTTAAACAAAATACCTCCAAAAAATATCCTTTGAAAATTAAGCCCAAAAAACCTCGAAAAAAATGTCACTTTAAAAAATACCTCCAAGAATGTCCTTTGAATATTAAGCCCAAAAAAAGCCCTTTGAAAATTAAGCCCAAAAAAATCCTTTTCAAAATCAGCCCAAATGAAGAAATGTGCGAAAATATGTGAAAATAATGATTCCATTTTCATCTATTTATATAGTTATGAAATGTTTCTTTGGAGGGGCTTCATTGAATTTTTCGGCTGACATAATTTGCGAGAAAAAGTTCGGCTAAACTTCTGTAAAAAGTTCAGCTGAAATTTTGTGTCATTAGAATTAATGGGTGGACGCAGTAAAAAACTATTCAACCGAACTATTTTAAAATTTCGGCCGAACTAACACGTTTACAACTACAAAAAAGCTTGGTTATGAACACATTTCTTCAACTTTGGAATGATTAAACTCCATAAAATTTTATGAATTAACTGTCAAAACCCAGACAAACATTTGTAGAATTCAATCTACTTTCAGGAAATATAACTTTTATGGAATTCCATAAATATTTACTATTATTAATTAATTTTGTAATAAAATGGGGGCAAACAATTTCTGAAAGTCATTATGATTAAGTGAAATCAAAATTATGTATCTTCAAAATACACTGTAAAAAAATTGAAACAATTATGGTGCATTACATTGGTCCGTCGTTTGTAATGGATAGTTTTTAGATTTTTAGTTTATAACTAATATGTTGAGAAAATTCACACGAGCCAATTCATATTCAAAATATGCAATTTTTTCAGTTCAAAAAATCCTAGTAATTATGATATGCATCTGTTGGTTTCGTAAATATAATGGTACTGAAGTAGACTTTGTCTAGATTGTTGTAACACATTTTTTTTTCTCAAAAACAAAGTTTTCAAAGAATACACCAACGTGTTTGAACATGACTTTTTATGAATCCTTTGATTGTTAAATTTTAAGTTGACATATCAAATGTGAATAACAAAATCCCAAAAAATAAGTAATAGAAATCTAATAAAATTTCTGAAAAGTTTAATTTTTATCGTAAAATGAAATTCTCAACAGAAAAATTGTTTTGGCTTGGAGAAAGTTGAAGAACATAAAAAAATGATATTTTTTTCTCAAAAATGATATTCAAAATATGATGTAACCTCAATATATATCACCTAATATGAATGCACGTGGTATGCTATTGCTCCCCGAGTGAAACCCTTGTGGATTGAATCCATGTAATTTTTGTGTATGTGAAAGAATGTGCATGAGGTAATACAATGTGTGCATTTGTAAAGAGCATATATGTTGAAAACATGAGCACATTTCTCTTTATATACAAAGAAAACAAAAACATGAGCCCTTTCTACATTATTTTCTTCAACTGAAATGCATTTTTCTATCTATTTTTCCTAGTAGAAAGTGAATTTTGTTGTTGATTTTACCAAAACATAGCAAGGAAAAATGTGGGGGAGTTTAGCATCATTGAGACTCAACATTAATTTTTGGTTATGTTTATTCCAAATATCATTTTTATATTTTGTTAACTATACAAATTTATGTAACTTTTAAAATTATTTTATTTTTTCTTTTAGTGAATTAAATATTTGTATTTCTAAACGAGATATTAAGTGATAATTTAAACATTTTAGATATATTAGTCGCTAGGGAAACCCAACCATATACATAATTTCATTCTTTGCAAGGAGGAAAAAGGGAATTTGTTTCTTGAAGAGTCAAAATTCAAAATACATATGTCGAATATTGAACTTGCAAAGCCTTGAGAAAAGAAAAAGAAGGCCAATCAATGATAAAACAAAACCATAGCAAGAGGAAATTGACTAGGAGGAGGGATTAGAATTTGTGGCTGCAACTTGAGTATGATCCTTGTTGTTATTCGATGAGAAACCAATAGCAGAAGGGGTGGCTATGGATTTTCGATGCACTCCAATCGACGATCCAAGTCTGCCATGTGCCAATGCAGGTGATCCATGGAGAGGGGGAGGTCATCCCAGCTTTTGTGCCTATCGAATAAGTCTTTTCCTAGCAAATATTTCATGTCTCAATAGTGGTCCACCTTGTACATGTTTTGATTGTATAATTTGTGTGTTTGACTTGCATTGAACACCCAATCCGCCATATCTGTTAGAACCTCTATATTCGAAAGAAGGAATTTGTAATCGACTATTTCCCTCTCAACCTATGAGAATTCAACTTGGATAGGACATGGGGTGAGATCATGATATCATGTTGTTGAAATTTTAGTTTTGATTTGAGCTTATGTGCAACCCTGATTGCCACGCTCTTAATAATATGCTACCCCTCGACAAACACATGCCCTTTGATGGGGTACTCTAGCTACATGAAGAGATAGGTTGTTCTGGTAGGTGAGGGGGGGAACGTTAGAGATAAGCTATAGGTGGGAACAAGGTGAGCTATCCACAGAAGGGATATGCTAAAGTGAGGTCCAATAGCGAGGAGAAATCTCAAAAGAGGGCATGACATGACATGGAATCCTAAGGAATGGAAGAGACCAGAAAGATGCAACCCCCAAAAACTTATGTGTTTCAAGAGATTTTAAAACCAAGAAAACCAAACCAAGGGAGAGGTGAGTGAAAATAATTAAATTGAGACAGAGGGAAGTCAACTTGCGAAGAGGAATAGATGGCCATAGACAAGAAACATATCCACTTCTCTAGAGCCTAAGTTCCAACTCATAAAAACTAAACA
The DNA here is from genome assembly GCA_034641835.2 of Pinus albicaulis. NCBI lineage: Eukaryota > Viridiplantae > Streptophyta > Pinopsida > Pinales > Pinaceae > Pinus > Pinus albicaulis. Next base: position 863,395,876 of record CM076582.1, read on the forward strand.
TTGCTCGGCCCAAAACTTAATTTCAACCGCTCACATGGACTATAGATTTATAACAAAGAATGTATAACTAAACCACTCCCTCTCTCCTCAACATAGGTCATTTCACTCTCCCTATTCCTATAACATGACTACACTCTAATGAGCTTGGGAGCACCTTCCTCTCCCACTTCATGAAGATGGTCAATGCACTAGTTGGTGGTCAATCTTATATACGCCCTTACAAATAAAGGACAATTAAATTGAATTAATTACCATCCTCTTCTTTGATTGATAATAAAAATATTCTCATTTCTATGATAAAGATCAATTTTAATTAATTAATATGCGAATGGGATCCGAAAGTAATTTACATACAAAATTATATCATCATCGATTTTAATTAATTACCATAAAATTCTAATTAATTAACATACGAATGGAATCCCAAAGTAATTTTCATACAAAATTATATCATAATCGATTCTAATTAATTACCCTACCCTTTAAGTTTTTAATATACTAATAAGAAAGGAATTTATGGTATTATATATATATATAGATATATACTTTTCAGTAATAGACGCACTTGAGATATGTGAACAAATTAAAAAGTACCAAGTGTTATGAGATGAAAGTTCTTCACTTATACATTGTGTATTTTTTAAGTAGGTGAGTAATAATAATTATTATTAAAATCCACTTACATCTTAAGAATATAGGGAATATTTTAGAATAAAGTTCTTCACTTATACATTGTGTGTTTTTTTTAAATAGGTTGGTAATAATAATTATTATTAAAATCCATTTACATCTTAAGAATATAGGGAATATTTTGGAATAAAGTTCTTCACTTATAGATTGCGTGTTTTTTTAAATAGGTTGGTAATAATAATTATTATTAAAATCCACTTACATCTTAAGAATATAGGGAATATTTTAGAATTTTGTTTTTCAATTGAAAAATTAAAAACATTAAGTCAAGTATTTTAAGATTAAGATTATCATAGCTATGTTTAGTTAAATAATTAGGAAAGTTAATTAAATAATAATAATTATTATTATTTTTATTTTTCATTTTCAATTCTTTTAATATTACAAAACAAACAATTTTTTTTATATTTTTTAATAAATATATCCAAAATTTATTATCTTTATACTGATCCAATTTTTAAAACTTATATACATTTCTAATAAAATGTTATCAATAAATACAATACTATAATATAACATAACATACTCCTAGTTAATCACATCAAAATACGTGAATCCTAATTTTAAGTAATACATACAGATATTAATACTACATTATAAATCACATTGCTATTATAGATTTTAATATTGCAAAATAAGTTATATGAACTTATAAGATAAAACAATAATTAGTAGAACCAACAGAACCACATTGTGCCTCTTGTTTCTTATGGTCATCAACAGAACCACATTGTTTTTCTGAAAAAATTTCCAGACTTAAAAATACTTCTTATGCTAAAGCCTCCAAATGCCAACATGAGAATATCATCATCATCATCATCAGAAAAAATATCTAAAAATATAGACATGTTAAAAATGTCGAGCTTATCTAGTTTTGTCTTGCTTCCAGATTTCGAATCCACTCGGTCCTCTTACGAGCTCCAACAACCCGTTACCACGTAGGCGAGAATCCTCCCTTTGGCAGCTCTTCAACAGTAGAACCTTGTAGACTGTGGCTTCTATGCCACGCAGGGCTTAGTGCCCTCAGCTCTTGCGACGAGCAGCAAATGACCTCTCAAAAAACTGGAAATGATATCAACATCCAATTCTGATGCATGTGACACATATTTCTGCAACTTTAATTCAGATGCAATTTCCGATAAAGAAGAGAAGCATAGCAACTACTTTACTCTTTCGAACTACCCAAAGGCTTTCTGGGCAGCACCTCATTGTTCTTCGCTCTTAGCAGAATTTGCTCTAAAGAATGTATCACAAAATGAGAAACCTGTTATTTTAACAGCTTTAATACCTAGTAACACTCAGTCCATACGAAGTTCCCCTTGTCGAAAAAAAATAAATATTTTCTTCGCGAAAAACTAGCTTGAAGTTGAAGCACATGACGACGCAGACAGTCGTTTTATCCTGGGTAGAGACATTCAGGATACCATTAGCATCAATGTCAAAACAAACAGTTATCCGAGGCACACCTCCCCTGGAGAGCCATTTTCATTAATTTTATCATGGTATCAGAGCTCAGGAAGAGCTGAAAGAGGCTGTGCGTGAGGCAAGCCGTGAAGGCGAGTTTGGTGGTTGTTCTCTAAGCTGCGTTCTCTGTTGACTGCATGAGGCAGATCCTGTGGCCGTGAAGGCGTTTTTCGAAGGCCGTGAGGGCGTTTTTACAAAAGCCGTGAAGGCGTTTTCTAAGGCCGTGAAGGCAGATCCTGTGGCCGTGAAGGCATTTTTCGAAGGCCGTGAGGGCGTTTTTACAAAAGCCGTGAGGGCGTTTTCTAAGGCCGGGAAGGCATATTTTTTCTGGTGACGTTGTTCGCTTTGCTGTCTTTCGCTGTGGCCGTGGAAGGAGAGTGGCCCGACGTGGAGAAGAGCCGAATCGACACTGCGTGAGTGCGTGGAAGCCATGATCGTTGTGCTAGATCCTGTAACAGTTGGATATCAAAAGACTTGGATCTGCAGTGTGGTTGGAGTATATGGTCAGTGACGGATCGCTGTGTTGGATATGCAACGTGGACGGAGCGTGGCCATACCCCTAATCGACTTGTGAGCCTTGCTGTATACATGACAGTGTTGATCCTATTTTGCTACTGATATCTGCCGACTAGATATAACGCCTACCTCAGCGCCTCCAGCTCATGTAACAGCTGCTTGCCACCGGAATCCGTCCGTTTCTTCTTCATCGATTGCATCGAATTAAAGTTGTAGAAATATGTGTTACATGCATCAGAATTGGATGTTGATATCATTTCCAGTTTTTTGAGAGGTCATTTGCTGCTCGTCGCAAGAGCTGAGGGCACTAAGCCCTGCGTGGCATAGAAGCCACAGTCTACAAGGTTCTACTGTTGAAGAGCTGCCAAAGGGAGGATTCCCGCCTACGTGGTAACGGGTTGTTGGAGCTCGTAAGAGGACCGAGTGGATTCGAAATCTGGAAGCAAGACAAAACCAGATAAGCTCGACATTTTTAACATGTCTATATTTTTAGATATTTTTTCTGATGATGATGATGATGATGATATTCTCATGTTGGCATTTGGAGGCTTTAGCATGAGAAGTATTTTTAAGTCTGGATTTTTTTCAGAAAAACAATGTGGTTCTGTTGATGACCACGAGAAACAAGAGGCACAATCTGTTGTGCAAGATCCTCATATTGAAGAGTCACAAGTTGATCTTCAGGAAGGATGTAAAGATGAACAAAGTGTTGAAGATCAATTGGACAAGCCACATGAAGCTGATGGTGAAGACGAAGAAGACAAAGCTGGAGAGAATTTAAAATGTGATAATCTCATCAATATTTATGCGTGTGCAGATGACAACATTGCTGAAATTTACATGCGTGACACCAGAAATGGTGAGAGAAAACAATTTCCTATTAAGCCTGTCATAACTTTCAAAAGGGCGAGGATAAGTGTTCAAGATTTTTATCACTGGGGAAGAAATGTGGCAAAGATACATCACTATCTCAGGGCAAAGAAAGTGAAGATGAAGCCTCATCCACAAATGAACAAGCATGGATCTCACGCAAAGAAGACTAAGATGAAAACTTTGTTACCAAGTTTTTTTTTACCATTGTAAGCCTAGCTGAGACTAGACCAGCAGGAGTATGCTATCATATGTTATTGTTCAGTACCCTTTCTCCATTAAGGGGGAGTGTTGGAATTAATGGAGAAATCCATAGTTAGGTTGTTGTTATCATAGAGATAGGATTGAGATTCTAATCATAGATCTCATATCCTGATATTAAGGGAGTGGTTGAAACCATCCCATTAGTGTGAGAGCCTATATAATTAAGGCTCATCTCATTCAATGTATAGAGATTGTGTGAGTGTGTTTGTACACTCTCCAGGTTCTCCCCTGGAGAGCCATTTTCATTAATTTTATCAAACAACACATGTAACTCTTTGAAGGAAATATTTACAAAAATGTTAAAGTTAATTCAAACATTGTAATTTATATTAATCTACATCATATTAAAATTCCTTTCTCAGGCATCACTTGGTAATAATTACTTTAATACATAGTTAGCAATTCATAAAATTTAATCATTTTCTAATACATTTTTTAGGCAACATGTTTCTTAAATTCCATATATCACTAATGTTTTCAACTCTTGTAAGAAGGACATGCCATGCTTGGTTTATTGGCAATTATTTTAGCAACCATATTTGATTAATTTGTTATTAATAATCATATATATTTGATTAGCTTGTTATTAATAATCATATACATTGATCAAATTTAACTAATGAATAAACACACGAGGTTTCATTTAATGAAACTCTCGTATAGCACGTGTGTTCGTGAAATACTAAACAATACCCTTAATTTGACTACATATTGAAAAATACCTCTAAAAATCACTTTATTTAACCAGTTACCAATATGAAACGAATATACCTTCCCAATTAAAAAAAACCTACTTTCACTAGATATTGTAGGTATCCATTTTTTCATTAATATTTTTTGTACTCATTTATATTGTTTTAGTAACTTTAAGCTCCATTTTTTATATGTGCCAATATAAAATCCCTTTACCCCCTCTTATATGCTCAATATATTATGGCATTTTTTCCTCAATATATATCCCACAATATGAACACACGTATCATGTGGTATGGTATCACTCCCCTAGTGAAGCCCCCATGAATAAACATTGAAGTTAATGGCATAACCACCCAGTCAATTTAATCTATCTCATCATAATGTGCTCGACCCGAGTGCCATCTCATGTTAGAATATATATTTCAACAATGCATTGGTTCATGTATTGTAATGCTCCCTCCCACCCCCTTGGACTTTCCCAGCTGAATGGGAGGTGTTACGTTTAATTAACCCAATCTCCATGGTCTCATCATAGAAATGCGGTTATAAAATTTATCCTTCACTAAAGTGAGCGCACTTAAATTTGGACATTACCATTTCATTCAACTTGTTGAGATATTTCTGGGGATATAATTTTATCTCAATCTGATACCCAGATCAAAAGTTATGCCCATTTAAAGTTTGGTCATTTAATCCTTGCCTCATAGGCAAGGAATTACCGTGTGACATCCATGTCGAATCCACATGGTATTTCCACACCATCAAAAACCTACTATGTGGCACCCACATGGCATATATGCAACACCATCGTGGCAGCCCCACCTCACGCAGGTGGTTCCACATAACTCTCCACACCAACGTGGTAATAAATATGTCCATTCACCTAGCCCATAGGCCCCATAAGTCTAGCCCTTAGCATGTTATTTCATTATTTTATATTATATATGGTTATAAGAAATCTAGGGTTAAACCCCTTGCTACTTTCTCATTAGCACAACATGGACCAATCACATCGGTATCTTGTATTTATTATGAGTGCCCCCCTCCCCCTTCTTGCCAACAATTAACAAGGGGGGTCCATTATTTGTCGCATATGCGACCAAATATCTCACAGGTTCCCCCTCCTCTATTTTATGCACATGGGCACCTCATTGGATGGAAAACCTGTATAAATTGCGGCCCCCCCTGCCCTCTCGAAAATTAAGAGGGGGGTTCGTAATCATAAATTGTTGTGCATTTTCTAACATATTTTTCTCTATTTAGTACACCATCCCAAATTAACCCATTTCCTTGAAAAATTACAATAACTCTTGTTGCTAGACAAAAAGAACGACATAGAACTATCCTTCAATGGACGTCACACCTTCTACTAATCCATGGCCAACGACAAGGGCCATGTTTCTTGACATCATGGTGATTGTAACAACCTCCTGCAACATGTACTGAAGTTAACTCGTCCGCTAGGGTAAACATGTGACGAGAGGATACTATGATCTGATTCAACCTCCTAGGTCACATTAAAGAAGTGAAACCAACAAAACATAACCAAACTTACCATCCACACAACCAATAGAACCTACAGGAGCTACCCCACCTTTTTAAGTGACGAACCCCTCACGGAACTTAGCAAATCAAGGACCTAGAGACCCATTTTTTCCCTTGCTAATCCCTGCAAGCAACTGCAAGCCCTAGTCACTCCCATGAGTATGCATGAGTGCAACTGAAAACCTTTTTATGCCAGTGCCATGCCAGTGATTGTGGGATTTAAGGCTAAATTTCAGGGCTAGGACCCAGTCACTACCCATAAATTCAAGGAATTAACAGAAATGGAATGAAACATAGATAAAATGATACCAATGTAGATTATTAAATATAAACTTCACTAGACCCCTACTAGCCATGACATAAATTTCATCAAAAATGTCACAAATATGCATTCTACATGTTTAAACAAAAAAATTGAGCATAAGCGTCTCATACCTATCCGAGAATCACTAAGAAGCATTAATGCCTTATATCATTAGCTTCATTATCATCTATTAGGTCATATATGCATTTCTCATTCATTAACAAATAAAAACATGATGAGAACCATACATTTTCACTTTCATAAAACATATTCATAACCAACATATAAACAAAATAAATAATAAGAATACAACAACCATAAATTCCACATTATTAAGTCCATTTACATTTAAGATAACAATGAAATAACCTCTTATTAATGAATGAAAAATCCAACCCGGTTTGGGACTACCATGTTTCACCCAACCATAGATTGGCTGACCCAAATATCTCTTCTGACAATCATCACCGTGCCATATTCTAAGCATGAATGTGGGACTTAAAACCAAAGGAAGCAACCAAGCCTTTCTGAGGCTAAACCAAATCACCCTCATCAATAGAACTAGGGTTTACCACAATCCTCATCGGATCACTAAGCCATAAACAAGCATGGATGCCAATAGATTTCTAGACCTACATCGTGAGGAATTTCCCTATCTCCTATTCTCTAGGATCTACCGCAATCCACACCAGATAAGTAGTCCCTAACCGAGACTCTAGTCTCTAGGATTTACCACAATACAAACTGGATCAATAGGCCCTAATCGAGACTCCACCCTCCATGATTTAATGTATATCCAAACCCAAGATTCTTAGGCGTGATGGAGAACACCCACCTCTAGGATTTATTGTATATCTCACCATTCACCGGTAAAGGATTTCTAGGCCCACCAAGGGAAAAAAATACCTATATTTACCAAAACCCACATTCTGGTTCATGGGTTACTAGGAAAGTGAATTTACTGCAATCCATAGTCTGGTTAAGGGATCAATATTCCATGTGTTCTTTCATTCAGAGATCCACCTAACTCAATTTTGAATCCATCCCACAATTGAGCTTAAACGAAACATGTGAACCCCATCACACCATGGTTATCAGGAAATGGAAAGGAAAGGATGAAAAACATTGTCACACCTACAAAAACCCATGCCAATGATATCAAGAGAACCAATAACACACATGCATAACCATGCATGCCGAATCTAGCAAGGAAATCACATCAGGGAAAATTTTAAGGATGGAAATTTGTCTAAAAGTTTAGAAAACTTGGAAAATCTTACTAGTCCCCAAATTGTAAATTATAAAACGTTTGTTGATATATTTATAAAACATGTTATAATATTCTAAAAGGGAGAATGCAATAATACAAAAACACAATATAAGAACTACAACAATGTAAAAAAATAATATAAATACACCATATTAATGCACATAATGGCTGCACCATTTTATTAATAGGAGGTGGAATACAAGTACAACAATGCTCAAAATATGAGACACTCAAGCCAAAGAGATGGCTTAGAATGACCCTGAAATGATCCGACAAGAGGGACTACGTAACTATTGGACTGCTGGAAGGAATACTATGATGTCCTTGCTGCAAATGTTAGGACTACAACTGCCAGAAAAATATGGAAGTGTAGATCTAGCAGTTCCGGAGCTCATATGATGTCAGGATTTCAGATCCGGGCTCTATGACGAACACCCAAGATAACCCAGAAAGGATTTCTAGATCTAAAAAGATTTGAAAATCACCCTGTTAGGCCCTACAACTATGACTACTGGGCATGCAGATTTGAAGTATAATATGAAAAATGACAGCTACAATATGATGTACAATCAAATCTATGCTTGAAGGGTTGATCCCTTTACTAGATCCTTAAGCTAAAAGCTCAAGATCTAGCTGCTCTATCCTCCTCCATTGAATGTGGCTACTGAATACTCAACAACTGAAGTAAACTACGCTATCAAGGAGGGAGAGTCTCAAGCCTGCTGCTAGATGATGAAAATCAGCTCCTGAATGATGGAAAAAATGAATACAAGGTGAGGAGATGGTCCCTCACAGGATTTCCATCTAAAGTATTGGAAACTTCCTTCCCCATTAAGATCTACAAGACTGGACTGCACAATCCTTGAGCGGACTACTGCTGCATGGAGGTATGAAATTTTGGCCTGAATGCCAGATATAGATCTATTGCTCCTAAAAAGCTGAACATGAAGAACAAGGTGAAAGGATAAATCCTCCACTAGTTTCCTAGCTGAAATGCTAGAAACAACCTCCACCTCTCAAACCCTCAAGCAATAATGCATTATTCCTGAGACTGAATGTGCATATGAGAGTGGCTGAAGGTGGCACCAATGCCTGCTGATGTATGGTAGCTCAGAATAACCTTCCCAGAGTAGGAAGTCGAAGTCCCTCGTGGGAAAAGTTGGGATTTCCGCTCGGAACCACTCGTGTGCTAAAAAACACTACAGACTTAGCTAAAAAACATAAGTGTGCATAGAAATGTCACATGACAAATCTAGATCTAAAAAGATAAAAAAAATAGTACAAATTATACGTTCTATTTCTTCCTTCATCTCCCTTATATGCTTTGTGAGCCCTCCATAGCCCTGGCCCACCTCATAACTGCGTTTCACATGTGGCCACTAGCCTTCATGAAGGTTGCACTATCTCTCCATATTCTGCACCATCTCTGCATTTAATTCCCACTCTCTCCATCATGTGTGCATTAGATGCACAACTTCCTCCACTATCTCATCATTAGTTCTCTATGATCTTACTTTGAATGCACCATGATCTCAGTTGACATCCTCTAAGGTCTCCATGATTTTACAATAATGCTCCATGATCTCCACTCTTCCTTCATTTAAGAAGCTGCTCTACTACTCCATAATGCAGATCTAACTCTAAAATATCCACATACACACATCAAAAGTGGATTTTATTCAGCTATGGGGTTTGTGGGTCCCTCCACCCTCTTATTTACTTACTTAATTAAGAAGATTAAGAACTACAATATTCCAATTATCTGATGGAAAATTGGGAATATTATAGTCCTCCCCGCAAAAATGTTGCTTGTCCTCAAGCAACTGCAAAAGTGGATGCTACAGAAAACATCCTTCCTCCAAATGGCATCCTCATATGGAAGGCCTCCCCATTTTCCATAATGTGTAATGCATGCCCAACTTCAACGCTGCCTATATATAATATCTAGAATGGCTTCCAACTAAAAAGTTATATGCCTCTCCTCATCAATGAATATCCAAGTGGGAACCATATGATGTCCAAAGATCTCCTCTATACATGATATACATGAAATGAATTGGTTTCTTCCCAAAGTGGAAATTCCCAACTCATGAACTATCTCTACAACCCATGTCACATAGAGTAGATTGCATCTATCAATGCTCTCATCATTAGCCCTCTTGGCCTTGTGGGATCCAAACATCACATTAACATAATGAAAAATAATAAGTAGAGACATATGGATGAACATGTACAATGTCAAACCATACTCTCCCAACAACAACCACCACATCAAAGCCTCCTGTTGCCATGTTAGATCATTATGAAAACAAGTAAGAGAGCCATACTCTCTCAATAGAAGCCACCACAGAAATGCTTCTTGCTGTAATGCCAAATTAGCATCAATATAAATATGAGATCCATACTCTCTCAAAATAAGCCACCGCAGAAATTCCTCTTGCTACCACACCACATCATCATTGTACCAAATGTAGTGGCCAAATTCTCTTAAAAGAAGCCACCATAGTAAGGCCTCTTGTTGCCATCCTCCATCAATGTCATGCAATGTATGTGGAGAAATCAGCCCATACTATCCCAAAAGTAACCAAAACAACAAGGATTCTTGCTATCATCTTACATCATCATGATGCAAGTCATGGAGCAACAACATCCCGATTGACGTGGTATGTCACATCAGAACAATACAAAAAAGCTCCCTTCTCCCACATCATGTGAGAGTTATGCCATGTCCCAAACCCAAGTACATACATGAACATGAGATATATCCAAAATAGAAGTACATGTAAAGATATGAGACATATCCCAAACAAAATCAAATACATGGACATAAGGTATATCTGAGATGTCCAAACTCTCTCATCAATAAATAGCGCAACCATGCCTCTTGCTGCTGCATGTCATTAGTGATATACATGGAATGGATCCTGCAAATGTGAGATGTTGGGTAGTATCCATACTCACCCAAAAGAAACCAGCGCAACCATGCTTCTTGCTGCCCTATATCATAGATGTGTAGGAATGTTGGAAAACTCCTACTCTTCATCCAGATCCATTCATCCCAATGTGGATGATGAATCATGCCAAGCTCAATATTGGTATCCACCCAAGGTAGAATAGCTACATCCTCTGTCTGAATAGATTTTCACCCCATGATAGGTTGAATTGAACCTCCTTCGAGATATCTCCATGAGATACTCTCATCAATGGCTCATTGGAACCCATAAGGCTCCGTACATGTTGTAGGTAGAATCTCCTCTTTGAGCTGTGAGGATCTCATCAAGAAAAATTCATCTTGAAAATGGAAAGTACTCGCTATCACAAGATGTCTACCATATATCATATTTCCCTCTATTTATTCATGAATGAAGCTGTCTTTAGGATGCTCCAAGAATAATGGGGCCCTCACCTCATCACTGTTGCTCAGTGAAAATAGTGTAGATTTGCATGGTGATACATTTGCTGTCTCCTGACCATATACAATGTTGAACTCATAGTCCGGTACTGTACTAAATAGGACTTTTCTCCTCCCATCTTCTGAAACTCCACACTTCAACACAAAGTGTTGGGTGTAGCTCAACCATGAAAAACTGGGATAGCTATACATCTTCTCCTTGATCAAGTCAAGGGTCCTTTATGTAGTGATAATTTGCTGCTTCGAATTAGCAAGGTGATCTAATCCTTGGTTATGCACTTAACCTGATGGCATGGTCTCACAAATCTCAATATGAGGTACTGAAATAATATGATATGAAAGTATATGCAAACCTTGGATAAGTTGAATCTTGGGAACATATTGCACATCTACAAGGGTTCCTCAAACCGGTGTAATGGCCTCTCCAACTGCTAGTAATGATGATGGATGCATCTCCTCTACTATAACAATGCTGGTATCTGCCTCCTCCTCCTCATGCATCTCATGAATCATGCATGGGGATCCTAATTTCAAGAGCTCAAGACCATCTTGCAAAGATGAAAGCATTCCTCCTCCTGATGTAAGTACATCTGCAGCTAGTGGTCATGGTAGAGGCTCCTCCTTCTGAGTGATAATGAGGACATCTTCCTTTGGCTCTTCATGTACTATCTCCTCAATGATGGGAGATGTCTCTATGTGAGATGTCTCTGGTTTCTTCCTACCAAAATTCTTCTTCAGTCTTTAAATAAAATATGCATAAGCAAGCACTTTCATATGTGACACATGATTGAACCACCAATCTCATGCTTCACCTTCTAGGTGCAGCGTTGAAATTTCCATAGCCTCTCTTTCTTCTACTCGATATAGCTGAAATAAGGTAGCTATTTCTTCCCTCCAAGCCCTCAATGTGCTGTGGAAGATCCATCAAATGTAGGCAAGAAGAATCTATTCCTCTTTCTTCTATTATTGCTGTAAGATCTCCTTTCTTCTTTGAGTTGCAAAAACTATTAGAGAGAGATATTCTCCTTCAGTGCTATAGGTTGTGCCTTGTACTCGGACATATATTTACTTAGGGTCTCATACCCCAAGTCTCCTTCATATTCACACCATTCCCCTCTCTTATCAAAGAAATTGAATCTAGTAGAACGATGTGAAGATATTTGCTTCTAGGGTTGATTCTTCCGCTGATAGGAAGTGCTTGGACCTTCCTCTTTTTGGACTCTTCTTGTATCCTCCTTTTTCCTCTCTCTCTTCATTAGTTTGACCTCCTTGGAGAGATCTTGCATAGATCTAAATAGAAGAGTGGAAAAACTGCAATCCTCCTTCATGGTAGATATCTACTATCTGCTTCTTCTTTTGATGCAAAAGATGAAGTTCCCACAAGATGAGCCGATGGTCATGCTCTGATACAACTGTAATATCCCAAAAGGGAGAATGAAGTAATACAAAAACAAAATATAAGAATTCCAGCAATGTAAAAAAATAATCTAAATACACCATACAAATGCACATAATAGTTGATCCATTTTATTAATAGGAGGTGGAGTACAAGTAGAATAGTGCTCAAAATATGAGACACTCAAGCCAAAGAGATGGCCTAGAATGACCTTGAAATGATCCCACAAGAGTGACTGCGTAAGTGTTGGACTGCTGGAAGAGATACTGTGTTGTCCTTGCTACAAATGTCGGGACTACAATTGTCGAAAAAATACAAAAGTGTAGATATGGCAGTTCTGGAGCTCAGATGATGCCAAGATTTCAGATCCGGGGTCTATGATGAGCACCATAGATAACCCAGAAAGGATTTCCAGATCTGAAAATATTGGAAAATCACCCTCTTAGGCCTTGCAACGATGACTGCTGGGTATGAAGATCTGAAGCATAATATGAAGAATGAAAACTGCAATATGATGTAAGATCAGATCTATGCTTGAAGGGCTAATCCCTTCACTAGATCCTTAATCTAAAAGCTCAAGATCTAGCTGCTCTATCCTCCTCCACTAAATACTAAAAAACTGAAGTAAACTGCACTATCAAGGAGGGAGAGTCTCAAGCCTACTACTAGATTATGCAAATAAGCTCCTGAATGATGGAAATAATGAATATAAGGTGAGGAGATGGTCCCTCACAGGATTTCCAAATGAAGTACTGGAAAATTCCTTCCTCTTTCAACTCTGTAAGACTGGATTGCACAATCCTTGAGGGGACTGTTTCTGCATGGAAGTATGAAATGTTGACCTGAATGTCGGATATAGATATGCTACTCCTGAAAGGATGAACATGAAGAACAAGGTGAAAGGATGAATCCTCCACTGGTTTCCTAGTTGAAATTCTAGAAACAACCTCCACCTCTCAAAACCTCAAGCATGAATGCGTTATTCCCGGGACTGAATGTGCATATGATAGTGGCTGAATGTGGCACCAATGCCTAATGATGTATGGCAGCTCAAAATAACCTCCCAGAGTAGGCACTCGAAGACCCCTATTCGTAAGGGTGGGATTTTCGCTCAGAAACACTTGTGTGCTAAACAACACTGTAGACTTAGCTAAACAACATAAGCGTGCATATAAATGTCACATGACAAATGTAGATCTAAATAGATCAAAAATAATAATACAAAGCCCGCCTTCTATTTCTGCCTTCATCTCCCTTATATGCTTTGTGAGCCTTCCATAGCCCTGGCCCACATCATAACTGCGCTGCACATGTGGCCACTATCCTCCATGATGACTACGATGTCTCTCCATGTTCTCCACCATCTATGCATTTAATTCCCACTCTCTCCATCATGTGTGCATTAGATGCACAACTTCCTCCACTATCTCATCATTAGTGTTCTATGATATTACTTTGAATGCACCATGCTCTCAATTGACCTCGTCTAAGATCTCCATGATTTTACATTAATGACCCATAATCTCCACTCTTCCTTCATTTAGAAGCTGCTCCATTACTCCATAATGTATATCTAACTCTAAAATATCCACATACACACATCAAAAGTGGACTTTATTCATCTATGGGGTTTGTGGGTCCCTCCACCCTCTTTTTTACTTAATTAATTAAGACGATTAAGAACTCCAATATTCCAATTATCTGATGGAAAATTGGGAATATCAAACATGAAAATTTATAATAGTTTTATATATAGTATTTATACAATTTTGGAAATTTTAAAGGTAGAATAATTTTATACTATAAAATTTGGGCAAACCATTTTTTGAAAAGAATGGAAATTAGCAAATATTTTTTTAGAAAAACCATGGAAAATTAGCCCACTTGGGAATATTAGCCCCTAAAATTTTCCATGAATCACACATGAAAATCGATACCTGTAAGTAAACTCGTTGTAGCTGCTTGATCTCGCTCTTCCTTGATTGATATTTAATTCCTCTTTTCCTTCTTTGCCTTTCTTGATCCAAAGTTGACATTATCCAAGAAAATTATAAGTGTCCAAGATTGTGAGAGATAGAAAAGAGAGAGAGCTCCAAAATTGATCTGATAAAGGCCATGAACTAATCCTCAGAAACCTTTTTATCAATTAGGTCTCTATTTTATTCATTTTCAATTATTTTCCTTCATTTTCCTCCTCACATGCAACCTTTGACCTTTTACCTTCCTTTTCCCTTATTTTCACAAATAAATTACAATAAGTGCCACTTTACCTTTCCAAATCCTTTTCCATTGCCTTTGCCAATTTCCTTAGCCATAATAACCAAAATTAACACCCACACTAGGATTTTTTTTCCCAACATTCATATTTGAATAAGTGTCCCATAACTGTGGGTATCATTTTCCCTTTATTAATTTTTTATTACATGGAATTTTCACTAGGGCTATTACTGAACCCTCCCCCTTGGGGGGACACCTTCCTTGATGTTCAATGACATCTATAACCAACAAGACTGTTGAATATATATATATATATATATATATATATATATATATATATATATATATATATATATATAATTGTATATATAGTATTTATACAATTGTGGAAAATTTTAAGATAAAAGAATTTTATACTATAAATTTTGTGCAAATCATTTTTTGAAAAAAATGGAAATTAGCAAATCGTTTTTTTAGAAAAACCATGGAAAATTAGCCCACTCACAAATATTAGCCCCTAAAATTTTCGATGAATCACACATGAAAATAGATACCTGCAAGTAAACACATTGTAATTTCCTTATCTTGCTATTCCTTGCTTTATCTTTGCTTCCTCTTTGCCTTCTTTGCCTTTCTTTATCCAAAGTTGAAATTCTCCATGAAAACTCTAAGTGTCCAAGAGTGGGAGAGATAGAATAGAAAGAGAGCTCCAAAAATGAACTGACAAAAGCCATGAACTAATCCTCAAAATACTTTTTATCAATTAGGCCTCTATTTTATTCAATTTTCATTATTTTCCTTCATTTTCCTCCTCACATTCAACCTATGGCCTTTCACCTTCCTTTTATCCTATTTTCCTTTATTTTCATAAGTAAATTCCAATAAGTGCCACTTTTACTTTCCAAATCCTTTTCCAATTTCCTTAGCCATAATAATTGAAATGAACACCCGCACAAAGATTTTTTTCCCAACATTCAGCTTGGAATAAGTGTCCCATAACCATGGGTATTATTTTCCTTTATTAACTTTTATTACATGGAATTTTCACCAAGGTTGTTACAAAACCCTCCCCCTTGGGGGAACACCTTCCTCGATGTTCAATGGCACCTATAACTAACAGTGCTGTTGAAAGAGAAAGATGCTTTCCATGTAGCTTTATCACTTAGCTTGTTGCAGTAATTACAATGATCAACTTGCTGAGAAGCAAACCACCATGACAACATAACAACATGACAACTATAATGACATGAAAAAAACACCACTTATTGGAGATTTATAAAATAGCTCACGATGGTATTTACAACCATATACATATGTACATATACCAATCACCAATTCAAAACATATATCAAGGACATTCGCTCAACCAGTGAATAAAGAAGGAGACATATCCCGCATCTGATCTGCCATCTCCTATGTAGCTTCATTGGGACCAAAGTGCTTCAATTGCACTTTAAATTAGTTGAATTCTAAGTTTTGGAGCATGAGAACCTTTCTCTGCAATATACAGTAAGGTTCTGGCTAGAATTCTCCATCTGGCTCAACCTGCACTAAAGACTTGTCAATCACATGATCGACATATTTAAAATACTTAATAAGAAATGAAACATGGAAAAAATCATGGAATTTCACTATCAGAGGTAATGCAAGTAGGTAGGCTACTAGCCAAATCCTTTCAACAATCCTAAAAGTTCCACAAAATCGAGGTGCCAGCTTGTAACAGGATCCAATCTGCAAGGAGATCTTCTTGGGCTTGATGTGCAAGACTTACACTTGTTCCCCAACATGAAACTCCTTAAACAACCTTTTAAGGTTTGCATAAATCTTCTATCTATCCTGTGATTCTCTCATATTCTTCTTGATTGCTTGCATTTCCCATTCCATTTATGCTAACATGCCTGGTCCAATCAATACCCTGTTAACTAGATCACTCCAATTGATAGGAGTATTACAACTCCACCCATAGAATTCCTTAAATGAACTCATTGTTGGTGATTCCTTGTAACCAATGTTGTAAGAAAACTCGATGAACAAAATTTAATCCTCCCATATCCTCTGCTGATGCATCACATACATCCTCATCATATCCTATAATATCCAGTTGAACCTCTTTGTCTGTTCATTTGTCAATGGATGATAATTTTTACTGAAGGCTAACTCTGTACATAAACCTGGAAAAAAATCCTTCCAAGACTTGGAAGTGATATTTGCATCATTGTATGACACAATAGTATTTGGAACACCATGTAATTTGGCCACATCTCTGATGAACACTTGTGCCACATCACTAGTTGAGTACTTAGTCTTTACTGGAATAAAGTGTGATACCTTAGTCAACCTTTCCATCACAACCATGATGGAATCATGTTTTTTAGATGTCCTTCATAAACCTGTAATGGAATCCATGGAAATTACCTCCCATTTCCTCTCTAGAAGCGAAATTGATAGTAACAATCCACCTAGATTCTTACACTCTTCCTTTACCTCCTAATAATCCAAATACCTAGCCACAAACTCTGCCACATTCTTATTTAGATTCAGCCAATAATAAAAATTCTTCACTGCTATCAATGTCTTCTAGTACCCTCAGTGACTTGAATATTGTTTCTCATGAAACTTGCTCAAGATAAACTTCTTGTGTTAGGTCCCTGTATTACTAGTGTAGTCTCTTATTGTTGTTAGTGTAGCCCCCTTATTTTTATTGTTGTACCCGTGTAACCCCAATATCGTTATTATTGTGCCCTTACATTATTATTGTTAGGTCGGCTAGGATTATATTGTGACCCCATGGAATCCTATATATAGAAGGAGGTTTTGTCATTTGTATCATCTAAGAATTTTTCATTTATGTATTTTAAAGTAGGTTTCCCCCTTGAGGTGGCTTATTTCTAAGGCATTTATCTCTCTTTTCTTCTATTTTTGGAGTTGGTTTCATAACATTTGGTATCAGAGCTTTGGATTCTAGGGTTTCACTGCTCCAAACAGGTCACCGTGGAATTTTCGCTATAACTTTTTTTCTATGAAGGTTCAAAAACTGAAATTTTTATCACGTAAAACTGAAATTCTTAGGAACTTCGTGTAAAATTTTTAGATCTTGGTTCACTATATTTTCAGAGATATGATTTGTGGAAGTTAGGGTTTTTTCTGGCTCCCAAATTTCATCTCAAAGAGATGATCGTGGGAAAACCATCATAACTCTCTCTCGGAGCATTGGATTGGAATTATGTAAAAAGTGGCAGCAATCAGATGGACTGTAGTTTCTCGTGTTTTAATTTCAAAGCTGAAGGAGGAAATAGTGACATGTTTCACATCATACAAGTTTTCTCTACTAAATCAGTCCATAATTAGTTCAATGTGGCAGATTGGGCATAAATTTTCCTTGAAGAATCCAAATCAGGTGAGACCTACGGCATTCGAAAGAATATTCAGAGGGATACTACAATACCAAATTTCAGATATTGAAGCTCCAAAATCAAAGAGATAATTCAGTTTCAATATCAATCTCCTCAAAAGCAAGAAAAATGTGTGTATTTTTGTTTTTCAAATTGCATAAATCTTGTTTTTCAAATTAGTTTGAATTGATTCCAAGGTAATATTATAGAATAGATACCAATATTGGGTTCTAAAATCCCCCCTAAAAATAATTCAACACCCATTTATCCTTCATAAGGATCTACCATGACTCATGAAGATGAAGAAGTGCAACGTGAGCTATCAAAATTACAAGAGCAAGTCCACCATATTTCGCTCTCGCAAAGAGCAACAAAAAAATGAAATGGAAGTTTTGAAGAAAGGCGTGGAAGCTAAGATGGATGTTTTGAAGAAAGGAGTGGAAGGTTTGAAGAATGGCATGGAAGCTAAGATGGATGGCATGGAAGCTAGCATGGAAGCTAAGATGGATGACATGGAAGCTAAGATCGATGAAAAAATGAAAGACAACTTGGAAAACATGAAGAATGATCTAAAATAAGACATGGAAGGTTTGACAAATTTGATAAAAGAAATGTTTCCTAATGGCGAAAAGATAGTAGAGGAAACTCATGATGAGAAAAAAATAAATGTTAATCGTGATCTCATAAACTCTAATGTTGGATGGAACAACCACCATATTCCAAAGATTGATATGAGGAAGTTAGATGTAAAGGATCCCATAACATGGATATTATATATGGAGCAATATTTTGATTTCAATAATGTGCAAAACACACAAAAGGTACGCATTTCAACTTTACATTTAGAACAAAATACATTTGTATGGTATTGATGGATTTGCCCCCATAAAAAAATTGTCACTTGGTCAATTTTTACGGAGGAAATGATAGCACATTATGAGAATAAAAAGAGCAACACCTTCTTTAGGCAATTGATAAATTTCAAACAAAAAGGTTAAGTGTTGGAGCACATTGAGGACTTCCAAAAATTTAATATAAGGGTAATTGATATTCCAGAGGAACACATGATTGATGTCTTCATAGGGACTTTAAAGGATAAAATCCAACATGAGGTTTTCCTTTGGGAACCTGATTCATTAGAGAAGGCATTCAGGTTGGCAAGAAAAATTGAATGTAAAATTATGGCGACAAGGAAGCCTACCACTCACATCTATAATGATGGATTTGTTGCTACTCCTAGACTTCCACAACGTACAAGGTTGACACCACAAAAATTGGAAGAAAAAAGAGAAAAAGGGCTTTGCTACAGTTGTGATAGCAAATACACTAAAGGTCATAAGTGTGCTGAGAAGAAAGTATTTTACATATATTGTGAAGAGGAGGAAGAAAATGAACAAGAAACTTCAAAATAAGAGGATATACACCAAGAACCAACCCTAGAAGAAGAAAAAATGAGTCCGACCATATTGTGTAATGCATTGACAGAAATTGCCACTCCTCAAAATATTAAGATAGGACATATCAAGAAGAAAAAAGTAATAGTTTTGATTGATTCGAGTAGTACCCAGATTTTTATTCATTGTAAGGTAGCCAAGGAATTGAATTGTTTCCTATACCCAACACGAGAATGTCAAGTGATGGTTGCAAATGGAAGAACTATAAATTTCTCTGGAAAATGCCATAATATCAAGCTAAACATGGGGAATATGTATTGAATATGGGAGGTGCTAATGTTGTACTAGGAGTACAATGGTTACAATCTTTAGGGATGATATCTTTTAATTTTCAAAAAAAATTCTTGATTTTTTTTTTGGAATGAAAGGAAGTCGAATTATGGAGTATCACAGGGAAGCCAGGAAAGATAATAAGCTCTAGTGTCATGACAAAGCTTCTGAAGAAAGAACAATGAGGCATAATTGAAAAATTATGCTTACTAGAAGTTCCAACATCAAAATCATCTATTAATTCTCTAGATATCCAAAAAGAGTTGGACAATCATTCCAAGGTGTTTGAAACTCCCAAATGACTCGCACCTATTTTTGATCATGATCATGCTATTCATTTGATTCTAGGAAGTGTTCCTCCAAACATCAGGCCTTACATATATCCTTATGTCCAAAAGAGCAAAATTAAACGTATGATTGTAGAAATGTTAGAGGCTGGTATAATTCAATGTAGTCAAAGTTCTTTCTCTGCTCCAGTAGTATTGGTGCACAAGAAGGATGGATGATGAAGCATGTGTCCGAATTATAGGGAGCTCAATAAGCTCACTATTAAAGATAATTTTCCCATTCCTTTGATTGATGAATTATTGGATGAATTACATTGAAAAATTTATTTTACCAAGTTGGATCTTTTTTCAGGATATCATCAAATTAGAATGAAGATTGAAGATATTCCGTAAAAAACATTTTGAACTCATGAGCATCATTATGAATTTTTGGCATGCATTTTGGCCTTACCAATTCACCTTCTACATTTCAAGGGTTGATGAATTCCATTTTCAAACCCTTCCTTAGAAATTTTTTTCTAGTATTTTTTGATGATTACTAATCTACAACAGGTCTTGGAAGGATCATGTTCAACATGTTGACATGGTGCTCAAACTATTGGAGGAGAAACAATTATATCCAAAAACATCCAAATGTTTCTTTGGAGTAGAAGAGGTGGAATATCTGGGTCATATTGTATCTCATGAGGGTGTTAAGGTAGGCCTTAAAAAATTAAAGCCATTAAGGAATCGAAAGTCCCCATAACCATAAAGAAGTTGCGAGGATTTCTCAGGTTAAAAGGGTATAATTATCGCAAGTTTGTTAAGAATTATGGGAGAATAGCAGAACCTCTAACAACATTATTGAAGAAATATGCATTTTCATGGACTCATAAAGCAAATAAGGCCTTTGAACATCTTAAAAAGGAAATGTGCCTAGCATCGGTCTTAACTATGCTAGAATTCACAAAAACCTTTATTGTGGAATGTGATGCCTTAGGAAATGGAATTGGTATTGTTTTAATGCAAGAAGGAACACCCATTTCTTTTGAAAGTCGTCCAATCAAATGAAAGTACTTACAGAAAGCTATTTATGAGAAGGAAATGTTGGCAATACTACATGCACTAAAGAAATGGCGACCTTACCTAATGGGAACACACTTCAAGGTAAAAACTGATTATGATTGTCTTAAACACTTTTTGGAACAAAGACTATCTTCACAAGAGTAGAAAAAATGGGTCACAAAGATTTTGGGTTATGACTTTGAAATCATCTACAAAACAGGGAAGCTAAATGTTGTTGCGGATGCACTCTCAAGAAAGGATGAAGAGGTGGAAGCATTACTTTGTTCCATTTCTATTATCCATCCAGATTGGATAACCAAAGTAAGGGATGAATGGAAGAAGGACGAAGAAGTGTGGACACTCATTTGAAAGTTGTAGAAAGATCCTAGTACATATGATGCATTTAGTTGGAAAAATTATTCCTTTGGTACAAATATCGCTTATATCTTTGTAATAATTCCCAACTAAAACAAAAGATTATTTTGGAATTGCACACTTCATCTTTAGGAGGACACTCAACATTTTTAAAAACTGACCACAGGGTGAAGAAACATTTTTTCTGGGATGGCCTTAAATATGATATTCAAAATTTTGTGGAGGAATGTTGGTTTTCCAGAAAAATAAAGTTGAGACAACCGGTCTTCTACAACCTTTATCCATTCCAAGTCAATGTTGGGAGGATATTTCAATGGATTTTATCACAGGTTTACCTAATTTCAAAGGAAAGAGTGTCATCATGGTGGTAGTTGATAGAATTACCAATTATGCACATTTTTTTTCATTATCTCATCCATTTAAAGAAATTACAGTTGCTACTACATTTATGGAAACAATTCAAAAGCTACATGGAAACCCAAATACTATTGTAAGCGACAGAGATCGCATTTTTACTGGAAATATTTGGACAGAATTATTTTCTTGTTTGGGTACTCAACTAGCTCACAGGTCATCTTATCATCCTCAATTCGATGGTCAAACTGAGATAGTGAATACATGTTTCGAATGATATATTCGTTGTTTTGTACCTGATAAAAAAACACAATGGGTCAAATAGTTAGCTCTCGCTGAATGGTGGTATAACACTTCCTTCCATACTGCAACAAAAATGACCCCACTTATGGCACTTTATGGATATCATCCACTGTCCATCACATCATATTTAAGAGAAAATTCTAAGGTTAAAGCAGTGGAAGATCACATTGAGTATCAAAAAGAAGTTCTACAACTCTTAAAGGATAACCTAAATTTTGAACAAAATCGAATGAAACAACAGGTAGATCAACATCGCAGTGAGAGAAGTTTTGATGTAGGAGACTGCGTATTTTTACAGCTAAAAAAATACCAACAAATGATCCTCAAGCAAGCTAAGAAGGATAATAAATGATCACCAAAGTACTATGGTCCTTACAAGGTGTTGCAAAAGATTAGTACTATGGCATAAAAATTGGAGCTTCCTGCTTCTTCGCGAGTGCATCAAGTTTTCAATGTTTCATGCTTAAATAAGGTTATATGTGACAAAATACCAGTTCAAACAATATTTCCAGAACTTGATGAGGAAGGAAAAGTCATATTGGAACCTGAAGCAGTCACGAAAACAAGAACTCGAAAGCCACGAAATCAATCAATTTCAAAGTATCTCATCAAGTGGAAGAGCTTACCCACTGAAGATTCTACATGGGAGGAAGAGAATTTTATATAGAATGATCCAAAGCTACTTCAGCATTGAGGACAACAATCTTTTGAAGGAGAGGGGCATGTTAGGTCCCTATATTACTAGTGTAGTCCCTTATTGTTGTTAGTGTAGCCCCCTTATTATTATTGTCATGCCGTTATAACCCCAATATTTTTATTATTGTGCCCTTACATTATTATTTTTAGGTTGGCTAGGATTATATTGTGACCCCATGGACTTCTATATATAGAAGGAGGTTTTGTCATTTGTATCATCCAAGAATTTTTCATCTATGTATTGTAAAGGAGGTTTCGCCCTCAAAGTGACTTATTAATGAGGTGTTGATCTCTCTTTTATTCTATTTTTGGAGCTGGTTTCATAACATCTTGAGCTCAATACTATCTGGCACATATATCCTTTCCATAAATCTGATCAAGCCATATGCTGTGAGATGATAGTTCACATCCTATGCACCTGTACCTGGACCTGTACATATACCTATACCACTACCTATTTATGGACCTATACTTTGTTGTAACTTGTGCATAAGCTCTCTATACCTACCATCCTCCTAACCTACCTATGAAATTTGATCCTGTAAGTCCATCTCATAAGAAATCATAACTTCCATATGATTCACATGTACCTACCTGCTAAGAGAATCTGCAACCCTACTCTCTTTCACCTTGGTGTATCTAATCTCAAAGTAAAACTCACTAATCAACGCTAACCATATAGCTTTCCTGGCATTTAGATTCGACTAGTCAAACAGATATCTCAACCCACTGTGATCACTCATCAGTACAAACCTCCTACCAAGAAGATAGTACGCCCACATATTCGATGCATAAATGATCGTTTCTAACTCAAGATCATGTGTCAGATAGTTATGCTCGTGATGATTTAGTTTGCGTGACTCATAACATACTACTTTCCCTTCCTGCATATGGATTCCACTAAGCTCTCGCTTGCAAGCATTTGTACAAAATACAAAATATTTGTCTAGGTTTGCAATATTTAACAATGGAGCATTCATAAATCACTTCTTCAACTATTCAAAAATTATTTCACATTCCTCTGTCCATTCAAATTTATTAACTTTCCTCTGCAATGACGTAATAGGATATGCAATCTGGGAGAAGTTCCTGATGAACCTCCTATAATAGTCTACCAACCCCATAAAAGATCTTACCTCATCCATGTTTCTAGGAGCTTCCCACTCTATGATAGCCCTTATCTTCTCTAGATCCATATCTATACCTTCCATGGAAACAAAATGTCCCAAGTACTGTACCACTGTTTGAAAGAAAATGCATTTGCTAATCTTAGCTTACAACTGATTCTCTCTTGGAAATATCAACACTACCGCTAAATGATCGACACGTTCTTTATAATTCTTGGAATATATCAATATGTCATCAATGAATGCAATAACAAAATTGTCTAGATAAGGACAAAACACATTATTCATCAAACACATAAATATAGAGGGAGCATTAGTCAAACTGAATGGAACTACAAAAAACTCATAATGCCCATATCTAGTCCAAAATTTTTTCTTCTAAATGTCCTTTTCCTTGCTGCGTACCAGATGATATCCATATCTCAAATCAATCTTTTATAACACTGCTTCTCCCTTAAACTGATCAAATAAGTCATCAATCATCGACAACATATACATTTTCTTAGTGGTCACCTTGTTCAACTACCTATAATTGATGCATACCCTGATAGTACCATCCTTACTCTTCAAGAACAAGACCATCGCACCCCACAGTGATACACTTGGCCTAATGTATCCCTTTTCAATCATTTCCTTTAACTGCAACTTCATCTCTACCAATGATATAGATCTTGGGGGGAGGCCCCCAAGGTCTAAAAAAATGAAATGAACCTGGAAAGATCTGCAAAATTAGAATGCGAGAAAAATAAGAAAACCCACTATAGATAAAACCACAAATAATTTCTTTATTAAAACAAAGAATAATTGTAGAAGCTACATTGTGGTGGACAATCTGTCATTTTACAAAATGTGACTCGTTACGTAAAGCCTTTTTTTGTTACAATACCACATATAAATTGCATGGGTGGGTAAATACCATGGGTGGATCTCACTTACAATACCATGGGTAAATACCACGGGCGAATGAATACCATGGGTGGATGCCACTTACAATACCATGGGTAAATTCCATTGGTGGATAAATACCATGGGTGGATGAATACCATGGGTCCATGACATTTACAATACCATGGGTATATTCCATAGGTCGATGGATAACATGGGTAGATGAATAACATGGTTGAATGTCGTTTTCCATTCAGATAATTCCTCCCTCCTTAAGAAGCAATGATCCCCATTGCGTGAAGTTCCCACCTGAGAAGCCTTTGTTGAATATGAAGAGCCACTGAAGAGAAGGGTTTTGTTTGGTTAACCCATAATAGTGATGAACAAAGGTTCGAGGATACAGATACCCTGTAATGCTTGTGACCAACTATGATATTGACAGTGCGCGACCTAGAAAATGGAATTTGATGAAGTGTGGGTTTGTGGATGACCCATTAACATGACAAGCGAAGATCCGAGGATAGAGATATCCTACAATGCTTGTGACCAACTATGATACTAACATTATACGACCTAGAAAATGGAATTCAATGAAGTGTGGGTTTATGGATGACCCAGAACCATGAAAAATGAAGATCCAAGGATAGAGATACCATGTAACGTTTGTGACCAACTGTGATACCAAAAATGTGGGGCCTAGCAAATGGACTTCGATGAGAAGGATTTTGTGCGGTTGACCCATAATCATGATGCTAACTATTGATGAAGTAGAAGGTTCCTACATAGCTTGGGGTGGGAGGGAATGTCTCCAAAGAACCCAAGCTAAATGCTGCTATGATGAAATTGATGAATGTGAAGAATTTTCCTACTAAAGCAGGGTGGGAGGGCACATCTCCAAAGGGAACTCACTCTCAATGTTGCTCCAGATTTAAAATGGGCATAAATCGGTCAATATAACTCAGAATATTTATTATAACCTATTTTTGGAAATGTAATGATCATTATGCATCTTCTCATGTGTTTGAAATCCCTATCTAGAGACTTTGGATTCTTAGATTCACGTTGCAATTGTCCCACTATCACAAAATTTCTGAAAAAATTGCTAATTTTAAATCAGTGATAACTCCCTCGTCCAGACTCCAATTCGACCGATGTGTTTTTTGAAATTCCATCATTTTTCAAGTGGAGCTCAGATCTATAACAATTTGTATGAAATTTTGCGCTGGAAATTTCAAAAAATGATAGGAGAGCCGCTATCCACGAATTGTCGTCAGAAAAATTTCTGCAACATTGTTGATTTTGAATCAGTGATATCTTCCTCATCCAGACTCTGATTCGATAGATTTTTTTTTAAATTGGTTATTTTTCACAAGGAATCAAGATATGCTATTTTATTTCTAAGATTTTTTGCACCAATATTTTTAGATCTACTCTACAAACTCGTTTCCCAAAAAATTCTAAAAAAACAAGAATTCTTCCCGCTTTATCCATGAAAGTGCTCTATGGAGGTCTTAAAACTTGTATGGAGTTTTATAAGTATGGGTTCAAAATATTGAAACTAAAATATGATTAAAACCCTTACTCACATGGATTTGTAACCTGAATCTGTTACCACTGATCTAGATCTTGGGGGGAGGCCCCCAAGATCTAAAAAATTGAAATGGATCTAGCAAGATCTGCAAAATTAGAATGCGAGAAAAAGGAGAGAACACATAGTAAATAAAACCAAAACTTTTTTTTTTATTAAAACAGGGAATAACTGTAGAAGCTACATTATGGTGGACAATATGTTCTTTTACAAAATGAAACTTGTTACTTATAGATTTTTTTTGTTACAATACCACAGGTAAATTCCATGGGTGGATCTCACTTACAATACCATGGGTGAATGAATATCATTGGTGGATGCTACTTAAAATACCATTCATAAATTCGATGGGTGGATAAATACCATGGGTTGATGAATACCATGGTTGGATGCCATTTTCCATTTGAATCAACCAACCATTGGAGTGCTCATCCTGTATGGTGCTTTCGATGCTGGTGCTTCCCCCTGTTATGAAGGATTTATGATTATAGACAAAAGTATCTCCCCTAGGTTTGTTGGAAAACCTAGAACAACTAAGAGTCAAGGAACCCAATTATTTCCTTAAAGTAA
Source organism: Pinus albicaulis (assembly GCA_034641835.2). Taxonomy (NCBI): domain Eukaryota; kingdom Viridiplantae; phylum Streptophyta; class Pinopsida; order Pinales; family Pinaceae; genus Pinus; species Pinus albicaulis. The sequence continues at coordinate 863,422,865 of CM076582.1, forward strand.
ATAGATTACCAAATGAATCCTACCAAGAATCCATTGCATGCTTCCCTCCTTCTTCAGTTTGAATGCTCCAATTCGAGCTCCGATTGCCAAAATTAGAAACAACATAGGCAGACAACACAAGCTGAGAAACTATGAGATCTATGAAGTATCATCTAAGTGATCTATTCAATAGATCAACATGGTATTGAAATATATGAAATAATGACATCACATATAGGAAAAATATTAATTATTTGCAATAATATAAATGGAAGGAGATTACAACCACAAATAGGTATTGATCTTGTAGAAGAGCTCCTCCAAGCTGTATTAACCTTTAATTCTTACAATGTGCACCTACAATCAACCTAAATTCATGGAATGATGTCTCTCACCTTAGTAGCATAAGCATAGAATCACTCTCCAAAAGGTAATCCCTTGCATATGGAAGGCTGTAAAGATATAGAGGGGCTGGGAGTTATTATCCAATTACCAATGTAAGGTTTTAGATCCACCTTTGATGGGAGGATGGGATCAAAGGATAAGGGATGGAAACTCCAAAGAAGGATGAGATATAATCTGAATGTTTTATCTGAGGTAAATGGTTCTAGCAAATTATGAAGCTTCTGAAATTTCTCTCTTTTCCCGAATTTATAGAACCGACATAGGTGCAAAGGGGAACAATCAGTAGGTGATCAATGCAAGCCACAATGGAGAAAATGGTAGGTAAAATTTTTCCAGAGGAAGGCTAGGGAGCATTGGTTCTAAAACTGGCTCAGATGACATAGTTCCTAACAGAAATTTTAGGAAATGAAGGAGGTATGCTTAGGGCTTTGTGAAATGATTCTGACAAGGGGGAATAGGATGTTGATTGATCCCATTATGAGGCCTAATGACTGGATGTGAAAAAATGGACTAAAAGAGATTGTCCCCTAAAGCCTAAAGTCATAAATGATGACTGATGACTGAAGTGATTTACGTTGTGACAAGTTGGGATCAAGAAAATAAATGAGCGTTATTTGTTAGAATACATTTTCATCATGACATCCTTTTTCTGAGGGAGGCATACCCATAATTTACACTTAAGATTGTTGGAAATCTTGTCATTGATGGCAAAGGAGAAGACATGAGCAACACCTGGACTATCATTCAAGGGAGCCAAGAAGCAGAAGTAGCAGATCTGCAGACAAGAGTAGAATAGGAAAAACAGAGTTTTGTTTGTCAAGCCTATGGCCAATGGTAAAACAGGGCCATTGACATATTTGGCCAGGACTAAGAGGGCTGCAGAGAGTTAGAGTAGGGTTAGGAAACAGAGTTCCTGTAAGCCTACGATAGTTGTAGAAGGGCCAATTGATTTTGAAGATCTGGTCAAGACATGAAGAATTTTGTAAGTGACTCCATGTATATATTATGAAAGGATTTGTTTCAGCATTTCATGAATATTATTCGATCTAAATTCTGTGTGAATGGGCTTTGAATCTTAATAATAAATTGTATAAGGACCAGTGTGGCGAAATTCTATAATTGGGGGTTTAAATGTGTTTTGTGTGCCTTTGAAGAAATATAACTTTGAAATGGACCTTCAATCTAATGGAATTGAGGCCAGAAATATAGTCTTGTTGTAATATCTGCACGCAGGGTAATTTATGAGCGAGGGTTCATATACAAGGATTATATGAAATCCATGAATGTACACATAGCATAGAATGCACTAAAGGGAGTCAAAAGACTAAGACACAGTTGTGAAATGGAATGGCCTGGGAGCGAAGACACAACAATTAGAATGGATATAAATTAACGCAGCAAAGTCGAAGGAGTTAAGCAGGACTAAAATTTTGAAACAGGTATGTGGAAATGCCTTGTAGAAGTGTTAATGAAGTAGAGATTTAACATCTGAAGAGGCGTAGCAAAGCATGATTAGAAGCGGAACCATGAAGACCGAATTGAATTGAATTGGAGTTAATCTTGTGCAGAACCAGGATTCAACGGAAGGTTGAACAGTAAAACCGAGTTTTGAAAACTAGTGGGTTCGCATTAGTTTAAAATGGTAAGAAGAATGTTTGAAAAAAATGCAATAAGGTTCATCAGTCTACACGTGGCATAAGGTGGTATTCTAAAACCGACTATTTCGCATTTTTTTTAGCGTTAAAGTTCTGTTCTTGAGAAAATGTGATTTCCGTCAGATTCGTTTTGTGGAAGATCCGAAGGCAATCACATTTAAATATGCACGAGATTTAAAGGAGGTATGGCCCAGTCTTTTTACATTGGTAAATGTTTATTTAATAAGTGAGAGTTGTGCATATGGTGGGACCGATGCAGAACCCGATCATTATGTTGATATTTGGGTTTAAAACCAACTTTAGAGCGTTAATATGGCAAATGCGTATTGATGGGTGGTGAGCAAATTAGAGCGTTGATTATGTGTGAATTCATAAGCTGTGGACAATATAATGTTTTTGCTGGTGCACTGGGGTTTAAACGAAAGTCGCCTTTTGGCTTAATTCCAAAGTTTAAGTGAGTTGCATATCTGTCCAAGTTTGTAAAATATTGATACATATATTAATATATGTGTGGGTGTGAAGATATGTTTTGGGTACATTGAAAATTGGATATTCATTCGATGATTGTGAGATGGTCTATTAATACGGGTTTGTTAACATAGGTACGTTGAGTGTTCCTCTCTCTAGTGAATGTGATGAGGTATGATTGCAGTGGGACCTAAATAGATTTTAATATTTGGTAGTTCTTAAGATAAAGTCCAAGGCTTATTAAATTTTGTATAACATTTGATTGGGGACGTTGATATATATTATGTTTGGTATGTGGATGGTAAGCTGTGGGCCCCGAGGACACTTATATATGTTATCACTTGAGATTTAAATCCAAGCTCGAAGGTCTATTATGAGGTTCCATATCATTTAATTGAAGACATGATATATACTAAAAATATTATGTTTGATATGTGTGATGTGAAATCCATGGCACATATATTTGAAGTTGATTATAAATTGAATGTAAATTCAAATTGCCATGTGGTGTGAACATTTAAGCTTAGATTTGGTCAAAAATTTAGTTAAGACCAAATATGGTATGTAAAGAAGAATTCCACGTATGAAGAATTGAAAGGGGTTTAATTCTGGGGGTTCTAACCAGATATTTAAAATAATAAAGCTTCCATATTGAAGAATTGTAATCTAAAGAGAAGTGGCATGCAGATCATGGGTTTTGCGGCAGAACTATAGTATAACATCAGAAATTGAAAAGATAACGATAGCAACAGAAAAGAAAAACATACAGTGAGCCAAGAATTGAAAAGGGTTGAATCAAATATATCTGTTCCAAATGTAAATGTAAATGTTTTAATTAATTTTTATATTGTTTGTGATGCAAAGGCAAGTCTCCACAGGAAAACAAAACTCCACTGCAAAACTAAAATATGTACATATTACTATATTCTTTTGAATGAGATGAAAAATAAATGAGAAGGTGGAAGGCAAAGAGTGATGGCTGTTCATTTCAAATTCCATGTGGAATACAAACAGTCATAAGGTAATCTCTATAAATGATGTCACATAGATATGCAGAAATAAGTTAGATAATGGAGAAATGAGGTAGAGAGGGTAAGAAGAAAGAGGAGTAGATAGAGAAGCTGTGAAGGTTCAGAGATGATATAAGGCATATATGAAGGTTGGTGGACAATAGTGAAGAAGGAACATAATAGAGCTGATATCCATGTAAATCAGCATGTGTTTTTATGAAAGAGTGAGGAAGTGGGTGCTTCCATGTCAAGTTGTAGCTTGATAGATGTCAGTTGTAGTTGGCTAAGGTAGGAGCCTCCTGTAGGTTGTAGCTTGCAGAAAATAGTTGGGATTTGGAGCTTCCTTGCAAGTTGTAGCTTGCAGAATTGAGGTTGTAGCCTCCTGTAGGTAGGAGCCTACAGAACATCAGTGGTGAGAGGGAGTTGGAGCTTGCCTTTACATCACAACAATAATAAGATGTGGTTTTCTCCCTTATGGGTTTCCACTTATATCTGTTGTCTATATGCATGATGATTATGTGTTGATACTCTGTATTTATTCTGCTTAATACCTGCTGCTCACTTATTAAGATTTCTGTTCCATTGTATATTAAGTTGATCACAAAATGATGATGTGATTGAGTATAAAATAAAGTTTAATAAGAACATTACTGCATTAAAATGATTCAACCCCCCCTCTCAGTTTAACCAAGGGCTCAACAATTGGTATCAGAGTAGGTTCCTTTGGTGTAAGCCTAATAGCTTGAAGGAGATCTAGTTGAGTCATGGACTATCAAAATGTACATGTGTTAAATACAAAAAACTTTCTGGAATGTAGAGATAAGGTTAAAACAGAATTAATGGCTTATGAACCTGAGTTATGGAAACTTGTATGTGATGGTTACTGCACAGACTCTCCCTCGTTGCAAGAACAACAATGGAATGCCAAGGAAAAATGTGTGATATATAAGAGTCTTCATAACAAGTATCTTCATTTAATAATGGATTTAACCTCTGGAAAAGGAATCTGGAATAGATTGCATCTCATGCATGAAGGAGACACTAGTGGATGCATTATCAAGAAGGAGAAGATAAACTGGAAGAAGAAGAGAAATTCCTTTCAAAAGGAAAAAGGTCAATAAAATAAGATACCTACTAGGGTGAATGGATGTGAGTACCATGAAGAAATTACAGTTGAGGAAAAAGCTAAACTTGACACAGCCTTGACTGAAATAGAAAGACTGAAGAATGAAAACAAATACCTTAAGACATTGGTGCAAATATGTGATGAGAGAGAATATGAAGATAAGGAAGAAATTGTTGGCCCGAAGGCACAACTTGAAGAAGCAAGGAAAGTAGAAGACACTCTGTTGCAACAAATGAGAGAGAAAAATCTGGAATGTGGAAGATTGGAAGAAGAGGTGGTAAGCCTAAGGATGAAATTAGAAAAGGCCCAAATTGAACTAATTATGAATATTCCACAAATGAAAAGTTCTGAACAGTTGGAACAGATTCTAAATGCTCAAAGATCCCCTCTCATAAAGGTTGGGATAGGCTATGAAGGAGAAACCAGTAAGTCCAAGGTTGAAGATAACAAGGATATCACTTTCATGAAAGCTGCGAAAGATAAAATTAACCCTTAGCAATCTAAGCTTATTACAGCTAGAAGAATGATGGAAGAAAGGAGCAGGTTGTGTAAGCATCTCGAAGGTGAGATTGCCTCCATGGAGAACTCAGAGAAGGTAGACATTGAAAGGAATGATGAAGCAACTCAAAAAGGAACCACATAAGCAGAAGCCAGCAAGAACCTAATGTGTAATGAAACAAATAGAAACAAGCAGCAACATGAAAGGAAATAGAATGAGAGGATGAAGCAAGCAGTTGAAAAAAGCTCAGTTGTTCCTAAAGATCGATTGAACAAGTTCGGAAGATCTCAAAGGAGGTTCTTTCCTCCTATGAAAAATATCACATGTTTCTCTTGTCATAAACCAGGACATATTGAAACATATTGTAAGACAAGGCATACCAAATTTAACCAACAAAATATGCAGCAAATGAGAAGAACCCCTCAAGCAAGCAAATGGAAAAGACAATATTTCACCAGGTACAAAAATCATTTTCGTGGTTACTGCTGTTCATGCAATGACTTTGGACACGTTGCAACTCATTGTAAGACAAAGAGAATCAAGTTTAACTAGCAAAAGATGCAGCAAATGAGAATACTACCTCAAGCAAACAAATGGAAAGGGAAACCACTCACCAGGGGCATAAATCATTTCCATGGCCACTGTTATGCATGCAATAATTTTGGACATAAACTTGTTGAATGTAAATTATATTCAAAGGGGAGCATAAAATATTATACATAATCTCAAACGTACCTTGGTTAAATAAGATGTTACGTATACCTCAAGCTGGGTCACAAAGCAAAAGACTGTAAAAAGTCATATACAATAAAGAATTCTAGACAGATGATGGAATCTAATCAAATCAGACAAAACTGTGAATCAAAAGGGAGTGCAGACATTATGAAGAACCCCAATAAAGTATGTAAGGAAAAGAGAAAGGAGGAGCCTGTTACCTCAATAACATAATGAATCCATCATAGTCTCAGGGGGAGCTTCTCTAGGAAGAAACACAAATATCCAACCATAAATAGACATGAAGCAACATCCCAGGGGGAGAGCAGTTCATAAATAGTCCCCAAAAAAGTAGTCTAAGAAGAACTCCATGAAATAACAACAACTAAAAGTTCAGGAAAGGAGAGGAAAATTCCTCTAACAGAGAAATATAAAGGAAGAAGATTATCTGAAGCATTCAATAGCTGACAGATTGATGGAAGAAGAGAAGGCAACAAGAAGCCATGGTAGTAGAGAGAAAATCAGCCAAGATCATGTAAGCTAAGAAGACAACAACACACTAAGTGATGAATGGTTAAATCAAAAAAATTATGTTTCGAACTATAAAACTAGAAAAAATCCATAGAGGATGATCACACTGTGCATCACACTGCAAGAATTAACAATGAATCAAATTTAAGAAGGATGAGTAAGGGAAAGTTTTATCATCAGTATATCATTACATCATTAATCTATGAAAAGTCCCCTTGGAGGAATGAAGTTAAATAAGTGAAAAATCTCTGAGTGGTCTGCCCATGAAGATTCCAAGTAAAGAAATTGAAGATGTCTTCCCGAAGATCATTTGAATTTTATATAAAGCAGCAATGATTCTGGAGCAGTCCTAGAAAGGAATATGCAGTGACATTCTTTTAAACCAGAATGACAGAATAAGAAAAAGGTTAATGATGCTAAGATCAGATTTAGTATATTGATGATTGTTGTTGAGAACAGTGGAGAGCTCAATAGTAGAAACTATGAAGGTTTTCTTAACTATGGGGGCATGTGCGAGCTGAAGTGAAATTACTACATAGTCTATCAAATTAGTATCAATTTCTATTTGGATCAAACAGTTTGCCTATCAACAGAATACCAAGTGCCATCAATGGAGCAGTGGTATGGTACAGGTCCTCAAGATCAGAAGTACATCAAGGTAGTATTCCCAACGTTATTTGCATTACTAAAGCATGAAAAGGTCAATAACAGTGCTAAAGGATCACTATTTTGTTTACACTTGAAGCATGATATTGAGCATTGAAGCAGTTTATATTTCTATATATAACTGCATGCCTTCTTGAAGTCAGTACATATATATCTTCAAGGCCTCTCTCTTAAGATCATTCATAACACCGTGTGAAGCCTATTTGCTGAGATTTCAATTAAACATCTTGAATATGTTTTTGCGGAAGATCATCATGATAGAACAGTTAAAGTATCTAAATTATGAAGGACTAGTTGTGTTGATCTTACATTTGAAGCTCAAGAGTCTGTTATTGATTCATTGTTCACATCAGTAACAAGGACCTTTTAGTCTTTAAGTGTAATATCCCTGTCATCATTCTAGCACATTTCACGAACAACAGGCAGTAAAGGTGAACCACAACCACAAAAGATATATTGGCATCATCATATTTGAACAGATGTGTACTGTAGATGTGTATTGCAGAAAAATACTTACTCCATCTGCAACCTTCCTCAATAGATATGCATCATAGATGAAGATTATAATATAGACTGAAGTATAGTTGGAGCAAACTTGATATGTCACATGGAGCATTCACAATATTTAAGTATTGATCCAATGATGCATCTCTAAGCATATAAGTCTAACTATATAAGTCTGTTATATGAAGTGTCATTATCTTCACTTTCAGCTTTATACAAGTGAAAGGAGTCTATTCTTTGGGATGGTATCAGCTTACTGTGTATTTCAATGATTCTCAAAGTGTTCTCCCAACAACTCTTGTACACCAGTCTGGAGTAGCAAGGTATAAATTCAAAAGAAGAAGGCATAAACACAACTCAGAGGAAAGAAATGAACAGATAGAATCTACATTGGGATATGTGCAACCCTTTTCCATTGATGTCAAAGGGGGAGGAAAAGCAAGCAAAATAAGATAGACAGAGGAAGATAAAACATACCCTTTCAGAATGAAAGGGGGAGGAAGTCCTGAAGGAAGTTTTGGAGTATTGGTGGAGTATTGCCATCAATGCCAAAGGGGGAGACTGTTGGAAATGTTGTCATTGATGGAAAAGGAGAAGACATGAGCAACACCTGGACTATCATTCAAAGGAACAAAGAAGCAGAAGTAGCAGATCTGCAGACAAGAGTAGAATAGGACAACCAGAGTTTTGTTTGTCAAGCCTATGGCCAATGGTAAAACAGGGCCACTGACATATCTGGCTAGGACTAAGAGGGTTGTAGAGAGTTATATTAGGGTTAGGAAATAGGGTTCCTGTAAGCCTACGACAGTTGTAGATGGGCCAATTGATTTTGAAGATCTGGTCAAGACAGGAAGAATTTTGTAAGTGACTCCATGTATATATTATGAAAGGATTTGTTTCAGCATTTCATGAATATTATTCGATCTAAATTCTGCGTGAATGGGCTTTGAATCTCAATACACAATTGTATAAGGACCAGTGTGGCGAAATTCTGTAATTGGGGGTTTAAATGTGTTCTGTGTGCCTTTGAAGAAATATAAATTTGAAATGGACCTTCAATCTAATGGAATCGAGGCCAGAAATATAGTACTTTTCTAATATCTACACGCAGGGTAATTTATGAGCGAGGGTTCATATACAGGGATTATATGAAATCCGTGAATGTACACACAGCAGAGAACACACTAAAGGGAGTCAAAATATTAAGACACAGTTGTGAAACAGAATGGCTTGGGAGCGAAGACACAACAATAAGAATGGATAGAAATTAACGCAACAAAGTTGAAGGAGTTAAGCGGGACTAAAATGTTGAAACAAGTATGTAGAAATGACTTGTAGAAGTGTTAATGAAGCAGATATTTAACATCTGAAGAGGCATAGCGAAGTAGAATTAGAAGTGGAACCGTGAAGAACAAATTCAATTGAATTGGAGTTAAGTTTTTGTGGAACCAGGAGTCAACGGAAGGTTGAACAGTAAAACCGAGTTTTGAAAACCAGTGGGTTTGCATTAGTTTAAAATGGTAAACAAAATTTCTAAAAAAAACATGATAAGGTTCATCGGTCTACACGTGGCATAAAGTGGTATTCTAAAACTCACTATTTCACATTTTTTTTTAGCGTTAAAGTTCTGTTCTTGAGAAAATGCGATTTCCGTAGGATTCATTTAGTGGAAGATCCAAAGGAAATCGCATTTAAAGCTGCACAGGAGTTAAAGGAGGTATGGCCCAACGTTTTTGCATTGGTAAATGTTTATTTAATAAGTCAGAGTTGTGCATATGGTGGGATCGATTCAGAACCCGATAATTATGTTGATATTTGGGTTTAAAACCAAGTTTAGAGCATTAATATGGAAAATGCATATTGATGGGTGGTGAGCACATTGGAGCGTTGATTATGTGTGAATTGATAAGATGTGGACAATATAATGTATTTGTTGGTGCCTTGGGCTTTAAACTAAAGTTGCCTTTTGGCTTAATTCCAAATTTTAAGTGAGTTGGATATCTGTCTAGGTTTGTAAAATATTGATACATATATTAATATATGTGTGGGTTCGAAGATATGTTTTGGGTACATTGAAAATTGGATATTCATTTGATGATTGTGAGATGGTCTATTAATACGGGTTTGTTAACGTAGGTACGTTGAGCTTTCCTTTCTCTAATGAATGTGATGAGGTATGATTGCAGTGGGACCCAAATGGATTTTAATATTTGCTGGTTCTTAAGATAAAGTCTAAGGCTTATTAAATGTTTTATAACATTTGATTAGGGACGTTGATATATATTATGTTTGGTATGTGGATGGTAAGCTGTGGGCCCCGAGGACACTTATATATGTTATCACTTGAGATTTAAATCCAAGATCGAAGGTCTATTATGAGGTTCCATATCATTTAATTGAAGACTTGATATATATTAAAAATATTATGTTTGATATGTGTGATGTGAAAGCCATGGCACATATATTTGAAGTTGATTAGAAATCGAATGTAAATTTGAATTGCGATGTGGTGTGAACATTCAAGCTTAGATTTGGTCAAAAATTTAGTTAAGACCAAATATGGTATGTAAAGAAGAATTCCGTGTATGAAGAATTGAAAGGGGTTTAATTATGGGGGTTCTAACCAGAGATTTAAAATAATGAAGCTTCCATATTGAAGAATTGTAATCTAAAGAGCAGTGGTATGCAGATCATGGGTTTTGTTGTAGAACTATAGTATAACATCAGAAATTGAAAGGATAACGACAACAGCAGAAAAGACAAACATACAGTGAGCCAAGAACTGAAAAGGGTTGAATCAGATATATTTGTTGCAAATGTAAATGTAAATGTTTTAATTAATTTTTATATTGTTTGTGATGCAAAGGCAAGTCTCCACAGGAAAACAAAACTCCACTGAAAAACTGAAATATGTACATATTACTTTATTCTTTTGAACGAGATGAAAAATAAATGAGAAGGTGGAAGGCAAAGAGTCATGCCTGTTCATTTTGAATTCCCTGTGGAATACAAACAGTCATAAGGTAATATCTATAAATGATGTCACATAGATATGCAAAAATAATTTAGAGAATGGAGAAATGAGGCAGAGAGGGTAAGAAGAAAGAGGAGCAGATAGAGAAGATGTGAAGGTTCAGAGATGATATAAGGCAAATATGAAGGTTGGTGGACAACAGTGAAGAAGGAATAGAACAGAGCTGATATCCAGGTAAATCAGCATGTGTTTTTTATAAAAGAGTGAGAAAGTGGGTGCTTCCATGTCAAGTTGTAGCTTGATAGATGCTATTTGTAGCTGGCTGAGGTAGGAGCCTCCTGTATGTTGTAGTCTGCAGAAAATAGTTGGGAGTTGGAGCTTCCTTGCAAGTTGTAGCTTGCAGAATTGAGGTTGTACCCCGATATGTGAGGCCACAAACCCGCGGGTGAGAGGGAGTTGAGCTACCTCGCATCACAATAATAAGATGTGGTTTTCTCCCTTATGGGTTTCCACTTATATCTGTTGTCTATATGCATGATGATTATGTGTTGATACTCTGTATTTATTCTACTTAATACCTGCTGCTCACTTATTAAGATTGTTGTTCCATTGTATATTAAGTTGATCACAAAATGATGATGTTTTTGAGTATAAAAGAAAGTTTAATAAGAACATGACTGCATTAAACTGATTCACCCCCCCCTCTCAGTTTAACGAAGGGTTCAACAAAGATAACATAACATGTACAATGATCAAAAGACGCGTCCACATATGCAACTGGTGGACCCATGACTAAATGGATATTTATATGATCATGGCCATTATAGATTGTGATCTTTGTATAACTCGTGAAATCGTAGCTCCAATGGATGAAACTAGATTTAGGGTCTTCTATCTCGTTCACATGACCAATCAATGTATGACCTTCATCAATGTATGACTCTAATCATGTGAATCAATGAGTTGAGGTCAAACATGGTAGACAACATCTGATTACCAACCCATGATGTAAGTTGTTAATAGAAACGAGAGAAACCACCTATGATGTTAATGGCTCTCTTGATCTAGGTGGATATTGGTGGCCACCCACATATTCCACTTGGACCCCCACCATTGATTCTTTTAGTTTTTTAGTTTCCTTAATTGTAGCATAGTTTACTATTTTTGGCAGTTTTTTTGGGTCCTAAACTTCCAGAGCCATTTTGAGGTCTTAAACGACGTGTTTTGGAAAAAAAGAAAACATAATATTTAAATAATTTTTGCATTATAAAGTTGTATTCATTAGATAACTATTTCTTATGAGGCATTGTGCACGTCAAATGAAGATCGTATGCCAAAGTTACGACCCTGGGAAGTTTATGTACTAATTTAACCCCAACAGGGCGCACAGATTTGGCGATTCATCTCCCATGGTTCATTTTTTGGATGTTTAGGGTTTCCATTTAATTTTCAATAATAAATAGGCATTTAAGCCTCATTGTAACAAAATTCAGAGGCATGTATCCACCACATCTTCTCTACGAGATAAGCTACCATCGCCTGAGATAGTTTGTTTCCATTCTATATGTAAGAACATTTCAGTTATTTTCTATTAATGAAATTAAGTTTTATTTCTGCTGCATCTCTATGTTGATGTTTATATTTATATTTTATTACATTCTTGCATAATTATATATCAGTGGTATCAGAGCGGTATTCTCTTTCGATGTTTTACTTTGCATGTACCCAACGAGGTCAAGGTACAAGGAGTTAGGGCTTGAATTTGCTGAAATTTTGCAAGATCAACCTCACAAACCCTGAAAGCCTCCCATGGCGGAAGAAAATAAAGACGATGGAGTAGGATATCCTTTCAAAATATTATCAGAGGAGGCCCTAAAGAAACATATGACTACATGGATAAATTTTCCCATATCCTTCGACGGTTACCCATAAGAGACGCACCTTCATCCAACAACCACTCTGGAGGCGCCACTCCTTTTAAGGTACAATTTAACTTTGAAATTCCCATATTTGAAGGATTGATATATTTAGACGTCGTATATAGATCGTTAAATATATTAGAAGGATATTTTTTAGTTCATGACTTTTCCGTTCGGGAGAATCTTACTTTTTCACTCCTCAAACTCGCCCCCATGTCAAGGATTAGTGGGAAAACTACTATGAGAAAAAGGACGAGAGGGAATCCTCACTATGTTGAACTACACCCACATATAATTCTTTCCAAGATGCCATATAGGAAAAATATTACCCAGTTGGGAGATATGAAGATAAATATATAAAGTGGATGAAGTTGCGACAAGGAAGGTAGCAAGATGTGTCAAATTTCACAAATGGTTTTCATGCCCTTCACACAAAGCTGAGTATCAAGGATTTTGAGTGGAATTTTTTACTCAAGTACCATGTTACATAAGTACATCTAGGGTGAAATGGAGTTCCTGGACATGTCCCGTTTTGTGCCACCTATAGTTATTCTATTAAGATCGAGAAAAATTTTAAGTAGAAGAAGCAAGACTTTTGATTTGTGAATCTGAAGCAAGAGAAAGGCACCCCCAAACCACAGCATGAAGGGTACAACCAAGGTGGGGTGACCCAACACAACCCATCAAATCCACAATCAAAGAACAACAACATGAAGAGAAAAAAGGACACATGAAAGTGGTGTGAGTTCCATAATAGCCCAACTCATAACATGAGTGAGTGTCCAGCGAAGCAGTCCCTAGTGGCCAAGCTGAAGGCTTCCAAATTAGATGCATGTTCTAACTCTGAGTCATGACCTAACAAGTGGAATGAAAAATGGAAGAATATTATTGATGCGGAGCCTAGTGACACTTTTTCCACCACTAATATCTAGAAGGACGAGCCTGAAGATCTATAGGAGGGGGAGCGCCTCTTCCACTCACAAATGTTGGTGAAGCGTTCTCTACTACAATTCATTGTTGATATTGGGAGCCAAACGAACCTCATTTCAGTAGAGGTCGTGAGGTGGCTAGAAGAATTGACCATAGTGCACACACAACCACACATCATCGGGTGGCTTCACCAAGGAGGAGATCTCCATTTCAGCTACAAGTGTCACCTCCTCTATAGCATCAAGCCCTTCATAGATGAGGCACTGCGTGATGTTTCTCATCTTGACGTTTGTGATGTATTATTAATAGAACCATGCTTGTGGAAGCCACATGATCTTTATGAATCTAGGCCTCACACTGTTATTATTACTTTGGGAAATAAGTTGTACATGATATTGGAGGTAGCACCATCTACTTCCATCTCTTTGATCACTATCACGAAATGTTGTAAGATCATTTCCCAGACCAAGAAATTTTTTTTTCCTTATGATTAACCCTTAGGGAAAGAAGAATATTATGGCCACGACCTCTAGATAGGGCTCCTCTACATGTCAACAATAGATGGACAAGGTTGTGGAGGAGTATAGGGACATCTTCACCTTACCTGCAGAGGTACCTCTACAGTGTCAGGTCAAACAATCCATTGATATAACACAAGGCACACCACTACTAAATGGATTGATCTATAGATGCTTTTTTCTAGAGAACAATGAAATCAAGAGGAAGATTCAGGAGCTACTGCTGAAATGGAACATTAGACCGAGTTCATCACCTTATGGGAGCTCGATCGAGTTGGTGTAGAAGAAGCACGAGACATGGAGACTTTGTATTGACTATCGGGCGGTGAACAATATCTCTATCTTGAATAGGTATATGATCCCATGGATTGATGAACTTCTTGACTAACTCATGGGGGAACAAAAATTCCAGCAAGATTGACTTGAAGTTCAGTTGTCACCAGGTACCAATCAAACCCTCTCATGGATGGAAGAATGCCTTCAAATCTAAGGAGGGCCTTTTAGAATGGCTTATCATTCCTTCTAGGTTGACGAATGAAAAATTTGAAAAGGCTGATGGAAAACATCTTTCAAGCCTTCACAAAATCATTCGTGGTGGTGTATTTGGATGACATCCCTATCTTCAGCTAGAGTTAGGAAGAGCACCTCCACCACATTCAACAAGTCCTCCAAAAATTGCGACAACACAAGTTGTGTGCTAATTTGGGAAAAATTACTTTTGGTATGACTCAGGTTCAATATATGGGGTAAAAAATTAATGATTGAGGTCCATATGTGGACCCAAACAAGATATAAGTCATTTGTGATTGGCTAGCCCCAACTATTCTAACAGAGCTTCGCATATTTCTATGTCTTGCGAACTTTTACTGCAGGTTCATGTTGGGGTTTTCTCATATCACTTGGACTTTGAGTCAATTCACCAAGGGAGGAGTGAAAGCAAAGTTCTTTTAGTTTGAATCCCAACATAAGGCATTTTCCGAGTTGAAGCATCACCTCTTCTCTCCACCAATGATCACATTACCAAACTTGTAACAACCATTAGAGATTGAGACTGATGCCTCCAAATATGTTATTGGTGTAGTTATTACTCCATAGGGGAATCTAGTGGTATATAATAGTGAGACACTTTCAGACCCCATCTGAAAGTATCCCACCTATGAAAAAGAAATATATTACATTGTGCAGGCCCGCTGAAAATGGAAGCATTAAATTATGGGGAGGAAACGGTCACCCACACAGACCACCTACCCCTGTAGTTTATCTAGACACAAGGGAAGTTGTAGAATGATCACAATGAGAAATTCTCCACATACTTGAAAAATTTCCATTTGAACATTAAGTACAAGAAGGGAAACATAGAAAATGTTGCAAAATTCCTTAGCCGACCATAGGTTATGGCACTGACCATCGTGTTGGATTGTAGGTTATGGCTACATCTTTACACTAGCGATCCTAAATTCAACAAGACATACCAGACGGTTCTAGAAGGCAAGAAAGTTCCAAATTTTCACCTTCAAGATGCATGGTTATGCCACCTGGGACACCTTTGTGTTCCTTCAAGTGAGCGTGACAAGATGATTTGGGAGGCACAATACAGTCGGGTCGCTACACATTTCGGGGTGGATAAAACAATTTCAGTGCTATAGAAGTATTTTTATTGATCATAACTTCGACAGGATGTTGGGAATTACATAAGATCCTACACCACCTATGGCATTGCCAAATCGACCATCAAGAATAAAGGCCTCTATAATAATCTTCCTACTGCTAGTAGATCTTGGGAATCCATATCATGGATTACATTTCGATCCTTCCTTCTAGTAATCATGGCCATGACTCTGTTTTTGTGGTCGTCTACAGATTCTATAAGATGACCATTCTGGAAGCCTACAAGAAGAGTATCACGATAGAAGCCACTATGAAGGTATTATTTGAATGAGTGTGGGTACATTTTGGGATCCCATGATGGTCCATTATCTCAGACTGGGACAACAAGTTCCTAAGTAAATTTTGGTCAAATATCTAGTCGATGCTGAATACCAAGCTCACTAAGTCCACAACTTCTCACCCCAAAATGGATGGCCAAATAGAGATTGTCAATAGGATGATCATACACAATATGTGTATGTACAACTTGAAGCATCCATGCACATGGGATGAAAGCCTCCCCTATGTCCTACACAACTACAACAGAGGTCTCCATAGCTCAACTGGCCACAACCCCTTTCAAGTGGGGTTAGGATTTCAACCACTATGTCCCATTGATGTGGCCATACCATGTGAAACTACTCAGGAAGATTTGGCTCATATCTAGTCCGAAGCTGGTAGGGATAAAAAATTCATTGAGCACATTCATCACATCCACCGGCAGGTCCATGACATATTGGACAAAGCCAATGCCAAGTACAAGAAGATACATGATCAACATCAGGTACCACACAAGTTTCAGGTGGGCGATAATGTTTGGTTACATTTGAAGGAAGAATTCCTTATCGGAGCTTATCAGAAGCTCATACCACTTCGATATGGGCCTTACACCATCACAAGGTTATGAGATACAATTATTTTGAGTTCAACATTCCCCCATTCCTTTTCCTGCACTTAGTTTTCAATGTGGACCACCTTCAACCATACTTTCAACCATTTCTCGACACATCAGACATTGTAGGAAAACTCACACCAAAAGAGTTCAACCCTGAATGCATGGAACGTGCCACAACTAATAAAATCATGGACATGAAAATCAAGAAAAATCATGAGAAGAGTATCCAACTATATCGGGTTGTCAAATTTGGGCAACACCTGCACCAAGGCAAGTGGCTCACCAGGGACCAAGTTCAGCAAAAGTTTCCCCATCTCATGGAGGCACTAAAAGAAATGGGGATCATTGATTCCTAAGGGGGGACAATTGATCCAGATGGATATTGGTGGCTACTCGCCTATTCCACTTGGACCCCCACCATTTTTTATTTCAGTTTTTAAGTTTCCTTAATTGTAGCACAATTTACTATTTTTGGCAGATTTTCGGGTCATGAACTTCTAGAGCCGTTTTGAGGCCCTAAATAACATTTTTTTGGAAAATGGGAAAAATGAGTCTTTAATTTATGTTTGTAGTCGAAATTTGTAGTCCTCTCATAGATATTTCTAGTGAGGTATTATGCACGTCAAACAAAGATCATATGCCAAAGTTACGACCCAGGGAAGTTGATATACCAATTTACTCCAATGGGGCCTAAAATTTTGGCGATTCATCTCCTAGGGTTAGGTTTTTGGATATTTAGGATTTTATATTATTTCTAAATAATAAATAAGCCTTTGATCCTAATTTTAAGACAGTTCAAAGGCTTGCATCCGCCACATTTCTTCTCAGAGAGAAGCTACCATCGCCCAAACTAGTTTGTTTCCATTATGTATGTAAGCATATTTCAGTTCTTTGATATTACTGAAATGAAGTTTTATTTTTGTTGCATCTCTGTGCTTATGTTTATATCTATATTATATTACATTCCTGCATAAGTCTGGATCATCTCAAGGTACTACAGTACAATCCGTATGGTGTGAATAAGTGATTTGATGTCGAACACCACACAAAGTCTTTCGGTCGAAGGCCAATGATGTAAACTTGTCCCCGAGAGCAAGGAACATTTCCACTGATGTATGCAAGAACCAAGGTACCAAAGGGTTGTTTCTAAGTAAAATTCTTGGATTATTTTCTGATGTCAAGAGGAAGTTACATATCGTAGGAGGACCTTTGTATCCCCCATCAACGACATGAAACAGGTATCATGATTGAGAGAAAATGATGATGAAACATAAATGGATCAAGGAAAGGAAAACATGGAATGAAGGCTTAAGAGTATTGTAACATATGTCAATTGAAATAAATTCTCTTGAACACTTAACAACACTGAATGGAGTTGGAAGCATTGACCGAAAACCGAAATGGAGGGTCTGAAAAGGTATGATGAACCGAAATACAAGCATATTACCCAACCGAATAGACATGAATATGAAGTGGAAGAATGTCATGTTCAAGAGTGACTCATTTCCCCAACCATTCTAGTCAGTACTTCTTTATTTTTTGACAAGATTGAGGAGGATAATATATGCTTTATCTATAAGTTCATTCTTTGGATGAATCCCTCTAAGTATATTTAACAAACCCTGAGAAGGATTGGTTCGACCTTGTCATGTTTGACAAGTCCAACATTGTTTGATGTTTTAACAAGTCTAGCAAAGGTAAATATAAGCCTATTTTTCATATTTAGAGAGTTTAAAAAAGAGGTGACAAAGAAGACTCTAGATTCTCATTTTCATAGATAGTCTGTCGAGTCCGAAAAGGGAGAAAAAAATACTCAAGATAACCTGTTAACCATGTTCAACTAAGGTATCTCAATCCAAAAAAGGGTTAAAATTATACTAAGTAGACATCTTTTCATTTGCTTTAACGAGTTTGAAAAGACAAGTGCTCGACAATATTTTCATAATTTTGGAGTCTAAAAAGAGCTAAAAGAGGACTCCTCTTGGAGGAACGAGAGGTATAAAAGGTAGAAACTAGTTCCGATCATGGTAGAACTTCTCAAAACACATAAAATTCAAGAGGATGGATAATAATACCACTCATTGTGGTGGTTTTCGATGAAAGGATAAAACATATAAGTGAAAGTGTACGATCAGCCAAGGACATGGTGACAATGGAATGAGAAAACCAAGACTCATGTAGAAGAAATAGGCTGATAAAATGGAAATCATGAATGATTGAAACATGGGAAACTGTGCTTGGTATTACTTGAATATGGTTTCATTTTTTCACAATCTTGAAACATGAGAAAAAAATATGCTTGAGAGTGGCTTCATTTTTACACAGCCTTGAAACATGGGAAAAACTATGCTTGAAATAAGTTTGCATGCCCCCAACATAATGAATCAATTCTAGGGGCATGTACCAAAAATTTATTTGATTAACCCAAGTAAACAATAGGGTACTAACATATGGATGGAATGGATGTTTTTTTACGAGATCAAGTGAAACACTCGACTGGGAATTTACGAGATTTAATCAAATATTCAAATTTGAAGGGGATCTCTTTCATTTTTTAATGAGATTGACACTGTAAAAGAACTATGCTCAAGAGATTTTGTTTCATTTTTTAATAAGCTTGACACAAGAAAAGGAAGTTTTATCCAACACCTTGCTTCATTTTTTAACGATCTTGACATAAGACGAGGAATTATTCTCCAAAAACTTTGTTTCATTTTTAAGGAGTTTGACACAAGAAAATGAAATTTTCTCTAGGAAGCTTGATCATGGCCCATAAGAGGCCATGGATTCTAGGAGGTTCTCATCAGATGGGAGAAAAATGCTATATAAGGGACACATATCAAGGGATCTAATGTAAATATTGGGCTCCAATGCCCCCAGTACGTGATGCACTATATCATTGACTTGATCATCAATAGACACGTGCAAGGAACAAGTTGTCACATAATTAACGTATGGTGAGGGATATACCACTTGCATATAACGACAATTTAGGGATGATGATTGATTGGTAGTAAAATTAGGACCAATGAATTAAATCTGGTCAACGGTCACGATTATTCCTTCATGTGGAAAACACATCACACGAAATAGTGAAGAGGCACGAGCTACCATGACATAAACATAGTCACACACAAGGAGTAAATTAGAATCCAAAGGGCCTTGGACTACCATCACATCGATATAGACATTCTTTCCTCCCAAAGTGATAGGAAACTTAGGAAGGATCCCTAATGGTTGACTGGTTCCTCTGTTAAAAGCCAATAAATTTTGGGCAATGGACATAAGCTACAGAGAACCTAAATATTTCCAAGTAGTTGAGGACATAATATTAACATATTTTATTCATCTATGATTGTTCTAGGTATAACCACATTATAAGCTTGTACTATGATCTGGAAGGGCACAAAAGAAGGAATATGATATCCTTCCAGTCGACTCCAATCAAAGGAAGTGACCATACTACTTGGAGGGAGTGCAGTGGGAATGGGTGAACTACCCCCCTTTGCATTGGGAAGTGGAGAAATACTCCCCTGTGCTGTAGGAATTGGAGGATTTTCCCTTTGTATCATGGGAATGAGATGATTCCCCCCCAGTTAAATGGAATCTGAAGAAACAAGAAGAACATGAGTGGTATGAAATTCACTTTCTTTGAGAAAGGTACGATCAACTGAAGGTGGAATCATGTCAAAAATAAAAATAAAAAATTGTTAGTCAGGGAATAGATTCATGGGATTCACATTAAGAGAGAGTGGGATTGATTATAGATGAATTACAATCAATTTCTTCATCAACTAGTGGAGGATTAGGGAAATATTTCGATAACCAGTTGGAAGTCGTGGTTGAGAAGCTGTAATTTTTTCCACAACTTTTGAGGCTTCATCCTTATAAGGAAAAAGGTGAATAGGATTATTAACTTCCCATAACCCACAGGGAAATTTTACTTTATCCTTTTTCCCACTGACCTTACTGTCACTAGTTGATGGTTTATCACCAACATAATCTCCAAAGGCTTAAGAAAAAGGTTTATGTGAGATTGTGGACCACACTTCTAATACCCTGGGAATACTAGGAAAATTTATAAGAAGGTTGTCACCCTTACATAACTTGCAATGGAATTTAACTTTGATGGGATGATTGAAAGGTTCATCCACACTAGTTTCATCAACAACAATGTTTTTTGGGTTCCCCCATGATTTTTTTTCTTCTTATTCTTCAACCCCTTCTTCTTATTCTTAGCTTCCTCGTTACTAGAATCAATAATTTCACTAGGCGAGGAGGAAGAAAGGTATGAATAAATAATAGGCAAGGAAGGAAAATGGACAAATTTAGGTTGATACTCTTTAGGTGGAGGAGAACTCAGTTGAGGATCAATTTTGAAATTCTCAACCATAGTGGTTGAAAAAAACTAAATTGGAAAACCAATGGTAAATCCAGGAAGGGAAAATGTTTCCATACAAGGAGCACCAATATTTACAAAAGGAGGAAAATGATCAAGATTCCCTTCAGAGGGGTTTCCTTTATTGTTGGACTCAGGAACTGTTTCCATTAGTCTCAACCTAAGATCCACTAACTAGTTGTTCCACGAAGAGGATACTATTCCATGGTGAATTAATTGATTTTAGAAATGAACAAAAATAATAGATCAAAGAAATTAATTTGGGGATAATGGTTTACCAAGTGATCTTGAACTGTAATATACACCTTTTTGAACCAAGTACTTAACGTATGAAACCCAATCTCCCCGAATTTTGTGTTCAGTTTATCACAGTATACAAGGCATTAGACTCGGTTACCTATGGATGGATAGCACCCTATAGGGGACTCCCAAAATATATTTGAGTGTTCCCATATACATATTATGCATGGAGTGCCATCTGGTATAACCTGAGGTACGTGGAGAACAATCCAATACACTTACATACATGGAACGAGATATCACCCCCAAAATGAAAAACTGGAAAAAAATGATAGCTCGTACGTTTAAAGACATTGAAACATATCTCTAGCCTAGACCTATACGTGTGTTGTTAATGCTTCAAATGATTCTTAGGTTAATTGAGATGAATTTTAGGGTTGATCTTGAATTATGTTCCGATTTCAAGACTCAAAACTTGATGTCTCCTGAACACGCCGACGATGAAACTAGCATGATAAAAATAACTCTTTTCATTTTCGATGAAATCTATCTAGTGTAGGGAAGACATGCAAACAATGATGCGACAATCAAATATGAAGCAAACAAGATCTTCCTGACTAGATCTTCCAATTTCACTATTCATTTTCAATTCAAAACATCAAAATATGCCAAACCATGCAATGTAATCTATGCATGGTTCCCCTGAAAAATATGCAAATGTAATCTATGCAAAATTTAATTTCTTGTTGTGAAAATGAGAATTATAACTATGAAAATGTAATCTATACAAGAGAATTATGTTATGAAGCTAACTCCCAAAATAGAAGAAAAGAGAGATCAATGCCTTAGAAATAGCCACTTCGAGGGGGAAACCTCCAATACATTACAGAATTGAACAATTATTGGATGATACAAATGACAAAACCTCCTCTCTATATATTGGAGTCCATGGGGCCACAATGTAATCCTAGCCGACCTAACAATAATAATTTAAGGGCACAATAATAACAATATGGGGGTTACAGGGGTACAACAATAATAATAAGGGGGTTACGCTAAGAACAATAAGGGACTATACTATTAATATAAGGACCTAACATGCTCCTATCCTTCAAAAAAGTGTTGTCCTCAATGCTTGAGTAGCTCCGGGTGTTTCTGTATAAAATTCTTATCCTCCCATGTAGAATCTTCAGTGGGTAAGTTCTTCCATTTGATGAGATACTCTGAAATTGATCAATTTCATAGTTGTCGAGTTCTTATTTCCGTGACTGCTTCAGGTTCCAATGTGGTTTTTCCTTCCTCATCAAGTTCTAGCAATATTTTTTGAACTGGAAGTTTGTCCCCAATAACCTTTTTAAGCATGAAACATGGAAAACTCGATGCACTCGCGAAGAAGCAGGAAGCTGCAATTTGTATGCCATAGTACCAATCTTTTGCAACACCTTGTAAGGACCATAGTACTTTGGCGATAATTTATTATCCTTCCTAACTTTCTTGAGGGACATTTTTTTGTATGGTTGTAGCCGTAAAAATACCCAATCTCCCACATCAAAACTTCTCTCACTGCGATGTTGATCTGCTCGTTGTTTCATTCGATTTTGTGCCAAATTTAGGTTATCCTTTAAGAGTTGGTCTTGTTGATGCTCGATGTGATCCTCCACTACTTGAACCCTAGAATTTTTCCTTAAAGAAGATGTGATGGACGGTGGATGATATCCATAAAGTGCCATAAATGGGGTTATTTTTGTTGCAGTATGGAAGGAAGTGTTATACCACCATATAGCGAGAGGTAACCACTTCACCCATTTTGCTTGCTTATCAGATACAAAACAATGAATATATCCTTCCAAAAATTTATTCACTATATTTGTTTGACCATCGGATTGAGGATGATAAGATGAGCTATGAGCTACTTGAGTACCCAAACAAGAAAATAATTCCATCCAAAAATTTCCTGTAAAAATGGGATCTCTGTCACTTACAATAATCTTTGGGTTTCCATGTAGCTTTTGAATTGTTTCCATATATGCAGTAGCAACTGTACTTGATTTAAATGGATGAGATAATGCACAAAAGTGTGCATACTTGGTAAGTCTATCAACTACCACCATGATGACACTCCTTCCTCCAGACATAGGTAAACCTGTGATAAAATCCCAACATTGACTTGGAATGGATAAAGCTTGTAGAAGGCCCAGGGCCTTAATTGTCTCAACCTTATTTTGTTAGAAAACCAAACATTCCGCTACAAAATTTTGAATATCAGATTTAAGACCATCCCAAAAAAATTATTTCTTCACCCTGTGGTAAGTTTTTAAAAATCCCAAGTGTCCTCCTAAAGGAGAAGTGTGCAATTCCAAAAGAATATTTTGTTTTAGTTGGGAATTCTTACAAATATATAAGCAATCTAAGGAATCATTTTTCCAACTAAATGTATCATATGTACTAGGATCTTGCTGCAAATTTTGAATGAGTGTCCAAACATCTTCATCCTTCTTCCATTCATCCCTTGCTTCGGTTATCCAATCTGGTTGGATAATAGAAATGGCACAAAGCAATGCTTCCACCTCTTTATCCTTTCTTGAGAGTGCATATGCAGCAACATTTAGCTTCCCTTTTTTGTAGATGATTTCAAAGTCATAACCAATTTGTGACCCATTTTTGTTGCTCTTTCGAAGATAGTCTTTGTTCCAAAAAGTGTTTAAGACTATCATGATCAATTTTTACCTTGAAGTGTCTTCCCATTAGGTAAGGTCTTCATTTATTTAGTGCATGTAGTATTGCCAACATTTCCTTTTCATAAATAGCCTTTTGTAAATAATTTCCTTTGATTGAACAACTTTCAAAAGCAATGGGTCTTCCTTCTTGCATTAAAGCAACACCAATTCCATTTCCTGAGGCATCACATTCCACAATAAAGGTTTTTGTGAAGTTTGGCGTAGCTAAGGTTGGTGCTAGGAACATTGCCTCTTTAAGATGTTCAAAGGCCTGAGTTGCTTCAGGAGTCCATGAAAATGTATCTTTCTTCAATAATGTTGTTAGAGGTGCTGCTATTCTCCCATAATTCTTAACAAACTTTCAATATTACCCTATTAACCCGAGAAATATGCGCAACTGCTTTATGGTTGTGGGGACATTCCATTCTTTAACAGCTTTAATTTTGTTAGGGTCTACCTTAACACCCTCGTGAGATACAATATGTCCCATATATTCCACCTCTTGTACTCCAAAGAAACATTTGGATATTTTTGCATATAATTGTTTATCCTCCAATAGTTTGAGCACCCTGTCAACATGTTGAACATGATCCTTCCAAGACTTGCTGTAGATTATTATATCATCAAAAAATACTAGCACAAATTTTCTAAGGAAGGGTTTGAAAATGGAATTCATCAACCCTTGAAATGTAGAAGGTGCATTGGTAAGGCAAAAAGGTAGGACCAAAAACTCATAATGACCCTCATGAGTTTGAAAGGCTGTTTTCGAAATATCTTCAGTCTTCATTCTAATTTGATGATATCCTAAACGAAGATGCAAATTGGTAAAATAAATTTCTTCATGTAATTCATCCAATAATTTATCAATCACAGGAATGGGAAATTTATCTTTAATAGTGAGCTTATTGAGCTCCCTATAATCTAGACACATGCACCATGATCCATCCTTCTTGTGCACCAATACTACTGGAGCAGAGAAAGAAATTTGACTAGGTTGAATTATACCAGTGTCTAACATTTCTGCAA
Source organism: Pinus albicaulis (assembly GCA_034641835.2). Classification (NCBI taxonomy): domain Eukaryota; kingdom Viridiplantae; phylum Streptophyta; class Pinopsida; order Pinales; family Pinaceae; genus Pinus; species Pinus albicaulis. The sequence continues at coordinate 863,447,687 of CM076582.1, forward strand.
TCAGACGTTCAATTTCACTCTTTTGGACATAAGGATATCTGTAAGGCCGGATGCTTGTACGAAAAATTCCTGGAATCAAATGAATAGCATGATCATGATCATGGATAGGTGGGAGTCCTTCGGGAGTATCAAACACCTTGGAATGATTGGCCAAGAATTTTTGGATATCTGGAGAAATAGATGATTTTGATGTTGGAACTTCTAGTGGGAATAATTGTGCAATTACCCCTCATTTTTCTTTATTCAGAAGCTTTGTCATGACATTAGAGCTTATTATCTTTCCTAGCTTCCCTGTGATACCTTTTAATTCGATTTCCTTTCCTTCCGAAAAAAAATTCAAGAAAAGTTCTTGAAAATTAAAAGCTACCGTCCCCAAAGATTGTAACCATTGTACTCCTAGTACAACATCAGCACCTCCCATTGGGATGGAAAGAATTGGAATATTCAATACATATTCCCCCATGGATAGCTTGATATTATGGAATTTTCCACAACAATTTATATTTCCTCCATTTGCAACCATCACTTGAAATTTTGGTGTTGGGTATAGGAAACAATTCCATTTCTTGCCTACCTTACAATGAATAAAATTATGGGTACTACCTGAATCAATCAACACTATTACCTTTTTCTTGTTGATATGTCCTTATATGTTGAGAGTTTGAGGAGTGGTAATTCCTGCCAATGCATTACATGATATGGTTAGACTCATTTCTTCTTCTTCTAGGGTTGCTTCTTGGTGTATATCCTCTTCTTTTGAAGTTTCTTGTTCAATTTCTTCCTCCTCTTCACAATCTATGTAAAATAATTTATTCTCAGCACACTTATGACCTTTAATGTATTTGCTATCAAAACTGTAGCAAAGCCCTTTTTCTCTTTTTTTCTTCCAATTGTTGTGGTATCAACCTTGTAGGTTGTGGAATTCTAGGAGTAGCAACACTTCCATCTTTATAGATGTGAGTGGTAGGATTCTTTGTTGCCATAATTTTACATTCAATTTTTATTGCCAACCTGAATGCCTTCTCTAATGAATCTGGTTCCCAAACACCAACTTCATGTTGGATGTTATCCTTTAAAGTCCCTATGAAGACATCATCCTGTGTTCCTCTGGAATATCAATTACCCTTATATTCAATTTTTGGAAGTCCTCAATGTGCTCCGCCACTGAACCCTTTTGTTTGAGATTTATTAATTGGCTAAAGAAGGTGTTTCTCTTTGTATGCTCATAATGTGCTATCATTTCCTCTGTAAAAATTGACCAAGTGAGAATTTTTTTACGAGATAAAATCCATCGATACCATACAAATGTGTTTTGTTCTAAATGTAAAGTTGCAATACGTACCTTTTGTGTGTTTTGTACATTATTGAGATCAAAATATTGCTCCATCTGTAGTATCCATGTTACGGGATCCTTGCCATAAAACTTCCTCATATCCATCTTTGGAATATGGTGGTTCTTTAATCCAACATTAGAGTTTATGAAATCACGATTAAAATTTATTTTTTTCTCATCATGAGTTTCCTCTACTATATTTTCGCCATTAGGAATCATTTATTGTATCAACTTTGACAAACCTTCCTTCAAACCTTCCATGTCTTCCTTCAAACCTTCCATTTTTTCTTCCATACCATCCATTTTTTCTTCCATACCATTCTTCAAACCATCCATCATAGCTTCCATTCCTTTCTTCAAACCATCCATATTAGCTTCCATGCTTTTCTTCAAAATATCCATTTCATCTTTTGTTGCTCTTTGCAAGAGCGAATTTTGGTGCACTTACTCTTGTAATTTTGATAGATCATGTTGCAATAATTCATCTTCATGAGTCATAATAGAGTAATCTTAGGGATTAATTGGTGTTGAATTATTTTTAGGAGGAATTTTAGAACCTAATACTGATATCTATGCTCAATAGGCCTTTGCAATCACTTAAAACTGATTTTTCAAACAATAATTATGTAATTTGAAAAAAAACACACCTTTTTCTTGATTTTGAGGAGATCGATATTGAAACTGAATTATCTTTGTGATTTTGGATCTTCAATATCTGAAATTCGGCCTTGAAGTAGCCTCTGAATCTTCTTTCGAATGCCACAGGTCTGACCTAATTTGAATTCTTGAAGACAAATTTATGCCCAATCTCCTACGATGACCTAATTATGGACTGTTTCAGTAGAGTGAAGTTGTACGACCTGCCACGTGTTACTGTTTCCTTCTTCGGCTCTGAAATTGATATAATGAAAAATACAGTCAGTTTACTTGCTGCCAATTTTTACAGAATCCCAATCTGATGCTCAGAGAGAGATTTATGATGTTTTTCCCACAATCATCTCTTTGCGATGAAATTTGGGACCCTGAAACAATCCTAACTTCCACAGATCATATCTCCCAAAATATTTCGAACGAAGATCTGAAATTTGTATTCGAGGTTCCTCAGCCTTTTAGCTTATTTCTGTGAAAATTTTAGCTTTGAACCATCATAGAAAAAATGGTATAGCGAAAATTCCGCGATGACCTGTTTACGTTAAATTCAGGAGCCCGCAAAACGTCCTAACTTCCACAAATCATATCTCCGAAAATATTGCAAACTAAGCTCTGAAATTTTTTGAAGCTTTTCCTTAGGCTTTCATCTTCGCACTCTAAAAATTTCAGCTTTCGAACCTTCACAGAAAAAAAGTTATAGCGAAAATTCCACGATGACCTGTTTGGAGCAGTGAAACCCTAGAATCCAAAGCTCTGATACCAAATGTTATGAAACCAGTTCCAAAAATAGAAGAAAAAGAGAGATCAACACCTTAGAAATAGCCACTTCGAGGGGGAAACCTCCAAGACATTACAGAAATGAACAATTCTTGGATGATACAAATGATAAAACCTCCTCTCTATATATAGGAGTCCATGGGGCCACAATGTAATCCTAGCCGACCTAACAATAATAATGTGAGGGCACACTAATAACAATATGGGGGTTACAGGGGTAGAACAATAACATTAAGGGGTTTAAAATAACAAAAATAAGGGACTATACTAGTAATATAAAGACCTAACAAATTATTCCAAACAAACACAAGAGGATTCCAGTGAAATCAAACGTAATCTGAGGTTTCATGAACATAGGAATAAAACTTAAATTGGGTGGAAATTCAAAAAATCAAAAGTGATGTCGCTTGATGACGATTAACTCTCATATACAATTTAACCCCCTAGGGAATTCCAATTTTCGCACACAACCCTAGATGCAATGGATGCTATTTTTTCTTTTTGTTTCCAATTAATTTTCAGATGAAAACTAAGATGAAAATGATTAATCATTGATTCAAATGTACTTTTTGAGGACTATAATAACTATTCATCCAAGCGATCAATGACCAAACGGAATTAGTTTTCAAGCGACTCGATGATAATAAAAAAGAAAAATAAAAAGAAATTCTTACCAAAGGGAATCAGACACAAATGAAAACTAAATGGAAGCTTTAGAGAGACTACAAGACACTCAAGACTCAAGGAAGGTCAGTTGAAAGTAGGATAATCAAAGAGACACTTAGAAACAGAGGAAAATTTTGTACAAAAATGGGGGGCAACGTTGGTGTAGAAGAGGCACTAGTTCTTTGCAATGTTAGTACAAAGTGGGCCTAGGTGAGGTGAAACACTCTGTTAGAGGCACTAGGGGAGTGTTGGTCCATGGATGGATGATTCTAACACAAAATTGTAAAAAAGGCTCAATGAAATCCCTTCCTAGGTTTGTTCTTGACTGATCAAAGCAACAAAGGTATATCAAAGAGGTAATCAAATGCAATGGCCAAGGAAAACCACCGAGGGAATACACCATTCCCCAATAGAGTCACTAATTTGTTATGTAGGATTTACGACTGTGGACAAAAGTATGTCCCCTAGGTCATATGGACATTCTAGAACAACATAGAGACAAGGAACCCAATGCTTTCCTTAAACTAAATAGATGAAAAAATGAAGCATACCTAGAATCTATCACATGCTTCACTCCTTCAGATTTAATGCTTGAATTCCAGCTTTGATTTCCAAAATTAGAACCTGCACATTCAGATAACACAATCCAAGAAACTATGAGATCTATGCAGTATAATATAAGTGCACTATTTAGTAGATCAACATGGTATTGAAATATGTTAAATAACGACATCACATATAGGAAAACTAAGAATTCTTTTCATTAATATAAATGGGAGGAGATTACAACTACAAATAGGTGTCAATCTTGTAGAAGAGCTCCTCCAAGTTGTATTTTCCTTTCCTTGTCACAATATGCACCTCCAATCACCCTAAATGCATGGAATGATACCTCTCATCTCAACAACGTAAGGGTAGAATCACTCTAAAAAATCCAATCCCTTGCATATGGAAGGATGTAAATATATAGAGGATTGGGTAAGTTGGAATTTCTAATCCATTTACCAGTCTAAGGTTTTAGATCCACATTTGATGGGAGGATGGGATCAAAGGATAAGGGATGGAAACTCCAAAGAAGGATAGGATAGGATCCGAATGTTTCATTTGAGGTAAATGGTTGTAAAAAATTCTGGAAGCTTCTGGAAGCTTTTGGAAGAGGAAGCTTCCAAAATTTATCTCTTTTTCCTGAATTTATATAACAAACATAGGTGCAAAGGGGAGAAACCTATAGGTGATCAATGCAGGCCACAATGGAGAAACCTGTAGGTGGACGATGTCTAGAGGAAGGCCAGGGAGTGTTGGTCCTAAAAATGGATGAGATGATGTAGTTTCAAGAATAAATTACTATAAATGAAGGAGGTATGCTTAGGGATTTGTGCAATGATGTTGTAAAGTGGGAATAGGATGTTGATTGATCCCATTAGGAGGCATAATGACTGGTTGTGCCAAAATGGCATATAACACCCTTGGTAGCAACTCAGTGGATAATTCCACTTCTCTATGAGGTGAAAAATATGAGATCTCTATTGGAAACACATCTTAAAATTGTTGTAATATCGGGTGTGTACTCAATATATACGTATCCTCATCCTCCTTACCTCTATCACTAGAAATGTGCATTGAAAATAAGACACACCCTTTCTGCAACTATGCTTTTTCTGCATATCTACTACCATCCTAAATGATGTTTCTTTTTTCTTACCCTATAATATTCTTTGTTCCCCATTGTTATCCAAGCGCTCAATTTATTTTTCATAAAAATCCACTTTGGTCTTATGAATATGCAACTCGTCCATACCTAAAAGCATGCTCTATGAACCCAACAAAAATGAATTCAAATGTGCTAATCTAGCCATACCATTCAGTTCAAATGCACACAGTTTTACCCAATGATGAATTATGTTCTTTGTACCTATATCCAATTGCACTAATCAATATTCTGCATGTACTTCTTTATTCAAGCCACACTTATCCATCAAGTCAGGGTTGAAATAACTATAATTAGATCAAAGGTCAATCAAAGTACAAGAAAATTAATCGTAAATCTTGCCATTCATCTCAATGATAAATTCATGGTGATCTTCCTTCCAGTTATCCAGCGCTACATAGATTCTAGGAATACTCTGTCCAACATCACAAATACTCTGCACCTCCTGTGCACTATAGATCTAAGGCCTCCCACCCTAATTTTGCTGACTTCCCCTTTTAATATTATCCTCACCACATGTCCAACACTCCAACCATCGGACACCATCATCTTTATTCTACTGCTGTGACCCATGTCCCTGTCTAGATACATTGAACTTATTATATGGTGTCAATCACTCTAATAGACCTCCGCAGATTTATGGGTCTTTCCAATTTATACCATAGGTTTGTGTTGGGTTTCTCTCATATCACTTGGCCTTTGAATCAAGTCACTAAGGGTGGATTTAAAACAATCTTTTTTGGTTTGAATCCCAATAGAATGTGTTTGTCGAGTTGAAGCATCGCCTCTCCTTTGCACCGGTGCTCACATTAATTGACTTCTAGCGACTATTTAGATTGAGATATATGCCTCTGATTTTGTTATTGGCATAGTTCTTACTTAATAGGGGCATCCAATGGAATATCACAATGAGACATTTTGATACATAGTCTGAAAGTATCCCCCCTATGACAAAGAGGTGTATTCCATTATGTAGGTCTATTAATAGTGGAAGAATTACATTTGAGAGAAGGAAATGATCATCCACACAGACCACTAACCCATGTTATTCATATAGAAACAAGGAATTTTGCAGAATGATTGCCATAAAAAATGGACCACATACCTACAAAAATTCCATTTGAACATTAGTACACGAAGGGAAACACAATTAATATTGTGCACTGTCTCAACCGACCGTCTGTCATGGCACTAACCATTGTGCTCGACTCTTGTGGAAATGAGACTTCGAAATGAAAATAAATTTGTAAGAGTGATCCAGAATTCAACACCGCATATCAAATTCTCCTATAAGATAAGAAATTTCTAGACTTTCATCTCAAGTACACATTATTATGCAACTTGGGACACCTTTGTTTTCCTTAAAGAAAGTGTGTCAAGATGATTTGGGAGGCACACTATAGTTGAGTTAGAGGACATTTTTGGGTGGAAAATATAGTGGAAGTGTTGTGGAAGTATTTTTAACGGGAAAAAGTTTGACATGATATTGGGAAGTATATATGATCCTGCACTGACCGCACCATTGCCAAACCTACAATAAAGAAGTAATGCCTATATAATCCTCTTCACATGTCTAGCAGGCCATGGGAATCCATCTTCGTGGATTACATGTAGGGGATTCCTTATACCAAGCATGGAAACGATTGTGTTTTTGTGGCCATTGACATATTCTACAGGGTGGACATTCCTATGAAATGAAATAACAGTATCATCGAAAAAGCCACTTCCAAAATATTATTTGAATAAGTGTGGGTATAATTTGGGATCCCACATTCCATTATCTCATATTGGGACTCCAGATTCCTAAGTGCATTATGGACAAGAATCTCATCGTTGTTAGAGACCAAGCTCGCTAAGTAAATGACCTTCCACCCCCAAACTGATGGCCATACATAGGTTTTCAATAAGATGATCATGCACCCTATTACACATGTATAACTTGAAGCATCCAAGGACATGGGACTAAATCCTCCCCTATTTCCAACACATCTAGATCAAATCTCTCCACAACTCAACTGGCCACAACCCCTTCAGGTGGGATTGTGATTCCAACCACTATGTCTCGTTTATTTTTTCATACCACTTGCAGCTACTTAGGAAGATTCATCTCATATATAATGTGAACTTGACATAAATGAAAAATTCATTGTGTAGAAATTAAATGCACTAAGCATGCATATGTACAAGATCCACCTGATCTCACACTATTTAACTTTATCCAAGATACTGAATCTATTCCACTTGTTAATCTTTTGCGGAAAAATTAATTACACACACATGTGAAGCATAAACAAAAATATTCAATCGCACATAACACAATTTTTAACCGAGAAAGCCTGAAGCTAAAAACCCCAAGTATATATTATGTAACATGGAGATCATATGAAAATCTCATACAAACATACAAAGCTTATCACAATCTCTCAGTATAGTACAATCGTCATACACTAATCAGGCTCAATCTTGCAAATCCATGCACCGATCTTTGCCACCTGCTAGCCTGCCTCCACTGCGCAATCTCTATTGAAGAATAGAACTGAATGAATTTGAATTACTCTATCCTTGACTGCGCAATCCTCATTGGAATCTCCACTGTGTGTGTGATGCAATCAATGCATTGATATAGTCACAACAGATAGTCTATCTTGCCCTTTCACCTATCTCTCCACTGGTCTCCACTGAAACTGCCATGCACTGTAGTTAACTGATGTATTGTTCATTTGATTAATGAGTTATTATTTGTGAATTAATTAAATAATTAATTCAATCCACTCTCACTAGTGTATCAATAAGTTAGACTAGAAACAACTAGCTCAACTGAGTCTAACTGAGTTAAAGTAGATACAACTCCATAACTACTTCTTCCAACTGTGTCATAACTCTGCCACTTGAGTTCTAACTGAGTCCTCCATGCATTAGCTCCAGTAAACCCTTAGGAATAACGTAATTCCTTTTGTCAGCTGACGTGCCACATTTGTGCATTGAACTGAAGTGCTCCAAGAGAATAAGTTGTTGTTTAGAGTTTGATTATTATTAAGAGCTAATAATAATCGACATGCATCTATTTTTAGATTGACGATTGATCCGGATTTATGCAGGAACACAACAGAATAAAAATATAACCACAAATACAGAGATGCAGCGGAAATAACACTTCATTTCATTAATATCAAAGAATTGAAATTTGCTTACAGACAAAATGGAAATAAAACTAGCTAGGGCGCTGGTAGCTATCTCTGAGAAGAGATGTGGCGGCTACAGGCCTCTGAACTGAGTTACAATGAGGCTCGAGGGCCTATTTATTATTTAGAAACAATGGGAAATCCTAAGCATCCAAAACCCTAACCCTAGGAGATGAAGCGCCAAAACTATGGTCCTCGTTTGGGTAAATTGGTGTTTCAACTTCCCAAGGGCGAAACTTTGGCATACGATCTCCGTTTGACGTGTACCATACCTCGTTAGAAAGATCTATCCGAGGAATACAAATTTGGAACAAGAAACATTGGTCCATATACCCATGTTGCTCTCCATTTTCCCAAAAAACGTCGTTTAGGGCCTCAAAACAACTTCGGAAGTTTAGGACCCGAAAAACTGCTAAAAATAGTAAACTGTGCCGAAACTGAAAAACTGAAATAGACAATGGTGGAGCCATTCTTGGAATAGGTGTGACCACCAATATCCACCGGACTGTTCCTTCCCTGGGGAAGCAATGGTCCCCATTGCGTTAAATTCTCCATGAGATGAGAAATTTCGCCGACCATGGTTCCCTGTGAACCATTTGCCTAGGCAGTGAGTTGGCCCTTTGACAACCCGATATATGGATCTTCACTGGCGAGTGTTCTTGATTTGCATGTCCAGATACACAATTGCAGGCAATGTCTAGTGTCCCATCAACTCCCTTTGTTGGTGTGAGTTGTTCTGCAATGTCCGAGGTGTCCAGTAGAGGTGGAAAGTAAGGACGAAGGCGATCCACATTGAAGACTGGGTGCAGACTAAGGAATGGTGGAATACTAAGCTCGAAGGCATTGTTACCTACAGCCTTGGTGATGGTGTACGGCCCAGACGGATGCAGCTGCTTGTGTGGGGTCCGTGAAGGCTACTCCTTCAAATCTGTAGCTGACATTTGCCCATTCTGGTTGGGGAATCTTGTTGACTGCTGGCCTTGTTTATACCTACATAATAATGCTCATCTATCATGAACCCATTAAGGATGTGTTGAATGCGCTCGCTGCCACTGCTTTGTCACCTCTCAATACTCAGACATGAGCCGAATTGGCCTCAGCACTTCAGAATGGCATGTCATGACGAAGGACAGGGTTTAATCCCAAGCCCACTTGAAAGGGGCTATGGCCGATTGAACTGTGGAGAGCCCGATTATAACTATGTTGTACATAAGGGAGGCTCTCGTCCCATGTGCGTGGATGCTTTGAATTGTACATGCACAAAATGTGTACAATCATTCTGTTGACGACCTCTGTCTGGCCATCTGTTTGGGGATGGAAAGCTGTGGACTTGGTGAGCTTGGTATCCAACATCGACCAGAGGCTGGACCAAAATGTGCTGAGGAACCTGCTATCCCGATCTGATATGATAGACTGTGGAATCCCAAAGTGCACCCACACTCGTTCAAAGAAGAGTTTAGCAGTGGCTTCTGCTGTGATATTCTTCTTGCAGGCCGCCATAATGGCCATCTTCGAGAATCTGTCGACGACCACAAAAACACAGTCATTTCCCTTCTTAGTAGAAGGCAGGCCCTACATGTAATCCATGGAGATGGATTCCCAAGGTCGACTAGGGGTAGGTAGAGGAGTATATAGGCCTTGCTTCTTGATGGTCGGTTTGGCAATGGCACAAGCAGTGCAGGATCTGATGTGCTTCTCGACATCCTTTCGAAGGTTCGGCCAATAGAAATACTTTTGCAGGATTGCTACTATTTTCTCGACCCCAAAATGCCCAACGACTCGACTGTAGTGTGCTTCCCATATCATCTTGGCACGCTCGCTTGAAGGAGCACAAAGGTGTCCTATGTGACATAAAAGTGCATCTTGGAGGTGAAAATTTGGAACTTGCGTACCCCCCAAGAGTGCCTTGTAAGTTTGGCCAAATTCTGGGTCACTCTCATAAAGAAGCGGCCAATCAGAAGTCTCGTGCCCACAAGAGTTGAGCACAGTGGTGAGCGCCACGATCGGTGGTCGGCTGAGGCAGTCTGCAACATGATTGGTGCTACCCTTCTTGTACTTGATGTTCAAATGAAACTGTTGCAGATATGTGGACCACTTCCGATGGCGATCATTCTGCAACTTCCCTTGTGTCTGTATGAACTGCAGGGGCCGGTGGTCTGTGTGGATGATTGCTTCCTTCCCCAAAATGTAATGCTTCCATTGTCGACAGGCTTGCACAATGGAATACATTTCTTTGTCATAGGTGGGATACTTGCGAACTGTCTCAGACAATGTCTCACTGTGATATGCCACTGGATGTCCCTGTTGAGTAAGAACTGCCCCAATAGCATAGTTAGAGGCATCTGCCTCGATCTCAAATGGCTGCTGCAAGTCTGGTAAGGTGAGCACTGGGGCAGAACAGAGGCGATTTTTCAATTCTTTGAACGCCTTCTGTTGAGGTTCCGACCAAAAGAATTTTGCTCTCGCTCCTCCTTTGGTGACTTGACTCAAGGGCCCAGTGATATGAGAGAATCCCAACACGAATCTACGGTAGAAATTAGCAAGACCCAGAAAGCTGCGAAGCTCTGTTATAGTAGTCGGGGCTGGCCAATCCCGAATGACTTGGATCTTGGCCGGATCCACATGCACCCCCCTTTCATCAATAATGTATCCCAGATATTGAACCTGGGTCATGCCAAAAGTGCACTTCTCCAAATTGGCACACAACTTGTGTTGCCGCAGTGTTTGGAGGACTTGTCGGATGTGGTGAAGGTGCTCTTCCCAAGTCTGGCTGAAGATCAGAATGTCATCCAAGTACATCACTACAAATGAGTTGGTGAATGGCCGCAAGATGTCATCCATCATCCTCATGAAGGTGGCGGGAGCATTCGTCAACCCGAAAGGCATGACCAGCCATTCGAAAATGCCTTCCTTGGCTTTGAAGGCAGTCTTCCACACATCGGAGGGTTCAATTGGTACCTAGTGATACCCAGACTTCAGGTCGATCTTGCTGAAATATTTTGCACCTTTGAGTTGGTCCAGAAGGTCATCAATCCGTGGGATTGGGTACGTATTCCGGAAAGTGATATTGTTCAGCGCCCGATAGTCAATACAGAGTCTCCACGTCCCATCCTTCTTCTATACCAACACGATCGGGCTCCCACAGGGTGATGAACCTGGTCTGATGTGACCTTTCCCTTGCTTTTGATTTGCAGATCCAAAGTCTCACTTCTTTTGCTTGAATTTCTGCTCAATCTTGGCAGCATACCGGTATGCTGTACCAAGCGAGGAGATGTCGAGGAACTCCATTTCCTCCTGAATGTATCTATGTAGAAAACTGCGATACTTTAGCACCAGATGTTTCTCTGAATCTTTGATACCCAACTTTGTGTGTATGGTATGGAACAGATTCGTCAGCTCATGCACATCTTGATCCCTTTGTTGTCGCAGCGTGGTCCATTGTATGTACTTGTCCTCATAGCTCCCCACGGGATAGTACTGTTCCTTGACGGCGTCTCGGAAAGAATTCCAAGTTGGTACGGCCGAGAACAAAGAGGGTTCTGTCTGGTCCTTGTTCTCACAGTAGATTTCCCACCAGTCCTTAACATGGGGGGTAGCTTTGAGGAGTGCAAAAATAATCTTCTCCCGGTCTGAAAAGTCATGAACCGAGAAATATCCTTCTAACAGATTCAACCATCTATCTACAACATCTGCATCTATTTGACCCTCAAATATGGGAATGTCAAAATTTACTTGTACCTTAAAAGGAGTCGCGCCTCCAGAGTGGCTGCTGGATGTAGATGCGCCGCCGGTGGGTAGCCGTTGAAGGATCTGAGCAAAGTTATCCATCATCGCGTTCCTTTGTTTTTTGAGGGCCTCCTCGAGCAATATTTTGATAGGATCTCCTACTCCCTCATCTTTCTTTTCGTCCCCCATGGGCGTCCGTCGAGGTTTGCGAGGCTGATCTTGCAAAGGTTCCACCAAATCGAGCCCTAGCTCCTTATACCCCAACCTCGTTGGGGACATGCAAAGAAGGATCGAGAAAAAGCAGACCGCTCTGATACCACTGATCCGGATTTATGCAGGAACACAACAGAATAAACATATAACCATAAATATAGAGATGCAACGGAAATAACACTTCATTTCATTAATATCAAAGAACTGAAATTTGCTTACAGACAGAATGGAAATAAAACTAGCTAGGGCGCTGGTAGCTATCTCTGAGAAGAGATGTGGCGGCTACAGGCCTCTGAACTGTGTTACAATGAGGCTCGAGGGCCTATTTATCATTTAGAAACAATGGGAAATCCTAACAGCCAAAACCCTAACCCTAGGAGATGAAGCGCCAAAACTATGGGCCCCGTTTGGGTAAATTGGTGTTTCAACTTCCCAGGGGCGTAACTTTGGCATACGATCTCCGTTTGATGCGTACCATACCTCGTTAGAAAGATCTATCCGAGGACTACAAATTTGGAACGAGCAACATCGGTCCATAGACCCATGTTGCTCTCCTTTTTCCCAAAAAAACGTCATTTAGGGCCTCAAAATGGCTCCGGAAGTTTAGGACCCGAAAAACTGCTAAAAATAGTAAACTATGCGAAGGCGAAAGTGGAAAAATAGACAGTAGGTGGACCCCAGTGGAATAGGCGAGTGACACCTGGATCATCACCTGGATCGACGATCTATAAATAGACTTCGCCCAATATTATAAAAATAGAATTTCATCTATTTTTCCAACTTGACCAACCATCCACAAATAACATCTTGCAACTTCTGAAATATGATCACCATGTCTAAAAATAGACTTGCACCTAAAAATAGCCTATGGGCCCACTTAGTGAAGGCGACTGATTTTCACTAAGCTTCATCATCTTGTTGAATCTCAACACTCCCTCTCAACAAGATAGGGATTATCCTTCACCCTGATCCTCCCTCTATGGTATTCGAATTTACTCCTGGTGAGCGCCTTCGTCAGAATATTTGCATCCTGATCCTCCGTAGGAATGTACTGAAGCAACATGATCTTTCGCTGCACACAATATTTGATATGATGATACCGGATATCAATATGTTTAGATCTATCATGAAACACAGGATTAACCGAGAGTTTAATGCAACTCTGATTATCACAATGAATCACCGTGGGATCTAAATGTGAGCCAAACAAGCCAACCAAAATCTTCCTCATCCAGATAGCCTCACATGCAGCTAAACTTGTTGCCATGTATTCTGCTTCTGCTGAACTGAGTGTCACAGATCTTTGTTTCTTGCTGTACCAAGAAACTGCCGCAGATCTGATACTGAAAATCCCTCTTGATGTGCTCTTTTTGTCTGTTGGGCTTACTGCCTAATATGCATCGGTGAAGCCATGAAACTTCACCTCATCAGTCTATCTGTACCATAAAACATACTCAAATGTGCCCCTGAGATATCTCAGGACATGCTTGCCTACCTTCCAAAAGAGCTTGGTAGGCTTAACCATCGCTTGTGAAAATTTAGTTCACCACATAGCATATGTCAGGTCTTGTATTAACTCAATACATGAGCGAACCCACGAACTATCGATAAACAGTGGCATCCACTATCTCTGCCGATGTAGCATCCTCTTTCCTCCAATTTCTTGGAAGAGGAGTGTCAATATGAGTGCAGCATTGCATGTGAAACTTCTCCAGTATCTCTCGGGCATACTTTCCTTGAGACATAAAGAGTTCACCTTCCCATTGCCATATTTCCAATCCAAGGAAATAATGAAGGAGGCCCAAATTCTTCATCTCCAACTCCTTTGCAAGATCTGCATTGCATGAGTGTATCAACTGCTCATCACCCGTTAGTATTAAATCATCAACATAAAGAACAATGATTAAAATCTTACCCTCCCCCACAATTTGGTACAGGTTTGCATCCGCCTCACTCTTGGTGAAGCCAAGTCTAGTGAAATAGTTGTCGATCCATGTGTACCAAGCACATGGTGCTTGCTTCAGCCCATCTGATGCTCTTTTGAGCTTTGCACACATGCGACTGCGTTCTTTGAAGATCTCAAATCCTTCAAGATGCTCGATGTACACCTCTTCCTCAGCCAGTCCCATTAAAAGACGCAATCTTCACATCCATGTGCTTACCCATCTGCGCGAGGCAAGGATGGTCCTTATGGAAGAATACCATGTGACAAGTGCAAAGGTTTCTTCATAATCAATCCCCTCGATCTGTGAGAAGCCTCGGGCAAAAAATCTTGCCTTATAATTCTCTATGCTCCCATCAGCAGCTTGCTTTACCTTGTAGATCCATCTCAAACCTAGCATTGATTTACCCACCGGCCTTGGGACAATCTCCCAAGCACTGTTTTTGACAATGGAGTCATACTCCTCCACCATGGCATCTACCCATGTGAGCTCCTACACTGCTTCCTCAAAGGAATATGGCTCTATCATGATACACTTGCTCATAAGAGCCATGTATCTAGTAAATCGGTTAGGTGATTGTCTCTGTCTGCACTGTGATGTAGGAACTCCTACATTCTCTGCCACATCAAGCTTCAGTCTCTCAACTTCTGTGGTACACCTTCTACCTGTTCTGGATGTTTGGTTCTGCATGAGTGGAATCCTCCACTCCATGAATCTCATCCTGTGGCTGATCCACATCTAGAGGCTCATCTTTGGTAACAATATTTTCCTCCTCTGCATGCAAGTGTAGCTCCCTCTCAAGAGACAACTTCATGGCTTTCACCTCATTGAATTTTATATCCAGTCGCACAACAGTCATCCGAATTTCTGGAAAATACAAACGATAGTTATGGTTTGTTTCTATGCACCCCACAAATATCCCAACTTCTTCAGTCAGCTCCAGCTTCTTCCTGGCATCCTTCGTCACATGAATGTAAACAGGTGAGCCAAAAATCTTCAATTGAGAAATATCAGGCTTCTTACCAGTAAAAGCTTCTTCGGGTGTACTCATGCCAAGTACTCTATGAGGACAACGATTTTTCACATAAACCACAATGTTGCATGCTTCCGCCCACAAGTGCATCGGTAGGCCTGGTCATGCAGCGTCGCTCGTGCAGCAATCACGATCGTTCTGTTCTTCCTCTCCGCGACCCAATTCTACTGTGGGTTATGAGGCGCTATGAGTTCTCTTCGAATTCCTTCATTGCTACAAAAGTATTTGAATTCGCCTGAGATGTATTCACCACCATTATTGCTCCGTAGAGCTTTCACTTGCTTCCCTGACTCCTTCTCCACCAATGCCTTGAACTCACGGAACTTTGAGAACGTTTCACTCTTCTTCTTCATGAAGAAGATCCAACATCTACGAGAATAGTCATCAACAAATATAACACAATACCTGTGTTTTTCTGTTGAAGCAACCGAGAATGGTCCACACACGTCTGTGTGAATTCTCTCTAGGATCACCGAAGCACGGTTCTCCTTCTCATGAAAGGTGGTCTTCACAAACTTACCCATTGTACATCCTTTGCACTGATCTGACTGTGCAAGAGTACCCTTGGGAAGTCCAGTAGAAATTTGCTACAAAATCTTCAAAGTGCCATGGTGAAGATGGCCCAATCTCCTGTTCCATAATTCGCCCTCATCCCAGCTTACCACTTCTTCTGCTTTGCCCACCATTGCAGCACAGCCATCTACCTCCAGCTTGTAGATATTCTTAATTTGAACCCCTATATTCTTGGTTTGAATCGTTGTTTTATGTCTAAGGAAAGTTTTTCCCTCATTGAAAACAACATCATAACCTCGATCTTCCAGCATTGTGACTGAGACCAATTTCTTCTTCATACCTGGAATGTGCATAACATTCTTCAATAAGAATGGATTACCGGACTCCCTCTCAAAGGTAATGGTCACAATTCCAGTCGCATTGTACCTACCATCATCGCCCGTCTCTATATGCATCTGGAGGTCCTTCTCCTCCAAGTCACTGAACAACTCTTTGTCTCCCGTCATATGGAAAGATGCACCACTGTCAATATACCAAACCGATCCCATGCAGCTTGAAACCAAGCATGCGATGAAGAAAAAATCTAGCTCAAATTGCGAGGCTAAGGCCTCTCCAGCTGCAGATCCGGCAACCTACTTATTTTTCTTCTTTTGTGGACAATTAGTGGCGAAATGTCCATGCTCGTGACAGTGAAAACACTTCACTTTGGACAAATCTTGCTTCTTGCCTTTAGCACCGGATTTTGAAGAGGATTTCTTCCCCTTCCCTTTCCTTTCTTTGGCAACCAAAGCGAAATTCTCTTCATCTTCATTCTTCGATGAAGATCCATCCATGGTACCCCGCCTTATCTCCTCCTGCACAAGATCCGACCAAAGTCGCTCCCATCCCGACAGTTTCTCCCGTCCATTGACATAGTCTTCGTAGCTATTGCAACTCTTTGGAAGCCCAAGGAGAGCCAAGCTCACCAAGTCTTCTTCATTAACAGTAACCCCCACACTTCCCAGTTCATCCTTGCAATGGAAAAACTTCTTGAGGTATTTTAGAATACTGTCGCCTTTCTCCATTTTTATTTTTCTGAGCTTGTCTTTAAGTGCCAACTTCCTCTGGTCACTTCTACTTTGGAACAAGTCTGTCAAAGCCTTCCACATTAAGAATGGAGTGGCTTTCCCATGAAGGCTAGACAAAATATGTTCCTTCACACCTTCCACCAAAATCCTCCCCGTCTTTGCAGTCTTCTTTTGCCATGCATCAAGTAATGCAACATCGCTAGATCCTGGCTTAGGAACATCGCTATCAATGAACTCCTTCAGCCCATTATCCTCTAGCACCACCTCCATCCTGTCCTTCCAGGATATGTAATTTGAGCTCCCATCAAGGGCATACTCCAATCTCAACCTTTTGAAAGAAATTTCAATGTCTAATTGATTTCTGCACCAAGAATCTTCTGTAGCAAATTCGAATTTCCACCAGCACAAACTCACTTCACAATTGCAATCTTCAATCAACAATGCTCTAATACCATGTAGAAATTATATGCACTAAGCATGCATATTTCCAAGATTCACCAGATCTCACACTATTTAACTTTATGCAAGATACTGAATCTATTCCACTTGTTAATCTTTTGCGGAAAAATTAATTGCACACACATGTGAAGCATAAACAAAAATATTCAATCGCACATAACACAATTTTTAACAGGGAAAGCCTGAAGCTGAAAACCCCAAATATATATTATGTAACATGGAGATCATATGAAAATATCATACAAACATACAAATCTTATCACAAGCTCTCAGTACAATACAATCGTCATACACTAATCAGGCCCAATCCATGCACCGATCTTTGCCACCTGCTAGCCTGCCTCCACTGCGCAATCTCTGCTGAAGAATAGATCTAAATGAATTTGAATTACTCTATCATTTACTGTGCAATCCTCATTGGCATCTGCACTGTGTGTGTGATGCAATTAATGCATCACTATAGTCACAATAGATAGTCTATGTTTCCCTTTCACCTATCTCTCCACTGGTCTCCACTGAAACTGCCATGCACTGTAGTTAACTGATGTATTGTTCAGTTGATTAATGAGTTATTATTTTTGAATTAATTAACTAATTGATTCACTCCAATCTCACTAGTGTATCAATTAGTTAGACTAGATACAACTAGCTCAACTGAGTCTAACTAAGTTAAACTAAATACAAATCCATAACTACTTTTTCCAACTGTGTCATAACTCTGCCACTTGAGTTCTAACTGAGTCCTCCATGCATTAGCTCTAGTAAACCGTTAGGAATAGCGTAATTCCTTTTGTTAGCTGATGTGCCACATCTGTGCACTGAATTGAAGTGCTCCAAGAGAATAAGTTGATGTTTAGAGTTTGATTATTATTAAGAGCTAATAATAATCAACATGCATCTATTTTTAGATTGAGGATCTATAAATAGACTTCGCCCAATATTCTAAAAATAGAATTTCATTTATTTTTCCAACTTGATCAACCATCCACAAATAGCATCCTGCAACTTCTAAAATACGATCATCATGTCTAAAAATAGACATAGTCTAAAAATAGACTTGCGCCAAAAATAGCCTGCTGGCCCACTTAGTGAAGGCGACTCTTTTCACTAAGCTCATCATCTTATTGAATATCAACACATTGAACACATAAAAAAAAATTCTCCCATATTTTCATGACATATTGGACAGAGCAAATGCTAATTAAAAACAATGGCATGACCAACATTAGGTGCCACACAAGTTTCAGGTGGGTGACAGATTCTGGTTACATTTATAGAAGGATCACCTTGCTAGGGTCTACTGCAATATTTTCAAACTTTGATTTGGGCCTTAGACCATCGATAAGAATATAGGGAAAAATTAATTTGAGCTTATCATTCAACCATTCCTTGGGTTTACACCAAATATTCAATGTTGACCATCTACGGCCATACTTTCCCATATTGTTGGACACATCAGAAATTGTTGATCAATTGACACCAAAAAAGTTAAACCAAAGCTGCATAGAAAAAGATGCAACTGATAGGATCATGGAAAAATAGATCAATAACACTTTCCAACATAGGATCCAACTATATCAAGTTGTCAAAGCTCACCGACTCCTTCACCAGGGCAAGTGGCTCATAGGGACGAAGTTGAACAAAAATTTCCTCACCTCATGGAGGCTCTGCACGCATTGGGGCCCATTGCTTCCTAAAGGGGGAGGAATGATCTAGGTGGATATTTGTAGCCACCAACCTATTCCACGTGTACCTTCAGCTAGTTTAATAATTTTCCTTGTTTATAGCAGAATTTACTATTTTTAGCAGTTTTTTCAGGTCTTGAACTTCTGGGGCTATTTTGACCCCCTAAACGACGTTTTTTTGAGGTCTCCAGTAGGCCCATAGCCATAGGAAAGGGCCCACCACAAATATTCTAGTACAGGGGGACATATTTCTAATAAGATATGATATGGTCCAAACAAATATCATATGATCAAGTTATAACCCCAGGAAGATGGTTGCCCAACTAACCCCAACACAAACTCTTGATGTTCCAGCTCCCAGGGTAATGTTTTTTGGTTTTTAGGGTTTCTCTTTGATGTTAAATAATAAAAATTTCCTTGAGAATCATTGTAACATTGCTCAAAGGCATGTAGCCACCACATCTGTTAGTATGAATCATTTGTCGAAGTGTACGAAAAAGGACCACTTTAGCTACACATAACTAATAGCCCTAACAACAAAAGTGGCTGCCAATATCTTCAGATTTGCAGTTAGTTGATCAAGAAAAGAGCTGCAAAAAACCAGATCTATGCATGGAAAGACATTAAGCAGTAAAAATAAGGGTTTGCTCCATATACCAATAGACAAGACAAGAACAATTTTTGAAAGAATTTTTATATTAAGGGCACCTGGGAGGAAAACAATAAGGCGTATCCAATTCTCCTCAATGGGATGGGTTCTTGGAAGTCCTCAGCACTTCAGATCTAAGATCTCTCTCTCTTGTTGGTGCAGAAAACCCAATGCAAAGAATAGAGCTCAAAGGGAGCTCACACAGCAAATAATGGAAAAATGTGACCAAGTGTATAGATCCAGAGTGATCTAATAGGCAACAAAAGGTGAAGAATGGTAGGAAAAACCCTCCTATTTATAACAAAATATTGGGTCATTCTAGATCTTGGTGCGTGATTAAAATAATGTTAACCAAATCTAGATCCACCTTTTATGGAATATTTTATTATATTTGTTGGAGGGAAAAAGTATTTGACTTGGGTCAAATCCCTTTATTTGTTAATAATAAATAAATAAATGATTTATTTATCTTTTTAAGGAAGTGGTTGAAGGATAATCAAATAAATAATGATTTATTTGATTATTTGTAGGTGATTTGGTCATATTTAACAAGGAATATTATCTAAATAAGATTTAAATAATTATTCCTAGAAAATAATAAGATAAATAAAGGTTTATCTAATTAATTTCTTTGTTTTTGGGTTAAACATAACTGGGAATAATAATTAAATTATGGTTTAATTAATTATTCCATGAGGAAAATCAAACAAATATAGGTTTGTTTAATATTTCCTTTTGGGGTTTCCTGTTTAGACCATAAACAACCTAATAAATGTGGTATTTTACTTAGGGTAAAATTGGTCTTACATGGTGTACTTGGGTCCATCTAATGATAATAGGTTAGATGACCAAAAAATGGTGTAACAAATTGCCCCCTAGCGTGCGAGTGTCAAGAGAAAATCGTATGACCGAAGTACGTTGTAAGAAATCAATCACCAGACAACAAAAGGGAAGTCAGAGAGAGAGATGCAAGATAGATAGTGTGCTGAAGAACTAGACCCTGAGGAGACGAGACTCGCAGGTGCAACAAGTCTCTTTTTATGAGAGGGTACCTGTGCTGAAGGCGGCAGGGGAGGCATACCTATGCCCGCCGAGACAAAGTAAAAAAGAATAGTGTGTCCAGTAAACAAGGGACCAAACCATAAAGTACAGCCGGCATAATCATGAACCAGATAAAAATACAATGAGGAATCCCACATACATGTTGTGCCTGGGATAATAGCCAGGACTTATACAATAATATCTGAGTACATGAGATACAAATACAACCAAAATGCCCCCTGTGAATGGGGAAGGGCTCACAAAATCTGAGTGATACATGCAAATCAAAGAGGCGATGCAAGTGGCTAAGGCCAACAGCATCAAATATCTGGAGCTGCATCGAAGGCTGCAAGGAGGAGGTCATCCGGGCATGTGGGGGGCTACCTGCAGGGCCACCCCCTCATGAGGGTTGAGACATCTCAAACACACACAGGAATCATCAAGAGCTGCTGCTGTATCACTGAACCATCAAGTATACGGATCTCGGTCATGTTGAAAGGAGCTAGAGTGGAGAAACAATCAAGTCAAAGGGAAATGAGAGATCCCTTTGCCGGATCCGAGGCACCGAACAAGAGTGGAAGATGGAACCAAGGTACACTGCCCTCTAGACCTAGCTTCTTGAATGAATGAGCTGATGTCGACAAAAGGAGGTCCGCCATAGGTGAGGCAATGAGAGATCCTCAACTAAGGCACGAGAGAAAATAGTAGAGCGACGGACAAACTGACACTAATGATGATGGTGAAATGGAAGGGACTAAGTAGCGAATGGACGAATTCCCTTGTTAGAGCATAAAGGGCATGAATGACATGGCAGCGACTGACGCAATATCGTAAGGGATAGGGGATAGTGGGACTGAAGGCCATAATGTGCGACACAAGAGAGAGACCAAGCAATGAAGGATGGAGGGCTATAGCGGGGTACAACAGGACTCGAGATAGAATCCATGAATGCGATGATGACTCGACTTGGATGGTCTAAACAAGGGTGAATCGATGGTGCTGCCACACAGGAAAGGCCCGATGGGGGACCATGAAAACATGAGTACAAGATGGTAACTCATGACGAAAATCGACACGAACGAAGACAAGTAAGGAGGCAAAATGGTGCCCCAAGGACAAGTGTCGTAAGTGAAGAAATGCGATTTTAAGGAGAGGTGAAGTGACCCTTCTTGGAAAAAATGTGTCCTGGTGAAGTATCAAATCACAAAAAACTAACAGATACCCATTTGAGGGCTCAGTGAGAGCTTTCGAACGGTGCAGACGGTTTGTCAAACGGGGCTACGGTATGGTCGCAGCAGTCGAAAGAAGAAACAGGAGTTCTCTTTTAATAAGGCAATTTTCCCTCCAAATTCACTCATTTGCTAGTGTTGCTGTGGTGAATGTAGAGAGGAGAGAAGGCCCTAAATCTTGCGGCGAGCGTAGCGGACAAATCGACAGTTGGAATCGAGATCCGTCAGTTGTAGGTAAGAGGCCTAACCTTACTCTTTCAGTTTGATGGATTGAAAGTTCAGTTTAGGGTCCAAAATCTCAGTAATAGACCCTCCTTCATCTCTACGGCTGGGTCACACTTTTTGGGCCAAAAAGTGCGACCTGGGAAGTAGGTTTTAGGGAAAAAAGTGTGACCTGTCCCAGATTTGGGTAGAAAACTTCGACCTGGGAGATGAAGGGGTTTTAGTGCTGTTTTATGGCTGAGAGTTGGGTTTTTGGGTTTGGTTATGGTATTCCCGATCTGTATGCTGACAAAAATGATGTTTTTGTGCAGATATGGCAGATATACGGGTTAACTGGAGAGAGAGAGACCTGGGTACATTACGGGCAGAGATCTAGGCAAATCAGGGCGTCCGTCGTGTGTTGGCCAGGTTTGGGGTTCTAAAGTTTTTGGAGAACCCTTTGATGAGAGCGAGAGAGCCTTTGTTGGCCCGGATTATTAGTTACTCGGATCCAGAGCATGAGGTCTTTGTAGTGCAGGGGCACAGGATCGAACTGACAGTCCAGGATGTGTATTTCCTGACGGGTCTCCCGCCACTGGGGATGGTGGGAAACACGCAGCCAGTATTACCGCGGGGGTAGCATATCATGGAGTTTGTGGAGCGACATTGTCGACCGGGTCTCCAAGTCAAGGGGACTCGGATACCAATCGGGGATCTAGAGAGACTAGAGAGCCGTGCAGTGGCCGCAGCTGTGCTGCGTATCCTGGGCAACCAGGCGCTCCATCACATCACTGGGGGGTAGATGATGATTGTGGAGAGTGTGTTGAGTGGGACCTACTATGGGTGGGCCCAAATGATGCTGGTGTTGTTAAAACGATAGTTGTCGCTCTACAAGCGGCAAGTGAACCACGATTGCTCGTGTGGGACTTTATTGTGCGCCTTCTTCTTTGAGAAGATCCCAACCTTGTGTCCTCATATACAACTTCCAGATGGGGGCCCGAGAGAGCCCAGGATGTGCCGGTGGGGGCGGCTACTGTGCAGAGGAGGAGGAGGGGCGGTCGGGCGAGTGTTTTGACCTAAGTTCTTTACCCATTGCGATCAGATGCCATTATACATAGAAGACTATCCCTATAGTGGGATGAGTTATTGTGGGGTTCCGGACCTACCACTTCCACCTGGTCGAGTATGGGGGCCCGATGGTAAGTGATAAGTAACTATTCTTGTATGGGCATGTTAAAGTTTTTGAATAGTAGATATGGTACTGATTCATGTACTTTTGGTATGCAGATATAGCTCCGGTAAAATCGGCCAGATATATGGGGCGCCCAGCAGCCTCTAGAGCTGCAGGGCCAGGTGGGTCGAGAGCAGCGCGCAATGAGGATGCGACCGTCCTTTGGAGGACATCCGTCGTAGATGTGAGACGTTTCTGACCGGAGTTTCAGAGCGCTAGTGGCAAGACTTAGACGACCAGTATGTGGAGGCATGCATTGGTCTTCCCTCGGAATGGCGAGGTGCTGTGCGGCGCATGGTGATGGCCGGTCAAGGCATTCGTGATCTACGGGCTGCAGGGGCAGAGCCATTGGCTCGGGATCCGCCAGATAGTGAGTAGGTGTGGGGCATGTGGTGCTCCCTAGTGTGTATGTAGGGGCAGGTGGTGCCCCTAGTTTTGAGTTTTTTGTAACATGCTATGGGCATGTCATATGTATCAGAGTAGATGGACTCTAAACACATGTTTTGCGACACATATTATGGATATGCATCATTTTTAATGATTATGAATGTTATTTTCTTTTATGAAATGCATGTGATAAATGCCAATCTAGAACATGGTTTTCAATACTATCTACATAGTGATTTTGTTCTTGAGGTACATGGTTGAAAGTTATGGTGTCAAAGTCACGTATCAAGAGTTTCACTTGTAAATATCGTCTAAAAAACACAGGGTTATGCACATGATAAACACCATTTAGTTGCATGACAAGAAGTAGGGAATCCAAACGAACATGCAGATGGAGGATGCGATGAAAGAGGGCATCGACTAAGAGACCACGCACTGCATCATATTCAGCCTGATTGTTGGTGGCAGTACCAATGCAGACCCCGTTAGAGAGGACAAGGGCATGCAAGGGGGTGAAAATGGCCCAACCTGCCGAGGCTAGATTCCGGGAGTAACGACTTGCACCATCGGCGTAACTGATAAAGGGTGGGGACGGGAGGTCCTGCAGAATGGTGTCACAAGACAACAAATGGGGGGAGGAGATACAATGACGGCAGCGTGAGTGGACAGAAGACATCGAGCGGCAACTACGGGAGGGAGTGCAAGGGGCAGGATGACGATGACTCATATACAAACTAGAGGGTGGTATATGAGGGCTATCGGAAGTGTGGCGAGGACTCAGGCTACGGAGGTCAACAGAGACACGGGTGGAGTGATCTCGTGTATGGGTAGAAAAGAGGGGGTCAGGCGAAACAACAGGGGAGGATGCAGGGGGACTGGGTTCCAAGGGTCGCGCATAGGATGATAGGTAAAGAATCATTGTAGTAGACTCTGTCATCTGAACATCATGGGGGGAATGTTGATGGGAGCGGGGGGATCCTCAGGCTGGCCCGAAGCATACTACGCGAGTATGGGAGAGGCGGATTGATTTTGTTCAACCTCATACTCTCGGACTACCTCTAAAGAGGCGCGATAATGCATCAGGTGAGGACAATGGTGGGAGTAATTGCCATGGACACCGCACAAAGCACATGGTTTGTTGGTGCGGAGAGTCTTGGGGTTCTTGGTTACGGACGAAGAAGGAATGGAGGCTTCAGGGACCGTAGACTCAGGGAACGCGACTTTAACCATGGGGCAATTCAGGACAAGCATGAGTGGCGTGACCGACGACATCACACAAGGTGCAGGGCTTTGCAGGTGGAGGAGGGGCCGGGTCAGTCGGGGTGGTCTTGTCTTTGGGTGCCCCCTTGCAAATTTTACCTTTCTTCCCGGGAGCCGTCACGACAGGAGAAGGGTCCTGTGGAGGTGCTGGGGGCCCGGTGGGAATGGAGGAAGCAAGGGGGATCGGTTGGACCGGGGTCAAAGCCATGTAGGGTTTGGGATGACCAGGAGGGGTAGCGGTCGGAGGGTCGAGGTACCAGACGGGTATGCCCAAGGTCAGGTTAGGGAGAGAGAGGGTGGCCATGACGGGGATAGAATAGACTCCGGGAGGGGGAGCTAGGAAAGGTATCTGACCAGTAGGGTAATGACCAGGAGGGATGGCTCCGAGATGGTTAAGGCCTGGGGGAACTGATCCAGGAGGATAAAGGGGTTCAGGGATACCAGTTGTAGGAGAAGGGCCAGAAGGAGGGGGTCCGGCTGGCTGAAAGGAATAGCTAGGAGTGGGTTGCAGAGGGCGAGGTTGAGGTTGCTGACTAGCCAAAGCAAGCCGCTTAAGGGTAGCCTGAGACGATTGCATCATGCAAACATTCTATAAGCTGGGATCAGTGATAGGAGGAGGGGGGAGACCGGAAAAAGTTCCAAGCAGGGAGGAATCTTTGTAGACGCCAGGGGAGACACTGGTCAAGGAATCGACAGTTTGCTTGTTGGCTACAGAAGAGATGGTCGTCTCAGGTGAGGTTTGAGATTTTGGCTCATGATATGTCAACTGGTCAATGGTGACTATCTTTCCATTATGAGGGAAAGACATCTTGCGGAAAACCGCGGATGGGACAACAGACATAGCATAGGTGTAGCTTCGCTCCAATAGAATGTTGTAGTCTAGCGGGGCGTCGATGACTTCGACGTCAACGCAAATAGTCTTACCGGCAAGGGTGATAGGACAATTACGAAACATGCCAATGGGTTGGGAGGCGTGGCCATCCCACGCTCGAAGGGCGATTGTGGAAGGGGCCAACTCAAGGGATCCGAGTTGCTTCCAAACCGAAGCGGACATCATACAGGTGGATGCCCCCTCGTCAATTATACACCGAGAAATGTTGGCGTTCCATATTTTGACTAGGATTTGGAAGGCGACGGAAGAAGGGAGAGGAGGATGGTCTGATTGATGGGCGTCGAAAAAAATCATTTGGTCATCAGCAGGATCTACAGCGCCCACGACAGATAGTAGAGCCTTATTTTGGTAAGGGCACGACTGGAGGAGTTCCAGTGTTGAAATGGCAGCATGAGATTGCACCAAATCATCTACTATGCTATACGAATGAGCAGCTTGACCAGAAGCAGCATTTCGACGTAATGGTCCCTTAGGAATCTTTGGATGGACCTCAAATTTGGGTTGAGGGATATGTAAGGGGCCATTGGATGTCAAAAGAGGCTCTGTAGAACTGGAAGAAGAGGACTCGGGGGTAGACTGAGCGGGAGGCTTGGGGTACTGGCGAGACCGAGTTTGAAGGTGAAGGTTGATGGTTGGGGATGGATCAAAGTTCATCATGAGGATCTGGTAATCGGAGGAACCAGAAATGGAAGGTGGAGTGGCAACCCGCCTATCAGGTGGTTGGGTAGCCATGAATCCTTGCTGAGGGAAAGGATCAGTAAACACAGCTGGTTGAGTAGTGGCCACATTAGGGGGAGCATCAGGGGAGGCATGTTGTCCTCGCAATGTGGCTTGAGACTCCCACATTTTCCGCATCTGTGGTAAAAGGGGACAATCGTGGGTGTACTGACTGTAAACACCGCAACACGAACAAGGCTTGTTGGTGCAAAGAGGCCTGTCTGGCTTGGGCTGAGTGCCCTGTTGCTGGTTAGAAGTGTTAGGGTCAAAAACTTGAGGATTGGGTCCATGAGTACCAGGGGCAGATTGATTTGGATTTCCTCTCCGCCTTATTTGAGAAGAAGGGGGATTAGTTGCGCCCTGCTGTGCAAATACTTGCCCTGGAGGGAGCTGTAGGTGCAGTTGCTGGGGTTGAGGAGGCAAGGGAGGTGGAAGCGAATATGCTGGAGGAGCTAGCGTACCAGGCTGCGGATAAGGGTAATGGTTAGGGTGGGAAAAATTGAGGTAAGCAGGAGGTTGGGAAAAAGGAGAAGGCATGCCATATCCTGGATACATGCTACCGGGAGGGGGAAGAGTGCTAGAGGTGCTGGCCTCTCTATGAGGGAGACCGTAGCCCATAGGAGGTTGAGCATACGGATGGGAAAGGGATCCAACGATACTGTCGGTGGAATGAGATTCCCCTGGAGCGTTAGCGCCACCGGGCTTGGGGAGGTCAGGAAGGACGGTATAAACATAACTAGACTGAGCATAGATCAGGTCATATTTCAAGGCTATTTGGAGGGCGGCTTCTTCGGTTTGAGGGAAATGGGAGGCGACATCTTTGTTAATGGGAGCTAAGAGAGAGTGAAGGAACCAGTCCATATAGATCTGATCTTCGGAGGGGGGAGCTCGACATAAGCTTCTTCTTCGTCGCCATTCCTGAACATGGGTAGAAAGGCGGGTCGAAGATGTTTTCTTGAAGGAAGTCAAGAGCTCCGTACCAGTATCGTATCGGAGAGGGAGTTGGAAGTAAGATAAAAAGGCTTGAGCAATGGTCGCAAAGGTGGTATGGGAAGAGGTGGCTTGGTCGACATACCATTTAGAAGCTTCGCCGGTAAGTGTGCGTTGGAAAAATCGACATTGATGTGGAGAAGTCAGAGCCGAATGAGGAACACTGGCATGTGGAACTCATCGGACATGATTGGTCGGATCTTCCAAGAAGGCCTTCGAACTTAGGGATGTCAGGGGGGAGCTTGGTTGGCATAGCAGGCCAACCAACATCGTGGCGGATAGGGTCATTGATCAACTGATTGAAATCGGGGAGGCTGAGGCCTGCGATGTACGGTAGCAAGGGTATGGCCGAGGTAGTTCCTGTGGCGGTTCCACTAGTAGTGGTTCCGGCATTAGGGCCTAGAGCACCACTAACGTTAGGCCCTGGACCAGACATATTGAAGGTGACAGGGGAAGAACCAGGAGGAGAAGGAGAACCCAATGAATCAGAAGAGGAGTCAGAGTGTAGACTCGGAGGAGGACTGGCTCGACGATGGCGGGACGGAGCAGGTCGATCGACCGGAAATTGAGGGTGAAGGCCAAGAAGTCTCCAGGAAGTGCGCCTTGGGGGCGCAATGATGACAACACAAACACGACACAAGGGGAAGAAGAACGACCACAAGGGAAAGGAGGTGCAGAATCAAGTGATTACAATGTCGAAACAAGGGCAGATAGGTGCAGTGTCAATTGATTTTAAATTCTTTGCCTGGCGGTGTAAATTGGGCTCTTCTTCGCTTAGGGTGAGTGTGTGGCGTGCGTTAATTTTAATTTTTAAACCCTTTTCGTTTTGAGAGAAAGAAAAAAGTGTGCTGCGTAACTGAAAATAAATCTGCAGAGAACAATATATAATGCTGAAATAACAGATAATTAACAGCTACTATTGCATCTATCTAACCCAAGAAGGCGGGTCCCTCAAAAATAGTCTAAAAAGGGGAAAAAATCTAGTCAAAACACACTGAAAAGAGGCCAATAGATCTAAGGTCGGGAGGGATAGGGATCTAAAGGATAAAGCTGATGAGAAGAGGTGCAGATCACAACCAAGAGACAAAGGCAAGGTGGCTGGAAAAAGGGAGGAAATCAGAAAAAAGAGGAAAGGACAGGGAGGAGGTCCTAAAGAGAGGTCCAAAAAAAACGACAAGAGGTGATTTGAAAGGAAGAAAGGCCGATTTAAAGGGATCTGAGGAGGAGGTTTCAGATCTGAAAAAGGGAAGGCTGAAACTCTGAAAAACAGACGGCTGAAATAGCTAAAACTCTTCTCTGGTAAACAAGAGGTCTGCCTTAGATGAATCTCCCACGCAGATGAGTAAAAAAGATCAACTAGGTCAAAGTGGTCGATGAGGCTGAAAACTTCGATGTAAGTCAAAGAAACCTGAAAATTGCAAACCAGCTAAAATTGTAGGTCGCAGTGCTCGACCTGCTTAGTGCAGGCCGCAGAAAGAGGTCAGTGCGACCCAGAGGTCCATGTCGTGCAGCTTTGGCCAGGCAGTGCTACCCCGTCTTGCTGTCTCATGGGTAGATTTTCAGACCATTTGCCTCTCTGGGGCCATTTCCGATGTCGCTTACCTCGCGCAATAGCTTAAGCACACTAAGTTAAAAATTTTAATGTTTTAGGTTTTGTGTGAGAAAAACAACATAAAAATAGGGAAAATAAATAGCTGAAAAGAAACCCTAGGGTCTGAAGTAGCTGGATATGCAGGAATATGAAAAACGACAGCGGTTGTAATTTAAAACCCGTGTGGAGTCGCCATTTGTTAGTATGAATCCTTTGTCGAAGTGTACGAAAAAGGACCACTTTAGCTACGCATAACTAATAGCCCCAACAACAAAAGTGGCTGCCAATATCTTCAGATCTGCGGTTAGTTGATCAAGAAAAGAGCTGCAAAAAACCAGATCTATGCATGGAAAGACATTAAGCAGTAAAAATAAGGGTTTGCTCCATATACCAATAGACAAGACAAGAACAATTTTTGAAATAATTTTTGTATTAAGGGCACCTGGGAGGAAAACAAGAAGGCGTATCCAATTCTCCTTAGTGGGATGGGTTCTTTGAAGTCCTCAGCACTTCAGATCTAAGATCTCTCTCTCTTGCTGGTGTAGAAAACCCAATGCAAAGAATAGAGCTCAAAGGGAGCTCACACAGCAGAAAATGGAAAAATGTGACCAAGTGTATAGATCTAGAGTGATCTAATAGGCAACAAAAGGTGAAGAATGGTAGGAAAAACCCTCCTATTTATAACAAAATATTGGGTCATTCTAGATCTTGGTGCATGATTAAAATAATGTTAACCAAATCTAGATCCACCTTTTATGGAATATTTTATTATATTTGTTGAAGGGAAAAGGTATTTGACTTGGGTCAAATCCCTTTATTTGTCAAAAATAAATAAATAAATGATTTATTTATCTTTTTAAGGAAGTGGTTGAAAGATAATCAAATAAATAATGATTTATTTAATTATTTGTGGGTGATTTGGTCATATTTAGCAAGGAATATTATCTAAATAAGATTTAAATAATTATTCCTAGAAAATAATAAGATAAATAAAGGTTTATCTAATTAATTTCTTTGTTTTTGGGTTAAACATAACTGGGAATAATAATTAAATTATGGTTTAATTAATTATTCCATGAGGAAAATCAAACAAATATAGGTTTGTTTAATATTTCCTTTGGGGTTTCCTGTTTAGACCATAAACAACCTAATAAATGTGGTTTATTAAGTTATTTAACATAGTGAAGGCAATTTTACTTAGGGTAAAATTGGTCTTACATGGTGTACTTGGGTCCATCTAATGATAATAGGTTAGATGACCAAAAAATGGTGTAACAACATCTCTTCTCAGAGATAAGCTACCATCGCCCAAGCTAGTTATTTCCATTCTTTATGCAGGAATATTAAAGTTATTTGATATTAATGAAATGAGAATTTTTTTATGCTACATGTCTATGTTTATGTTTGTTTTTGTATTCTATTGTTCTCTTGCATAAGTTTGGATCAGTGGTATCAAAGTGTCCTAATCCTTCCTTATTTTTCTTTGCATGTCCCTAGCGACGTCGGGGTATAAGGAGTTAGGGCTCGAATTGGTTGACATTTGCAATACTGGCCATGCAAAGCTCGAATATCTCCCATGGTGGAAGAAAAAAATAAGACAGAGTAGGAGATCCTTTCATAATATTCTCGAAGAATCCATCAAGCGACAAAGGAATGTGGTGATCGATAAATTCACCCAGATCCTTTGGGGGATGCCCATAGGTGACACATCTTCATTCAACAACCTCTCTGGAGGCACCACTCCCTTCAAGGTACAAGTCAAATTTGAGATTCATATATTTGAAGGATAGCTAGATGAAAACATTGTATATAGATATGTTGGAAGGATATTTTTAGGTTCATGATTTTTCCAATTGAGAAAATATTTCTTTTGAACTCCTGAAAGTCACTGCCCATGTCAAGGACTAGTGGGAAACCTACTTTGAATAGAGATATGAGAGAGAACCCTCACTATTTTCATCCGCACCCACTTGGAATTATTTCCTAGATGCCATCAAGGAAAAATATTACCCCGTGGGGAGCTACGAGGACAAGTACAATGGACAACACCATAGGAACAAATGAAACAAGATGTACATGGGCTAATGAATATTTTCCATACCCTGTGCACAAAGTTGGGTATCAAAGATTCGAAAATAAATCTATTTCTCATGTACCAGAGCTTCTTTTAAAAATACATTTAGGATGGAATGGAGATCCCATACATCTCCTCGCTTGGTGCATCACACTGCTATGTTTCCAAGGCTAAGTAGAAATTCAAGCAAAAGAAGCAAGAGTTTGGATCGAAAACCCAAACCAAAGAAAAGGCACCTGCAAGCCATAGAGAAAAGGGAAGAGTCATCTCCTTGAAGTCGCAAGCCAAGAATAATGGAAAGGAGAAGAAGGACACTAACAAGTGGTGCGAGTTCCATAAAAATACCACTCACAACACAAAGAAATGTCACACAAATAAGGAACTGGAGGGCGAGATGAAAGACTCAAAGACATATGCATGCTTTTATTTTGAGATATAACCCAACAAGGAAACTGACAAGGGAAATATAATCATTAACGCAGAACCCACTATGATGGTAGCCACCACCAAGCTCTATAGCAAGGGGAGATACACTTCCACTCGTATATATCAGTAAAGGGTTTGTCGGTGCAGTTCATCATTGATAATGGGAGACAGGAGAATCTGATCTCTGCCTTAGTAATTAAGAGATTGAATATTGCAAAAGTTTTGCACCCACAACTATACACCATCAATTGGCTCCACCAAGGGCAAGATCTCTGTGTTAGCCAGTGGTGTCGATTTCCCTATAGCATCAAGCCCTTTGTAGATGAGGTATTGTGAGGCGTTTCCCCTCTTGAAGTCTGTGATGTTTTATTAGGTCAGAAATACCTATGGAAACGTCATGCCATATATGAATTGAGACCTCGTTATGTCAATATTACTTTGAGTAAGAAATTGTACAAGATACTAGAGGTAGCATTTCCTACTTCCTTTTCTTTGATTTATGTTAAAAAATGTAGTAATATCATTTCCCATGTTGGGAAATTATTATTCTTTATGATTCACCCTCAGAACAAGAGGAATATTGTGGCAACATCCACAACCTCTAGATAGGGCTACTCCGCACACTAGCGACAGATGGACAAGGTCATGGAGGAGTACAAGGACATCTTCACCTTTCCCATAGGGGTACTTGTACACTGTTAGGCCAAGAAATCCATTGATTTTAACCCCAGTGTGTTATTACCTAATGGAAAAATCGGCCAGTGCTCTGTTATGGATAAATATGAAATCAAGAGGCATATTCAGAAGCTAATGTACAAAGGGCACATCAGGCCAAGATCCCCAACCTGTGGGAGCCCAATCATGTTGGTAAAGAAGAAGAATGGAACTTGGAGGCTATGTATTGACTATCGAGAACTGAATAAAATCACTCTTTATAATAGGTATCCAATCCCACAGATTGATGACATCTTGGAATAGCTGAATGGGTCAAATATTTTAGCAAGATTGACTCAAAGTCCTGTCACAACCAAGTACCAATCAAACCCTCTGATGTGTGGAAGACTACCTTTGAATCCAAGGATGACCTTTTTAAAAGGCTAGTTAGTAATTTTGGGTTGAAAAATACCCCCAAAACCTTCATGATGCTAATGGAAAACATCCCAATCTTCAGTTAGTGTTCGGAAGAGAACCTACACCATATTTCAGAGCTCCTCCAAAATATGCGACAACACAAGTTGTGTGCCAATTTGGACAAATTCTATTTTGGCATGACCCAGGTTCAATATATTGGGTATTATCATTGATGAGAAGGATGTGATTGTCGACCCAACGAATGTACAAGTTATTCAATATTGGCCAACCCCAACCACTCTAATAGAGCTCTGCAAATTTTCCTGCCTTCTAATTTCTACCACAGGTTCGTGCTGGGTTTCTCTCATATCACTTGGCGTTTGAGTCAAGTCACTAAAGGCGGAGTGAAAGAAAAGTTATTTTGGTCTAAATCTAAACAAAGTTTTTTTTGAGTTGAAGCATCAACTCTACTCCAAACCGAATTTCACATTACCAGACATGCAACAACCATTTGAGATTTAGATAGATGCCTCTAACTATGCTAGTGGTGCAGTTCTTACTCAATAGGGGTATCCCGTGGCATATCACAATGAGAGATATTTAGACACAGTATGAAAGTATCCCACCTATGATAAATATATGTACTACATTATGCAGAACTTTCGACAGTGAAAGCATTACAATGTGGGGAAAGAAACAATAATCCACATAGACCACTGACCCTTGCAGTTCATAAAAAAACATTGAAAGTTTCAAAACAAGCTTCGTAAAAAATGGTACACATACTTGCAAAATTTCCATTTTAACATTAAGTGTAAGAAGGTAAACACTAATAATGTTAAATACTACCTCAGTTGACTACTGGTTATGGCATTCACCACTTTGATAAAATATTTTCGATAGGAGACTTTGGAATGGCCATAACTTTACAAGAGTGATCCCGAATTCAGCACCACATATCAGATGCTCCTGGAAGGTAAGAAAGTTTTAGACTTTCTCCTCTAGGAAATGGTATTATGCCACCTAGAACACCTCTGAATTCCTTCAGGCAAGCGTGCCAAGATGAATTGAGAGTCACACTATAGTCGAGTTGTTAGATATTTTGTGGTAGAAAATACAATGGAAGTGTTATTGAGGTATTTTTATTGGCCAAACCTTTGACAAGATGTTGGGAAGTACATCAATTCATGCACTGCTTGTGCCATTTACAAGCCTACAATCAAGAAGCAAGGCCTGTATACTCCTCTGCCTAATTGTAGTTGGCCCTCAGAATCCATCTCTATGGATTACATGTCAGGCCTTCCTTCTACCAAGCATGGAAATGACTGTGTTTTCGTGGTCATCAATAGATTCTCCAAGATGGTAATCCTGGTGGCATGTTAGAAGAGTATCACCATAGAAGTCACTACCAAAATATTTTTTGAATGGGTGAGCTTATACATTGGGATCCCAAAATCCATTATCTCAGTTTAGGACAACAATTTCCTAAGTGAATTCTGGTAAACCCTTTGGTCATTTTTAAATACCAAGCTCACTAAGTCCATGACCTTCCACCCCCAAACTGATGGCCATAAAGAGGTCATCAACATGATGATCATGCACATCCTAGACATGTAAAACTTGAAGAATCCATGCACATAGGACACAAGCCTCCCCTATGTTGAACATAGCTACAACAAAGGTCTCCACAACTCAACTAACCCCAACCCCTTTCAAGTGGGACTGGGATTTCATCCACTATTTCCCATTGATGTTTCCATACCACTTGCATCTACTCAAGTAGATTCGTCTCATGTCCAGTCCAAAGAGGAAAAAGCTTAAAATTTCATTGAAATAATTTAGCACATCCACCAACAAGTCCATGAAATATTGAACAGAGAAAATTCTAAGTAAAAATAGTTCCATGACCAACATCCGGTGCCACACAAGTTTCAAGTGGGTGACAAAGTTTGGTTATATTGCAGAAGGAGAGCATCTCTGGGGCCTACCGCAAGATTCAAGTGCTAAAATATGGGACTTAAACAACAAATAAGGTTTTAGGGGACAATTCATTCGAGCTCAAAATTATATCATTCCTTAGCCTACACCTAGTATTCAATGTGGACAAGTTGTGAACATACTTTCACCCATTGCTGGACACATCAGACACTGCTAAGAGGTTGACACTAATAGAGCTCAACCCAAGATGCATCGAATATTCCACAACTAATAGGATCATGGAAAAATGGAACAACAAAACTCTCCAGCAGAGGATCCAACTATATCGAGTTGTCGAAGTTGGCCAACTCCTTCACCAGGGAAAGTGGCTCACAAGGGACCAAGTTCAAAAAAAAATTCCTCACCTCATGGAGGCTCTGCATGAAATGGGAGCTATTGCTTCCTAAGGGGAAGGAATAAACCAGGTGGATATTGGTGGCCAACCTCTTATTCCACTTGCATATCAAGTTGGTTTCATTATTTTCCTTTCTTCTAGCACAATTCACTATTTAGAGAATTTGTTTTGAGTCCTGAACTTTTGGAGTTGTTTTGACCCCATAAATGGATTTTTTTTGAGGTCCGCAATAGGCCAATATCCATAGGCAAGGTCTTGCCACAAATATTGTATTACTCAGAGAGATATTTATAACAAGGTATCGTACATTCCAAACAACGATCATATGAACAAGTTACGACCCCGGGAACATGGCTGCCAAACTAACCCCAACGGGGCCCACAAAATCTTGGCATTCCATCTCCTTGGGTTAGGTTTTTGGTTGTTTATGGTTTCCATATTCTAGTAAATAATAAAAACTAAATTGAGAATCATTGTAACACATTCCATAGGAATGTAGTCACCACATCTCTTCTCAGGGATAAGCTACAATCGCTTGAGCTAGTTATATCCATTATGTATGTAGGCACATTATAGTTCTTTGATATTAGCGAAATGAGAATTTAACTTTGATTTTATTTCTATATTCTATTGCATTCCGGCATGGATCAGTGGTATTAGAGTGGTCTTATCTTTCTCAGTAATTTTTTTCATGTCCTGAACGAGGTTGGGGTATAAGGAGTTGGGGATCAAACTTGTTGAATCTTTTCAAGACCAACCTGACAAACCCCAATGGCCTCCAGTGGAAAAAGAAAATAAAGGAAAGGGAGTAGGAGATCCATTCAAAATATTGCTCAGAGAATCACTCAAGCAACAAAGGAATGTGATGATGGAAACCTTTGCCCAAATCCTTCGGCAGTTTCCCACAGGCGACGCATATTCATATGATAGCCACTTTGGAGGCACCACTCCCTTCAAGGTACAAGTCAGATTTGAAATTCCCATATTTGAAGGAAAAATAGATGAAAAAATCATAGATAGATGGTTAAATCTATTGGAAGGATATTTTTTGGTTCATAATTTTTCCAATTGGGAAAATAATACTTTTTCACTCCTTAGAGTCACCCCCCATGTCAGGGACTAGTGGGAAACCTACTCTAAATAGAGGAATGAGAAAGAACCCTCATTGTTTTCAGTTGTTCCCACTTGAAATTATTTTCGAGACACTATTAAGGAGAAATATTATCCTGTGGGGAGCTATGAGGACAAGTACATACAATGGACGACGCTGTGGAAAAAAAGGGATCAAGATGTGCATGAGTTGAAAAAGCTTTTCCATACCTTGCACAAAAATTTGGGTATCAAAGATTCAGGAAACAAATTGGTGCTTAAGTACCGTATTTTCTTACAAAAATACATTAAGGCGGAAATGGAGTTCCTAGACATCTCCTAGATTGGTATAGCATACCACTATCAGTGACCTCAAAGTAGAGAAAATGTGCCCCAAGCCAAAGAGAAAAGGGAAGAGTCAAAGCTACAACTCCACAGGAAAACTCCTCGAGGTAGCAAGACAAGAATAACTAGAAGGCAAAAAAGGACACTAGAAAGTGGTGCGAGTTCCATAAAACTCCCACTCACATCACATTCAAATGTTGTGCAAAGCAGGAGCTTGTGGTCAAGCTTAAAGACTCAAAGACAGATGCATGCTTTGATTTCTAGCTAGAAATTGATAAAGGAAATTAGATAATTTACACAAAACTCACTACGAAAAGAACCACCACCAAGCTCCAAAAGGCAGAACCCAAGGATCTAGAGGAGGGGGAGTGCCTCTTTCACTCATATATGTGGGTAAAGGATTCATCAGTGCATTTCATCATTGACAGTGAGAGCCAAAAGAACCTTATCTCAACAGAGGTAATAAAGATATTGAAGACACCTACAATGTCGCACCCATAGATGTACAATATCGAGTGTCTACACCAAGGGTGAGATCTATGCATCAACCAACAATGTTGCTTGCCTTATTGCATCAAGCCCTCTGCAAATTAGGTATTGTGCAATGCTAACCCTCTTGAATTTTATGATGTTTTATTAGGTCAACCATACCTTTGGAAACGTCACATTGTATATGAATCCAAACCTCATTCTCTTATTATTACTTGGGTCAGAAGTTTTACAGGATACCAAAGGTAGTGCCACCTACTGCCTTTTATTTGGTCTCTAGTTAACAATGCAGTAAGAAAGTTTCCCAGACCAAGAAATTTTCTTCCCTATGACTCTCCCTTTGAAAAATAGGAATATTGTGGCCACATCCACAACCTCTTGAAAGGGATACTCCGCATGACATGAACAAATGGAAAAGGTTGTGCAAGAGTACACAGTCATATTTAGCTTTCCCACATGGTTACCCTTAAAATGTTAGGTCAAGCACTCCATTGACATGACCCCTGGCACAATACTTCCCAATGGACTGAGATTTTGACATTTTTTTCTAGATAATGGTGAAATTAAGAGGAAAATTTAGAAGTTAGTGCAGAAAGGGCACATCAAGCCAAACTCCTCACCCTATGGGATCCTGATCATGTTGGTACAGAAGAAGGATGAAACTTGGAGGCTTTGTATTGAATATTTGGAACTAAATAAGATCACTGTGTGGAATAGGTATCCAATCCCACAAATCGATGGGCTTCTGGACTAGCTCAAGAGGGCCAAATATTTCAGCAAGATTGACTTGAAGTATAGCTACCACCAGCTACCAATTGAACCCTCTAATGTGTGGAAGACCACATTCAAATCCAAGGAGTGCCTTTTAGAATGGCTAGTAATTCCTTTTGGGTTAACCAATTCCCCCGTAAAATTCATGAGGCTATGGATGACATCCTGATATTCAATCAGAGTTGGGAAGAGCACCTACATTGTGTTTAATAGGTCCTCCAAACCCCGCGACATGACAAGTTGTGTGCCAATTTGGAGAAATGCACTTTTTGCATGACTGAGGTTCAATATATAGGTTACATAATTGATGAGAGGGGTGTCCACGTTGACCCAACCAAGATACAAGTTTTTCGGTATTGGCTAGCACCAACCACTATAATAGAGCTCCGCAAATTTTTGGGTCTTTCCAATTTCTACCGCAGGTTCATGTTGGGTTTCCCTCTTATCAATTAGACTATGAGTCAAGTAACCAAGAGTGGAGAAAAATAAAATCTATTTTGGTTTGAATCCCAAAAGAAGGAATTTTTCAAGTTGAATCATCACCTATGCTTTGTATCGGTGCTCACATTATCATACCTACAATAACCATTTGAGATTAAGACAGATGCCTTCGACTATGCTATTGGAAAAGTTCTTACTTAGGAGGGAGATCCAGTTACATAGTGATACACTTTCAAAAACAGTCCGAAAGTGATGTATTCCATTGTGAAATCCTGCTGAAAATGGAAGAATTACATTATGGTGAAGGAAATGGTCATCCACATAAATCATCGACCCCTATAGTTCATTTAGGCACAAGGAAAGTTGTAGAATGATCACTATCACAAATGGTCCACACACTTGAAATAGTTCCATTTGAACATTAAATACAACAAGGGCATCACCAATAATGTTGTAGACTGCCTCCGCTGATCGTCAATCATGGCGTTGACCACTATGCTCGACCCTTGTGGACACAATACTTTGGAATGCCCACAAATTAAAAGAGTGATCCATAATTCGACAACACATATCATATTTTCCTAAAAGGTAACCAAGTTCTAGAATTTCACCTCTAGGACATGCTATTATTCCACTTAGGACACCTCTGTGTTCCTTCAATCAAACATGCCAAAATGATTTGGGAGGCACACTATAGTCGAGTTTTTGGAAATTTTGGGGTAGAAAAATAGTGGTATTGTTGCAGAAGTATTTTTATATGCCAAAACTTTGACATGATATTTGGAAGTACAATTAGATAATGCACTGTCTGTGCCATTGCCAAACATACAATTAAGAAGAAAGACATATATACTCATTTTCCTACTCCTAGCCGACTGAGGGAATCCATCTTCATGGATTACATATCGTGCCCTCCTTCTACCAAGGATGGAAACAACTGTGTTTTCATGGTTGTCAACATATTCTCCAAGATGGCCATTCTGGTAGCCTGCAAAAGAGTATCACCATAGAAGCCACTATCAAACTCTTCTTTGAAGGAGTGTGGGTACACTTTGGGATCCCACAATCCATTATCTCAGATCAGGATGTCAGGTTCCTATGTGCATTCTAGTCAAGCTTCTAGCCATTGTTAGATACCAATATCACTAAGGCCATGTCCTTCCACCCCAAAACTAATGGCTAGATAAAGGTTGTCAACAAGATGATCGTGCAAATCCTACACATGTACAACTCAAAGAATCCATGCACATGGGACGAAAGCCTCCCCTATGTCCAGCACAACTACAACAAAGATCTCCACAACTCAACTGGACACAACCCATTTCACGTGGGACTGGGATTCCAACCAATATGTGCCATTGATGTTGCCATACTACTTGCAGCTAAAAATATCAAACTGAGCCTAATATTGTTCTCCTGAATTTCTGATCTTTAAGAATCTTTAAGAAGAACAAATGATCCTAGAATTCCAAACTATTATATCCATTTATAAAAAATTATCTTGTTTCACTAGTATCTAATATTTACATTCATATCTTTTACATATATCAATGTTGACGAATTTTCACAACTTTTCTCTATCAAATGAGTAGACTACGTTTTATTGGATTTTTCACCATCACAATTTCTTGTATTTCTAACTTAAAAAGTAATCAACATTCTAAAAATTTAAGCATGACATGGTTAATAGTATTAAGGTAATCATCTACATAGTTTTTACGATAATTTGTTTACTTGGACCCCACATGATGTAGAGTTTTTGACACTAATATTTCTTTAAATTCTCAGGTGTATTGGATCTTAATCTCAAATTTAAATTTTATCACAACACAACACTATTTGATATGTTCAGGAACTTTCTAAAACTAGTTGTTTCTATAGCATGGGTTATTATCCTTTTGACATGTTATGTGCATACATGGGAAAAGACATTCAGGATAATGAAGACTATCAAGTTGTGGCTTGGGAAATTAGGAAATATGGCTTCATTGTATATATTCGTTGTTTTTGTATATTTCCTCCCAAAAATATTAGCGATTATCTCTTTTCTATTTCCATTTTTGAGGCGTGGATTGAAAGTTTAAACTGGCTCATTGTAATGTTTCTCCTCTAGTGGTCCTAGGTATCCTTTTAAACCTCCATGAATATAGACATGCATTATGAAAGCATCTTTTTTTGATAGAATTTTTGTCACAATTTATGTTTTTTAACAAATATTTTTAAAATAGATTTAATTTTACGGTATATATGATAACCATCATCATTAATTTTAAAGATGGTTTATTTAGAACCTGTATTTTATGTCAGTATGCTATTTTTTATGTCACTAACCTAGACGAGGATGTGAAATGTAGCCAATATTATGCTTTGGAAGAGGGATGCATGAGGGTGAATTCACACTCTTAAGGTGATTTTCCATGCTTCGTTTATGGTATTTGGGTTTTTTTTTAAATTATAAACAATGAAATGACACCAAAAAATATCTAACTAAACAATGATTATCATTAATCTCTTATTATATAAGGGTTTATGTAAATATATAATATATGCTTGCTTAAACCTCTTTTGCACAAAAAAAAATGCACAATTTTTTAGATGAATATCAACTTCTTATGATTGTGAAAATTTTATGATATGCAGAAATTTGTTCAATAATTGTAGCTTACAATGGTTCTCAACTCAAGGGAGAAACCTCCAAAAGAACTTAGTGAAGATTTTTAGCCTCTTTTAAATCACATGGTGCATGAAGAATTTGGAAAAATGGTGGTGCCAACTTCATTTAAGATGTTTAAGCACAATCTAGAATGTAACAAAACCGGGTTAAAAGTTCATGTAATAAAAGTTAATAAAGGCAAAAATAATACCACGGTTAAGGGACACTTATTCCAAGCTGACTTTTTGGGGAAACATCCTAGTGTGGGTGTTCATTTGTTTTATTATGGATAAGGAAATTGGCAAAGGAAATGGAAAAGGAATTTGGAAAGGAAAAAAACTATTTTTGGCACATTTATTTATGAAAATAAGGGAAATTAGGAGAAAAGAAAGGTCAAAGGTCACAGGTTGCATGTGAGGAGGAAGTTGAAGCAAAATAATAGAAAATTGAAGAAAATAGAGGCCTAATTGATAAAATGGCTTCTGAGCATCATTTGGTAGCTTTTTTTCAGTTCATTTTAGAATTACTCTCAGAGAGGAGAAGATCACCAAGAGGAGAAGGATATCAAGAAAGTAGAGAAAGGAAAAATTAAGAAAAGGAAGGAAACATAAATGAAAGGAAACCAAATATCAAGAAAGGAATAGCAAGATCAAGAAACTTCAACAAGAATACTTGCAGGTAACATATTCCATCTCTGCTTTCCTAGCTAGTTTTCACATGCATGGTATGTGCATGTTGGTATTTGGTTCTTTTGTTTTCGGTGGCATGGTTTTGCTGGATTTGGAAAATGGTTTTCAACCATGCCTTTCCTTTTTCTGGATAGATATGGTGTTATGGTATTATTCCTAGTTTTGAGCTTTGGAATTACCCGACAGTTTTAGAATCTGGGGTGGAGGTGGTCTTAGGCTTATTCCCAAAGGCCTAGGAATCCCTTGAATGGTTTTCACGGGATACATGGTAAATCCTAAGGGTGGTGTATCGGTAAGGGCCTAGTGATCCTATGTGGATTTTGGTAAAGCCAAGATACAAGGATACATAAAATATCTCAAGCCTGATAATGATGAGATCCGGAGGCATTCCAAGCTTGGTTCAATTTTGTGATCGAGTGTCAGTTTAGGTGAGATCATGATATGGTAAGGCTGGAGGTGGTTTAAACTCTGGATTCCCTTGGTTTTTTTTCGATTGGTTTGTCCATGATATTCCACATTCATGCTTGGAATATGGCACAGGGGTGACTAGCTAAAAGAAATATTTGGTTAAGCCATGTATATGTTCGGGTGCTATGTGGAAGTACCGAACCTGGTTGACTCTTGCTTATGTTGAATGAAAGCTAATTTCTCTAGATTTTGTACTTGTATTTATGTGGATTTAATGGCTATTATATTATATTTTTTTCTATGGTTATATGCTGGTTATAAGCATGGTTATATGACTGGTTCTAGTCATGGTTAATTTCATGTTTTTACTTGTAATTGAAAGAATAATGGATGCAAGACCTAATTAATGTTAAGACAACTAATGGGCGAGGGTGGTGATCCTTATTGATGGTTTTCATGTGAATTTTTAGTGCCTTATGTTCAATATTGTATTCATGAGCTACATATTTCATTGTTGCCAAGTGTTTGACAGAATGTTAGTCCCGGTTGAGATGGTCAGGCCTAGTCATGGTGTTAGTTTCTGGTGTACAAGCATTGTCCTTGTGTAATTTATGGTTTTTGAAATTTAAAAGGATTTCTGGGATGAGGTCTAGCCCCAACCTTGGAATTTAGCCTTAAAATCTGTAGTCACTAGCACAACACTAAATGAAAAATTCTAGTGTCTTAGGATTATGCATGCGACTGGGAGATTCCAGTCGCATTGTTGTCTTGTAAAGGGTGATACTAGGGGTAAAATCTAGATAAAAGGGAGGGTGAGATCAGCAATGGACACATGAATGAGTTGGATAAGTCTAGGAGGGTCCCATGGCACCTAAGAGAATTAAATATGTTTTTTCTTGACTACATTTCCTTAAGGCCACTTAGGAGGTTCGGTCTTGTCATAACATGTCCTCATCTCATGTTTTCCTGGGTAAGTTGGTGAAAGTGGGTAGATGTGAGGGGAGGGGATCGTTACACACAACTTTCATTAGAGGTTGTTTGTCTCCTTTTGAAATTGACAAAACATGACTTGAGAAAATATGTTGGTGATATTCTACCCTTATTTCTATAGAAGGCTCATCACAATAATGAAAGAAGAAGGAAATATTCTTTAGAGATAATTAAAACTCTTATTTTGAACTCTAGTGATCCAGATGCCATAACACTATATTTAATTCCATCAAAGGAGTTATTGGGTGTTAGTCATTACCTTTAACATTTTACTTGATGTTATGGGTATTGGTTTTAGGCATTGTTACCACAATGTTTTTAATTTTTTATTGGCACAATTTGTATCTTGAATAACTTTTGGGTCTATTCTTTGGGTATTCATTTTACTTAGAGATGCATTCATAAAATAGTGTGTTGTGGATGGAAAATTAATCTGTCATGTTTTTGATATGAATGTAATTTACAATCTTTGTAGGGTCAGAAGGGAAATTGACATTTCCTTACCAGAGGGTTGGAATGTTTATGAAATTCAAGCATTTTCTAGTGCCCTTACTGACAAAGACTTGAATACTTTGGTAACCGCTATAGCAAGTTATATGATATATGTTTGCATAGAAGATGATATATTTCCCACTAGCCAAAATTAATTTTTATTGTTTATTTTGATAAATGTATGATATCATTATTTTCATTCCCTTTTTATTAATTTTCTTGGAAAACAATTACAGGGAAGGAGGAGGCACACATTGAAATATTGTTGTCTTTGCATTCCTGGATTGCAAAATCAGCAGATGGATTTGTACATGATGCTACTTGT
The DNA here is from genome assembly GCA_034641835.2 of Pinus albicaulis. NCBI lineage: Eukaryota > Viridiplantae > Streptophyta > Pinopsida > Pinales > Pinaceae > Pinus > Pinus albicaulis. The sequence goes on from CM076582.1 coordinate 863,491,426, forward strand.
TTATTTTGTATGGGACTTAAAGAGAAGGAAAATTTTCAAAGAGCACAACTTCATAGTCTAAAATTAGCATGCCAGGACTCAACGATTTTGATACGAGTAAATATTGTGGTCTAGATCTAATGATTAAAAATTTTCAAGTTATAAATGATTCTATAGCTTTAAATATTTTGTTTTAAATGAAATATGACCATATTGAAATTTATTTTGAAGATGGTATTAATTGAATTAATTGCTTTGTATTTTTCGACCAGATGATACCTTTGGTGGAGCCATTGATACAACTTCCTAAAAGTGGGGCTTCTAAGCCTATGCAAACACTAGAGGGAATGTATGCTCTACTTCTTGTACCAAAGTTTGCAGTTGTGAAAACGAAAGCTAGTTAGTGACATATTTCTTGTACAAGACCTTTCATTTCTATCCATATAATAGAGAGACAAATAGTCACCCATGTTCACATGATTGATGGATGTAAACTAACTATACAAAATATTACAAATAACAAAACTATGTCAATATCTATATTTTATTTTTGTCTTAATGTGACAATGGTTTGTTGTACTAAGGAGATATATCTGGTTTGTCACTATGAGGTGAAGTCACAAGAATACTATAATTTCTCAAGGGTTAAATTCATTGTTTAATTTTACTTTGCAGTTGGTGCCTATGATTCGAAGTGATCCTAACATGCCTTTTTTAAGAGTCTACTTTCTCATATCTCAATTATCTTCCTTTGTATAAATTACGTTTATCCCTTATGGACTCATATGTTGTGCATCTTATTAGTATCTTATAGATGTAAAATATATGAGGCATTCTCCATTCTTCAATCCTCTATTGATTGTTCCAAATTTCATCTTTGATGCCAACAAGCATTGATCCCATGTGATAATCAACTTTCTTCTCCATCATAGTGTTTTTATAGGATATATGATGCATTCATTCATGCTTATGTATGTTTTCTTGCATACGAGAGAGAGAGAGAGAGAGAGAGAGAGAGAGAGAGAGAGACGTGAATATTGATATTTGTTGCTTTCAAGAGCTTCATGACTATTGGGCTTCCATGTTTGCATTGGGAGTGGAGGAGATAGGTAGCTCCCAAAGTGGTATTCTAAGAAATGTGTGCATCTCAATATTTTCTATTAGTTTTGTGCCATATTAGTTTCGAGGTTATGATTACCTTGTGGAAATGAAAAATATTGGATGTTTTAAGGTTGTAGTAGTTCAAGGTCCTCATCTAATCAATGCTATTTGAAAATGAATTTAATTTCTTTATAAATTTGAAGTCGTCATCCTAGTTTTTTTTATTAATATATTATTGACTACATAGTTTTCCTATGAATTTTGATATTATAGGTATATAGTTGATTATTAGAATTGAGGTGGTGAAAGATGAAATTGCCACCAAAATGGACAAATTTCAAATACAACACTTTCATCATTGCAACAAGTTCCACTTTAAATTCCATTTGTATTTATATATTTTTCTGTATATTAATAATAAGAAATTTTTATACAATTTTTAAAATAATATTTTTATTAAAATTATGTTTTTCGGATCCAATCTCTTTTCAAGTTACTTATATTTTTATTTAATTAATTAAAATGATTGTTTCATACTTTATTCTTCTAAGATATTATATTAATTGTTGTTATATTTTTATTAAACTTATTACAACAAAATCTAGGTGGTGGAAATTTGAGAAAAAAGAAAAAGTAGTGACATTGCCCCCACGTGCCTCTTTTTTATTATATGTTTTTTTTTTCTTTCCATTTGTTTTCACAAGTTATCAATAGTTTGAGCCTTTCAACATGTAACATAGTTGCTATTATTGCTCCTAATATTTTCCTGAAGGTTGAATGCTAAGTTCCTAAGGTGTTTTTTTTATGGTGACATTTTATTTTCTTTGTTTATACAAGTATTTTGGCCACATAATGGCCACTAATTCCCAATTGAAGAAAACTTGTTCAAGTTTCATGCTTTTCTAAGGAAACATGACATTGACATTGTTGATGTTGAGGTATATGTCATATAAATATTTTATAGTCTACTTTATTTTATATTTTAGTGTTCATCATATTTCATGTCTTATACTCTCCATTGTATCTTCTTTCATTTTTAGAAGAGGAACTCAGTATTGATGATAATAAGTAGAAATTGAAGAAAGAGGAGAACAATAACACTAGAGCGAAAAATGATGAAAGAGAGAGAGATGAGAATCGATATAATGAGACCTTGAAAACCAATATCCTGTATGAGACAGACACATACATATTGATGGTCAAGTCTTAGAGTTGGTGAATTGACCTGCAATTCCTTGGAAAGACAATGATAATGTTGTGAAGTGATGAAACAATATTTCATGCATAAATTGTATTATGACCAATATTAAGTTGGAAGATGATATTGTAATAATTAACATTTCATATAATATAATTGTAATACTTAATATATATAATTGTATTTTTTATGAAACTAGCTCCAAAAATAGAAGAAAAGAGAGATAAAACACTTAGAATTCAACCATTTCGAGGGGGAAACCTCCTTTACATTACATAAATGAAAAATTCTTGGATGTTACAAATGAAAAAATCTCCTTCTCTATATAGAAGTCCATGGGGTCACAATATAATCCTAGCCGACCTAACAATAACAATGTAAGGGCTCAATAATAACAATATGGGGGTTACAGGGGTACAACAATAACAATAAGGGGGCTACACTAACAACAATATGGGACTACACTAGTAATATAGGGACCTAACATGCCCATCTCCTTGAAATTTTTTTTTTCCTCAACACTTGAGTAGCTCTGGATGCTTCTGTATAAAATTTTCATCCTCCCATGTAGAATCTTCAGTGGATAAGTTCTTCCACTTGATGAGATACTCTGAAATTGATCGATTTCATAGTTGCTGAGTTCTTGTTTTCGTGATTGTTTCAGGTTCCAATATGATTTTTCCTTCCTCTCTAAGTTATGGCAATATTGTTTGAACTAGAATTTTGTCACATATAACCTTCTTTAAGCATGAAAAATGGAAAACTGGATGCACTTGTGAAGAAGGAGGAAGCTCCAATTTGTATGCCATAGTACTAATCTTTTTCAACACCTTGTAAGGAACATAATACTTTGGCGATAATTTATTATCCTTCTTAGCTTGCTTGAGGGAAATTTGTTTGTATGGTTGTAGTCGTAAAAATACCCAGTCTCCTACATCAAAACCTCTCTCACATTGATGTTGATCTGCCTGTTGTTTCATTTGATTTTGTGCCAAATTTAGGTTATCCTTTAAGAGTAGGAGACCTTGTTGTTGATGCTTGATGTGATCTTCCACCGCTTGAACATTATAATTTTCTCTTAAATATGATGCGATGGACAATGGATGATATCCATAGAGTGCCATGAATGGGGTCATTTTTGTTGCAGTATGGAAGGAAGCGTTATACCACCATTCCGCTAGAGGTAACCACTTGACCCATTGTGTTTGTTTATTAGATACAAAAAAATGAAGATATCCTTCCAAAAATTTGTTCACTATCTCAGTTTGACCATCAGATTGAGGATGATAAGATGAGCTATGAGCTAGTTGAGTATCCAAACAAAAAAATAATTCCATCCAAAATTTTCCAATAAAAATAGGATCTTTGTCTCTTACAATAATCTATGGGTTTCCATGTAGCTTTTGAATTTTTTCCATAAATGCAGTAGCAATTGTACTTGCTTTAAATGGATGAGATAATGCACAAAAGTGTGCATACTTGGTAAGTCTATCAACTACCACCATGATGACACTCTTTCCTTCAGACTTAGGTAAACCTGTGATAAAATCCAATGAAATCTCCTCCCAATGTTGACTTGGAATGGATAAATGATGCAGAAGAGTCGGGGTCTTAATTGTCTCAACTTTATTTTGCTGGAAAACCAAACATTCCACCAAAAAAATTTGAATATCAGATTTAAGGTCATCCCAAAAAAAAATTTCTTCACCCTGTGGTAAGTTTTTAAAAATCCTAAGTGTCCTCCTAAAGGAGAATGTAATGTTCCGAAATGGAAATCAGTAGCTTTTACACCACTAAAGAGCTCCTTTGTCAGAAATAGGAACAAGGCTATGTCAGAGATGGGCTGAGAGGGCTTTCACTAGCTATGTCACCTCTAAGGAGAGGATGAGAACCGGAGGCTATCTGGCCCTTTCTCAGGCTCTGCCTATATCTATGTAAATATTTCTTCCTCAAGAAGATCTTTCTAAAAAGGATGAGCTACAACAACATCTGAACTTTAACAAGCAGCAAAAACAATGAGATATTTACTCATAAAATGTGATAAGAGTGAAAAATTGATATATAGTCTATAGTAGCAAATGATATACAAAATCCTTGAGGAAAAGACCTCTCAAGGTGGGTTCAAATCAGCCTCAAGGGAAAATGTACATAAAATGGAGAAACACTATGCTACATACCCCAACAACTCTATAAATACACAGTCTATAAGGGAAAATGACTGTAGACTAAAATAGACAAGATGATATGACAATCAAATAAAGATAGGGGAGCAAGATCTCAACCCTAGAAAACAATACAACAAAAATCCTCTAAGAGATTGGCTAAAATACATAAAACAGAAAAATGCCGGAGATGCAGTGTAGCTGCTGCAACTCAATAATAATACATGAATGGAGAAGGATGTAGATGCTACAACCAATGTAGAAACCTCCTCCAATTATCTCCAAAGTGAAAGGATGCTCCCTCCACTGAAGACTACACTTCCCTAGTTCACTAGGTGAACTCCTCCTGCAAACCCCCTCTAAAAATAACGTTGTAAGAGGAAGGGACTGCACTGGGTATGAGATGAAATAATGGCCCAATGCCAAAATTTGCAATAGAAGCTCTGGTATCTCCTTCACTTATCTCCTAGAGAAAGAGTGAGCTCCTCCTCTACAAAATAGCTCCGAAAATGGGTGATGGTGAATCCTCACTAGAGCACCAACAACTCTAATGTTTTTGCCCAACATAATAACGCAATAGCTACAGCTGAATGCTTTGGCCTCAAGCCAAGATGTGAGGGAGATGAATAACAACTCCTCCAAGGCCTCCCAAGGAAGAGAAGGGAACTCCTAAATAGGAATACCTCTTGTGCTGAGCAGCACAAGCTATCTCAGTTGAACAACTGAAGAGAGCTCCAAAATCGAATTCCCAAGCATAATGAACAATGGCTCTCCTTCACCTTTTTATGCAAGGAATGCTTCCTTGCCATGGAACCCACCCATTAGGGTTTCTCTCATTCTCTAATTTCCCTCCTTTCAAAACTGCGCAGTCTTCTTGAGCAAGCTTCTCCTCTTAGCCACGTTGTTGACTTGGTCAACCATTGCCTAGTTCACTTGATTTTGGCCCTTTTCACACTAGGGACTACCAATTTTATCCACTTAAGTGACTCTTTGCATCTTAGGAGAGTTTATTTTGCTGCTACATGGGCTCCCTTGCCCATTTTATTCCTTTTATTAAAATAAAAGAAAAATTAATGTTCCAATTAACATAGTGAAAATTTTGGAACATGACAGTCCTCCCCTCCCAAAGATTTCTTACCTTCAAGCAAGTGCAAGGGTAGAACTAAAAATGAACCTACACTCAAGGCATGGAGTCTGAAATCTCCTCATGTAGATCCTCCATCCCCCAATCAATCAAACAAGCAAAATGAGTCACCCTCCAACTAGGCAACTCCTGAAAATACTCCTCCACCTTGTGCTCGAGTAGAAAATGTGGGCTGAAATGCTGAACATTGTAAGTTGCATAGCCTACCCCACACTATCCTCTTCTCCACTTATGATAAGTGTGGAGTGAAAAATGAACTTGGGCTGCAATAGTGTTGCCTCCAAGAGGCAAGATGAAGTCTATATCTGCAAGGATCTTTCCTCTAATGCTGCAAATCAAGCTATCCCAAATCATCTCATATGTGATGAATTGGAATTCATCATCATATGGCATCCAAAAAATCATATGGTTCACCTCATGGAAACACAAATGGCTGAACATGGTGACCATATCATCTCCCATACTCCCCTTGGAGCACGTGCTGCAAAAATAATGGAGATCTTCTATCCCAAAGGGAACATCCACCTAATGAGTCTCTCCCTCCTTATGATGCATATGGGGCTGCTACTGATATATGGCTGAAGCATAATGGTCTTAAAGAGAGATCCAAGCCACCCCATAAAACATACAAACCATGAAGTGCCTCCTCCAAAAATTCGAACTCTCCAAATAGCTCCTTCTACATGAAGGAAAGAGATGAAGCTTGGCAATCATGGGCTGCCCATTGTTTCTCATGAAACATACAACATGAAAAGTAGGGAGAATTAAACTCCCAATGGGCCTCCTTAATTTATTTCCCCTCTTCAAAACAATGCTTCCTCTGAACAGCGTTCCATTAGAAAAATATGGAAGCATAAGCTTGTGAGAGCAAGGAGGTGAAATATAGTTCCATGCATGGAACCAACGCAGGGCATCATTGGCCTGCCTTCACATATAATGCAACAAGTTTCTTTGTAGCCACTTGTTTTCTTCCATATTCATCCTACAATATGTGATCATGAACACATACTTTGGTGCTAAAGGTGCACACCAAAAACCATGTGGCTTTTCCCCACAAACCACCCATAAGATGGCCATCATAGCTGCTAAAATAGACCATGGGTGTAACCAAAAATAATTTACAAGAAGGAAGGATCCTCATTGATAAGATATGCTGTTCACAAAGATAAGAGAGTGCAAAACATGAAACAAATAGTTACCTCCCTCATCATGCACTTTGGTCTTTGAGCTGAAATGGCTCATGTGGAAATTCTCCCTTACTGCAACATAGTAGGGAAGTGGTTGTGCCAACCCTCTCTTCATATTTCAGGCTATGGATCTGTCCATATGCTGATATGCATCCATTAAGATGCCCTCCCAAGTGGAATCCTCCATCAATGAATAATATGCATGAGAATTCATGAAAGGAGAATCCATAATTGCTGCATGTAGGTGTCTCCTCTTGCGCTTGTGAGCCCAAGCCAAGAACATCAAAACATATCAAGGGATGCTGCCATTCATTACTTCCTCATCCTCACCTCCTACATGCTTCCAATATACATCACTTGTGAAGTGGTTTTGAGGACACTCCAACAAGTAATTCAAGCTCTCAAGTGACAGCATTGTTGGCCTTTGGAGTAGGGCCACTGTCATCTCAAAGCTCCCCTCTTTGACATGAATCTTGCCAAGGACTCCTCCCATCATGTTGCTGCCAATGTAGAGCCCCTCCCTTGAAGAAGGTGTTGCTTGGGCATCCAATATCAAAGAGAAATCCTCTTGCACCATGCTAGTGCCTCCTTTTGCTCCCGCAACATTCAAACAAAATCTGATCGACAAAAATGTTTGCTGCTCCTCCATACTTCCACCACACCGAATATGAAATGGAAACATAGTGATTGGTAAGGATAATTCCATCCCATCATAACGCACCCATGCTCCTTTCTACTCCATGGTGTAAGTATCCTACCATCTCCTCTTCCCTCTCAAACCCCATGAAAAGGAATAGGTCACATGTTGGCCAAACTCCCTCAAGAGAAACCAACGCAGCATGGCTTCTTGCTGCCTTGTATCATAGATCTACAAGAGGTTCACCATCCTCTTTCCTCCCATCCACATCCACTCAGCTCCTTGTGGATGCTCCTCATCACTCTGCAACTTGGTATCTCTCCAATAAGAGCTACCATCCTCCTAAAACAAATTTTCATTTTTTCATTTCATGGGAGATTGAAATGCAATTTCCTTCATGACCCATATCTCAAACCCCAACCTTATGTGTGGTGCATGAATCATCAAGGGTGTATGAGAATGATGACACAGTGCAGTGAAAGCTCCCTTCTGTTGAAAATGTAGCAAGATGATGGAGCTTAGTGAAATGAAGTTGCCTTCACTAAGTGGGCCCGCAGGCAAATTCTGGCGCAAAGTCTATTTTTAGACTATGTCTATTTTTAGACATATGGAGCATGGTTCGGGGATTCCATTTTGAGATTCTTGGAGCAATGGTCATGTTGGTAAAAATAGATGAGACTCTATTTTTTAGGTCGAAGGGGTCGAAGTCTATTTTTATATTGCCTCTCCTAAAAATAGGGAAGTCAAATATTATTTACCCTTAATAATATTTGGACTCTAAAAAGCAGTTTACTCTCTTGGAGCAATTCAGTTCGAGCTACAAAAGTGGCTCATGCATCTGACAGAGAAATCACGTGATTCCCAAGGGTTTGATGGCATCATGCATGGTTGACTTCAGTTAGGACTTCAGTGGCAGAAGTTTGGTAGAGTTAATGAGACAGATAGTGGAGTTGTGTTCTGTTTATTTTAGTTGAACTAGTTGAGATTAGTTTAACTAGCTAATCAATTAGTTATGAGTGGAGAGAATTAAATATTATTTAATTCATTAATTAGTAACTCATTATTCAACTCAAGAACACATCAGTTCACTACAGTGCATGATCAGTTCAGTGGAGACCAGTGAAAGAGGTAGATGAAAGGGTGGAGTTAGCTATCAGTGGCGACATCAGTTGTGCATGAGATTTGCACCACACTTGGAGGATTTGTCCATGAAAATTGCACAGTCAAGCCAAGGAGATTCGAACCTTGGATCTCTATATAGACAGGCCTGGATTGCACAATAGAGGCAAGGCAATTAGCGGTGAGTTTTGAACCAGTAACCTGTTCAAAACTGAGCTAGATTGTGGGTAACTGTATGAGAAAGTACTGAGTACTTGTGAGGAGTATTGTACTGAGTTTGTTACTTTATTTATCCATTATAATATACAAAATAGCTGCAGGGTTTTCAGCTATAAGCTTTCCCCATACATACTGTGTTAATGTGTATGATGATTTGATGTGTTATCGCTTGATTTTATTTCCGCATGTGTGATGATCTAAGTTGAGTGGAAGAGATTATGTGTTGCATATAAATTCGAATTGTATGTGATCAGGATAGTCTCGGTGGATAATTAATCATTATTCAGCAAATTTCTACATGGTATCGAAGCTATTGAAGCAGAGATTGATCATCACAATGATTACAAACTTATTTCGGTAGACAGAGTCTGCATGCGGGCCAGGTAGCCTCCGGATTCATCTTTCTTCGGAAAGTGAAAGTTCTGGTAAATGCCCCTTGCAGTCAATCTCTGTGCTAGAAATAATTTGTTCTCACAGATCTAGAGCGGTTGAGCTTTGAGGTGGAATTCGAAATTTTGCAGCAGTTTTGTTTTCTTGGTGCCGGTGTTGAAAATGTCTTTCAACAGTTTGCGACTCGAATATGCTCTTGAAGGCAGTTCGAATTATGTTGCATGGAAGGATCGCATGGAAGTAGTATTAGAAGATAATGGTCTGAAGGAGTTCGTAGATACGGATGTCCAAAAGCCCACTGATCCTGCTGAAGTCGAAGCATGGCAAAAGAAGATGGTGAAATGTCGAAGGATTCTGTTGGAGGGCGTCAAGGATCATATTGTATCCAGCCTGCATGGAAAGGCTTCTCCATATTTAATGTGGAAAGCTTTGACGGATCTATTCCAGAGTAAGAGTGACCAAAGGAAGCTGGCGCTCAAAGATAAGCTCAGGAATATCAAGATGGAGAAGGGCGACAGTATCGCCAAATACCTCACGAAGTTCACTCAATGCAGAGATGAACTGGGAAGTGTGGGAGTTACTGTCGATGAAGAGGATATGGTCGACCTGGCTCTCCTTGGTCTTCCGAAGGCTTGGCACTCGTATCAAGATAGTGTCAATGGTCGGGAGAAGCTGCCGGGATGGGAGCGCCTTTGGGCGGATCTCATGCAGGAGGAGATAAGGAGGACTACTCGAGATGGATCTTCATCAAAGGGAGCTGATGAAGAAAACTGCGCTTTGGTGTCCAAAGCTAAGAAAAGGAAGGGTAAGAAAACCTCTCATTCTGGAGCTAAGGGCAAGAAGCAGGATATGGCGAAAGTGAAGTGTTTTCACTGCCATGATCACGGACATTATGCTACCAATTGTCCAAAGAAGAAGAAGAACAAGCAAGCGGGAAGATCTGCAGATGGAGAAGCCTTGGCTTCACAGTTCGAGCTTGACTTTTCACTGATCGCATGCTTGGTTTCAAGTGTGATGGGATCGGTATGGTTCTTGGACAGCGGTGTGTCATTTCATATGATGGGAGATCGGGAGTTGTTCTCAGATCTGGAGGACAAAGATTTGGGTGTGCACATTGAGATGGGCGATGATGGTAGATACAGTGCGACTGGTATCGGTACCATATCCTTTCAGAGGGAGTCTGGTAAACCCTTTGTACTGAAGGATGTCATGCATGTACCTGGATTGAAGAAGAACCTGATTTCAGTAGCAATGTTGGAGGATAAGGGGTATGATGTGGTCTTCAGCGAAGGAAAAGCCTTCCTGCGCAGTAAGACTACTGGAGAGACCCGGAAGATAGGGGTTCGAACCAAGAACCTTTATCAGTTGCAGGTAGATGGCTACGCAACTATGGCATGAAAGGCGGGAGAAGTGGTGAGCCGGGATGATGAGGGCAAACTGTGGCACAGGAGATTGGGCCACCTTCACCATGGAGCTTTGAAGATCCTGTATCAGATTTCTACTGGGCTTCCTAAGGGCACTCTTGCGCAATCAGATCAGTGCAAGGGGTGTACTTTAGGGAAGTATGTGAAAACCACCTTTCAAGGGAAGGATAGTCGTGCCACGATGATCCTTGAGAGAGTTCACACAGACGTGTGTGGTCCTTTCTCAGTTGCTTTGACAGCAAAGCACAGGTATTATGTGATCTTTGTTGATGATTTCTCTCGAAAGTGCTGGATCTTCTTCATGCAGAAGAAGAGCGATACATTCGCGAAGTTCTGTGAGTTTAAAGAACTGGTCGAGAAGGAGTCGGGGAAGAAGGTGATTGCTCTAAGGAGTGATAACGGTGGTGAATTCATCTCGGCTGAATTCAAGGAGTTCTACAGCGCAGAAGGGATTCGGAAAGATCTCATCGCACCCCATAACCCACAGCAGAATGGGGTGGCTGAGCGGAAGAACAGAATGATCGTGGGTGCTGCATGGGCGATGTTGCATGATCAGGGCCTACCCCTTCACTTGTGGGCCGAGGCATGCAATACAGCAGTGTATGTGTAGAACCGTTGTCCTCACAAGGTTCTTGGCATGAGTACACCGGAGGAGGCTTATTCTGGCAAGAGGCCTGATATTTCCCATTTGCGGATTTTTGGTTCTCCTGTCTACATGCATGTGACGAAGGATGCGAGAAGGAAGCTGGATCCAACTGCTGAGGTTGGAATATTTGTGAGGTACACTGATACACCTCACAACTATCGGGTGTATGTGCCAGACAGTCGCAAGACTGTTGTGCGACGGGATATAAAATTCCAGGAGGAGAAAGCCATGCAGTGTTCGCTTGAGAGGGAGCTACACTTGCATGCAGATGAGGAGCTGTTAGTTCCTAAGGAGGAGCTTCCGGATGTGGATCGGCCACAAGAGGAAGTTCAGGAGGTGGAAGAAACCACCCATGCAGCACCAACCATCAGAGGGCGCATGCGCACTACAGAAGCTGAGCGACTGGCTCGAGATGCAGAGAAGGTTGTAGGACCACCTACAGCACAGCGCAGACAGAGGCAGTCACCGGATCGGTACACTGGATACATGGCTTTTGTGAGTCAATGTGTTGTGACGGAGCCATCCTCTTTTGAGGAAGCTGTGGAGGAACCCGCATGGGTTGATGCCATGATCGAAGAATATGATTCGATCATCAGGAACAGTGCATGGGAGATTGTCCCAAGACCGGTTGGGAAATCAGTGGTGGGTTCATGATGGATCTACAAAGTGAAGCAGGCAGCTAACGTGAGTGTGGAGAAGTACAAGGCGAGATTTTTCACCCGTGGCTTTTCACAGATTGAGGGGATTGACTATGAGGAGACTTTTACACCTGTCGCAAGGTACTCTTCCATATGGATGATCCTTGCTCTCTCAGTGCAGATGGGGTGGCACATTCATCAGATGGATGTGAAGACTACGTTCCTCAACGGAGTCATTGAGGAGAAGGTGTACATAGAGCAGCCTGAAGGTTTTGAGATCTTCAGCAGTGAGTCGCATGTGTGCCGACTCAAGAGAGCACTGTACGGGCTGAAGCAAGCACCTCGTGCTTGGTACACTCGGATAGACAGCTACTTCACCGGGCTTGGATTCTCCAAGAGTGAGGCGGATCCAAACCTGTACCGGATTGTGGTGGAGGGGAAGCTGTTGATCATAGTACTGTATGTAGATGATCTGATTTTGACTCGCGATGAGCAGTTGATACTTTCATGCAAGGAGGATCTTGCACGAGAGTTTGAGATGAAGGACTTGGGCATCCTTCATTATTTCCTGGGATTGGAGATTTGGCAGCGCAGCGGAGGACTGTTTGTTTCTCAGGGCAAGTATGCCCGGGAGATTCTGGAGGGGTTCAACATGCAAGGCTGCAAGCCTGTTGACACTCCTCTTCCTGGTGGTTGGAGGAAGGAGGATGCTACTTCAGCGGAGGTAGTGGATGCCACTGTCTATCGACAGTTGGTGGGGTCGCTTATGTATCTGGTCAATACACGACCCGATATTTGCTATGCAGTTAACCAGCTTTCGCAAGCTATGGTTAAGCCTACCAAGCTCTTTTGGAAGGCGGGCAAGCATGTATTGCGCTATATTAAGTACATCGGGAATGTGGTCTATGGTACGGACGGGGAGGATGGAGCGAAGCTTTCGGCTTCACTGATGGATTGGGGCGGGGGGGGGGGGGGTCAACGGGCCCCGGAAGAGCACTTACGGAGGAGTTTTCGACGTGGGTCGACGGCGGTTCTGGCCGAGTACAACAGGAAGCGAGATCCGTGGCACTCGATTCAGCGGAGGCCGAAACCGCGGCGCTTGGCTGCATGTGAGGCTATTTGGATGAGGAAGATCCTCGCGAGATTGTTTCGGAGTTGCATTTGGAGCCTACAGTGATCTACTGTGATAAATAGAGTTGCATTAAACTCTCGGCTAATCCAATATTTCATGATAGGTCCAAACACATCGACATCAGGTACCATCATATCAGAGATTGTGTTCAGCGGAGAATCATGATGCTTTCATATGTTCCCACGAAGGATCAGGATGCTGACATCCTGACGAAGGCGCTCACCAGGAGCAAGTTAAAATTCCACAGAGGCAGGATAGGGGTCGCAGATAATCCATATCTTGCTGAGAGGGAGTGTTGAAAATGTAGCAAGATGATGGAGCTTAGTGAAATGAAGTCGCCTTCACTAAGTGGGCCCGCAGGCAAATTCTGGCGCAAAGTCTATTTTTAGACATATGGAGCATGGTTTGGGGATTCTAGTTTGAGATTCTTGGAGCATTGGTCATGTTGGTAAAAATAGATGAGACTCTATTTTTTAGGTCGAAGAGGTCGAAGGCTATTTTTAGACTGCCTCTCCTAAAAATAGGGAAGTCAAATATTATTTACCCTTAATAATTTTTGGACTCTAAACAACAGTTTACTCTCTTGGTGCACTTCAGTTCGAGCTACAGAAGTGGCTCATGCATATGACAGAGGAATCACGTGATTCCCAAGGGTTTTATGGCATCATGCATGGTTGACTTCAGTTGGACTTCAGTGGCAGAAGTTTGGAGGAGTTAATGAGACAGATAGTGGAGTTGTGTTTTGTTTATTTTAGTTGAACTGATTGAGATTAGTTTAACTAGCTAATCAATTAGTTATGAGTGGAGTGAATTAAATATTATTTAATTCATTAATTAGTAACTCATTATTCAACTCAAGAACACATCAGTTCACTACAGTGCATGATCAGTTCAGTGGAGACCAGTGAAAGAGGTAGATGAAAGGGTGGAGTTAGCTATCAGTGGCGACATCTGTTGTGCATGCGTTTTGCACCACACTTGGAGGATTTGTCCATGAAAATTGCGCAGTCAAGCCAAGGAGATTCGAACCTTGGATCTCTATATAGACATTCTTGGATTGCGAATAGAGGCAAGGCAATTGGCGGTGAGTTTTGAACCAGTAACTTGTTCAAAACTGAGCTAGATTGTGGGTAACTGTATGAGAAATTACCGAGTACTTGTGAGGAGTATTGTACTGAGTTTGTTACTTGATTTATCCATTATAATATACACAATAGCTGCGGGGTTTTCAGCTGTAAGCTTTCCCCATACTTAATGTGTATGATGATTTGATGTGTTATCGCTTGATTTTATTTCCGCATGTGTGATGATCTGAGTTGAGTGGAAGAGATTATGTGTTGCATATAAATTCGAATTGTATGTGATCAGGATAGTCTCGGTGGATAATTAATCACTATTCAGAAAATTTCTACACCTTCTCAAGACAATCAACATGCAATAATGTACAATCCTCCATGATAGATAAAAACTTAGGCATACCTTGGAGGGATTTGGAAGAATCTTGTGTTGTTGCAAGAGTTTCTTCCTCAAGTGTGCTGGCTGCCTCAATAGCTGAACATGAAGGGTGCTCCTCCATGTCCATGACAGCGCTGGTATGTGCCTCTTCAATTGGTAGTGAGGGATCCTCCCTCCTTTGGTCAAATTTTCTGATCAAGATCTGAGAAAAATCAGCAAGAGTAGAAACCCTTGCATGCCTCCCATGGCTGACCCACCAAATCCTTGATTCTCCCTCAAGATGCAGTGCTGCAATTTCTACAGTCTCTCTGTCTACTACAATATGTAGCAGGAAGAAATCCTCTAGCTTCTTCACCCAAGCCTCTGCTACACATGTGAGTGACCCATCATATGTAGACAATAGAAATCTATTTCCTTTCATCGTTCCATGACTGTGGAGTCTTATTTCCTCTTTCTGCTAAACAAATTGTGAAAAATATAGAGTCTCTTGGAAGTCTCTAGGTTTTTCTCTATATTCAACAAGAAATTCACTTAGAATTTGGAATTCCAAGTGCTCTTCATGCTTCTGGTCTGCTTTTCTGTGAGAATAGGAAGTCCATGGTCCTTCCTCTTCTCCTTTTTCTATCTCCTCAACCTCCTTGGAGAGGTTCTTGCTGGATCTGAAGACTGATGAGATTAATCTCATTCTTTGCATCATCTTGACCTCTTCTTCTCTAAAATTTGAAATTCACAGGCTGAGCCAAGTTCGAAGCTCTGATACCACTGTAATGTTTCGAAATGGAAATTAGTAGCTTTTACACCACTGAAGAGCTCCTTTGTCAGAAATAGGAACAAGGCTATGTCAGAGATGGATTGAGATGGATTTTACCAGTTATGTCACCTCTAAGGAGAGGATGAGAACTGGAGGCTATCTGGCCGTTTCTTAGGCTCTGCCTATAGCTATGTAAATATTTCTTCCTCAGGAAGATCTTGCTCAAAAGGATGAGCTACAACAACATCTAAACTTTAACAAGTAGCAGCAACAATGAAATATTTACTCATAAAATGTGAGAAGAGTGCAAAAATGATATATAATCTATAGCAGCAAATGATATACAAAATCCTTTAGGAAAAGACCTCTCAAGGTGGGCTCAAATCAGCCTCAAGGGAAAATGTACATAAAATGGAGAAACACTCTGCTACATACCCCAACAACTCTATAACTGCACAGTCTATAAGGGAAAATGACTGCAGAATGAAATATCCAAGATGATATGATAATATGAGCTCAAATAAAGACAAGGGAGCAAGATCTTAACCCTAGAAAACAATACAACAACAATCCTCCAAGAGATTGGCTAAAATACATAAAACAGAAAAATGCCGGAGTTGCAGTGTAGCTGCTGCAACTCAATAATAATACATGAATGGAGAAGGGTGTAGATGCTGAAACCAATTTAGAAACCTCCTCCAATGATATCCAAAGTGAAAGGATGCTCCCTCCACTGAAGACTACACTCCCCTAGTTCACTAGGTGAACTCCTCCTGCAAACCCCCTCTGAAAATAACGTTGTAAGAGGAAGGGACTGCGCTGGGTATGAGATGAAACAATGGCCCAGTGCCAAAATCTGCAATAGAATCTCTGAGATCTCCTTCAATGATCTCCTAGAAAAATATTGAGCTCCTCCTCTACAAAATGGCTCCGGAAATGGGTGATGGTGAATCCTCACTGTAGCACCAGCATCTCCAATATTTCTGCCCAACAGAATAATGCAGTAGCTAAAGATGAATGCTTTGGCCTCAAGCCAATATGTGAGGGAGATGAAGAACAGCTCCTCCAAGGCCTCCCAAGGAAGAGAAGGGAACTCCTAAATAGGAATCCCTCTTGTGCTGAGCAACACAAGCTATCTTAGTTGAACAACTGAAGAGAGCTCCAAAATCGAATTCTCAAGAATAATGAATAATGGCTCTCCTTCACCTTTTTATGCAAGGAATGCTTCCTTGCCATGGACCCCACCCATTAGGGTTTCTCTCATCCTCCAATTTCCCTCCTTTCAAAACTGCGCAGTCTTCTTGAGCAAGCTTCTCCTCTTAGCCACGTTGTTGACTTGGTAAACCATGGCCTAGTTCACTTGCTTTTGGCCCTTTTCACACTAGGGACTGCCAAGTTTAGCCACTTAAGTGACTCTTTGCACCTTAGGAGAGTTTATTTTTTTGCTACGTGGGCTCCCTTACCCATTTTATTCCTTTTATTAAAATAAAAGCAAAATTAATGTTCCAATTAACATAGTGAAAAATTTGGAACATTACAGAGAAGTGTGCAATTCCAAGAGAATTTTCTTTTTTAGTTGGGAATTCTTACAAAGATATAAGACATATTTTTACCATAAGGAATCATTTTTCCAACTAAATATATCAAATGTACTAGGATATTGATGCAAATTTTGAATGAGTGTCCACACTTCTTCATCCTTCTTCCATTCATCCCTTGCTTCAGTTATCCAATCAAGTTGGATAATAAAAATGGCACAAAACAATGCTTCCACCTCTTCATCCTTTATTGAAAGTGCATCTGCAACAACATTTGGTTTCCCTTTTTTGTAGATGATTTCAAAGTCATAACCCAACATCTTTGTGACCCATTTTTGTTGATCTTATGAAGATAATATTTGTTCTAATTTTTTTTTAAGACTATCATGATTAGTTTTTACCTTGAGGTGTGTTCTGATTAGGTAAGGTCACCATTTATTTAGTGCATGTAGTATTGCCAACATTTCCTTCTCATAAATAGATTTCTGTAAATACTTTCCTTTGATTGGACGACTTTCAAAGAAATGGGTCTTCCTTCTTGCATCAAAGCAATACCAATTCCACTTCCTGAGGCATTAGATTCCACAATAAAGGTTTTTGTGAAGTATGGCATAGCTAAGATGGTGCTAGGCACATTTCCTCTTTAAGATGTTCAAAGGCCTTAGTTGTTTCAGGAGTCCATGAAAATGCATCTTTCTTAAATAATGTTGTTAGAGGTGCTGCTATTCTCCCATAATTCTTAAAAAAACCTGCGATAATACCCTGTTAACTCGAGAAATCCCAGTAACTTCTTTATGGTTGTGGGTACTTTCCATTCTTTAATGGATTTAATTTTGTTAGGGTCTACCTTAACACCCTCTTGAGATATAAAATGACCCAAATATTCCACCTCTTGTACTCCAAAGAAACATTCAAAGGTTTTTCATATAATTGTTCCTTCTCCAATAGTTTGAGCACCCTGTCAACATGTTGAACATGATCCTTCCAAGACCTGTTTTAGATTAGTATATCATCAAAAAATACTAACAAAAATTTTCTAAGGAAGGGTTTGAAAATGGAATTCATCAACCCTTGAAATGTAGAAGTTGCATTGGTAAGGCCAAAAGGCATGACCAAAAATTCATAATGAACCTCATGAGCTCAAAATGTTGTTTTCAGAGTATCTTCAGTCTTCATTCTAATTTATGATATCCTGAACGAAGATCCAACTTGGTAAAATAGATTTCTCCATGTAATTCATCCAATAATTTATCAATCACAGGAATGGGAAATTTATCTTTAATAATGATTTTTTTTATCTCCATATAATCTAGACACATGTGCCATGATCCATCCTTCTTGTGCATCAATACTACTGGAGAAAAGAAAGAACTTTGACTAGGTTGAATTATATGAGCCTCTAATATTTATGCAATCATACGTTCAATTTCACTCTTTTGGACATAAGGATATCTGTAAGGCTTGATGTTTGGAGGAACACTTCTTGGAATCAAATGAATAGCATGATGATGATCAAGAATAGGTGGGAGTCCTTTGGGAGTTTCAAACACCTTGGAATGATTGTCCAAGACTTTTTGGAGATCTGGAGAAATAGATGATTCTGATGTTGGAACTTCTAGTGAGCATAATTGTGAAATTACGCCTCGTTGTTATTTCTTAAAAATCTTTGTCATGACATTAGATCTTATTATATTTCTCGGCTTCCATGCGATACCCCGTAATTCGACTTCCTTTCATTCTAAAAATAATTTCAAGAAAAGTTCTTGAAAATTAAAAGCTATCGGCCCTAAAGATTGTAACTGTTAGCACTGAAAATGTTAATGGTGTAATTTCCATTGTGTCATTGTTCTCAAATTTTTATTGTGTCTTAGTCCATGTCCAAAACTTGAGTCATTTCTAATAAAAGTTAAAAAAAGGAGTCCCAACATCAAGGTATTTTTAAGTGAATAGGTGTCACAGTGTTTTAGAGTCCTAAAATAAGTTAAAATCTCTCTTTTGGTTTATTTTATTGTTTAAATTCAGTTGATGTCTGGGTAATAAAATTGCAGTTATCTATTCTGGAATAATATCTACCTTTGTTGCAAATTCGTTGTCAAAACAATAATATAGTAAAAGACAGCTATATCTTAGAAATGGAAGTCATATATTCCACACAGTGAAAAGCACAACTATTTCATTGAGATTTTGGTTATCTCAGTAAAGAGGCTACGGGTAAGTAGGTAATCAGTTTTCGAAGTAGACAAATTAAGGCTTCATGAAAACCATATTTCTTTAAAAACAAAGTGCATCGTGCAGAAAAAAATTTGATCAAAAAAGCGAGAGATCCGGAGAAGAGAAGCATAGAATGTTTAAAGGGAGCTCGCCAAGAATTAAACTAGGGAATGAAGCAACGAAGAAGAACCGAGTGTAGAATAGGCGGATGACCAAGATCCAATCACAGATCCAAAAGGAAAGAAACTGAAGGCTGAGATTAAAGTACAGATGGAGCGATTTTGCAAATCACAGTTTTTAAAGTTTACCTTTAAAGGCGATCACATGGTATGTTAAGTGATTTTTGATGTGATGAGGCAAAGGGCGAGCAAGGAATACCGTCAAATCTGGGAATCGATCAATGGTGGAGATTAAAGCGCACATGGGGCAACTTTGCAAAGTGTTGTTTTTAAGTTTTATCATTAAGTCAAATCGCATGGTATGTTAAGTGCTTTGTGATGTGATGAGGCTAAGGGGAAAGCAAGGAAGATCATTAGATCTGGGCATAGATCAGAAGTGGAGATTAAAGTACAGATGGAGTGATTTCACAAATCACAGTTTTTAAATTTTATCATTAAGGCTTCACATGGTATGTTAAGCAATTTGTGATGTGATGAGGTGAGGGACTTGTGTCAGCATAGTGCACCAGCGTGATTTTGCAAATCGCAGAGTTTATGGTTTAGACATTATCAATGTAAAATTAAATTTGCACGCGATCGATTTGCGATTGATTCCTATTGGTCAACTAGTTGTGGGGCCTAAGAACCACAATTCCACGTGAATGCATATTTTTGGGAAAATTGTGGTTTTTGTTTAAAGTTCTGATAAATGCTGTTGATTGCACGTGTATCTATGCTTATAAAGATTCTGATGCAGGATCTACGATCAGTCCCATTTCTCTACCATGTCACCTCCACCCTCATCGCACATCGCACTTCGCCATTTTAAACATTTAACTTCCTGCATTTCACAATAAAACTTTCGATGCGCGGTCCGTGATCGATCCCACTTCTTCGCCACATCACCACCCCCCTCACTTATCATTTATTCTGCTCCATGTATCCTCTATCAATTAAAACTGTTTCAAAGAATTTTCTTTTTAATTTCTCATAAAATGAACCTTTGTCATTCTATCCATAAGTTTTGTGTTTTTTCTCCATTACAAAGGGTCTTCAACCAAAAAAGGGAAAGGAACAACAGAACAACAACATAGTTTCTCTCAAACAGTTTTCTACCACTACTCTTAGTACCAACACGTTTTTACCAGGCAACGGGAAACATTCAAGGAATAGCCACACACCATTTTACTGATGTTTGCACTTTTTATGGAGTTGGTTGCACCAGAACGGAAGAAGAGTCTTCCCATAAAACTGCCACATCATAGAAACCACTTCAATTTTTCAGCCTTAATGTTGTTATTGTTTTTAATGTAGCACTTTGTAATTAATATTAAAGGGATAAGGCTCACCTCTTGCATGAGTTTGTAATGAATTTTGAAACAAATTTACCTTTTTTCTATGGAAGATGACAGTATCATATTTTATATATATATGCCAAACTGATATGAAGTTAGGTTTGGTTGGTGGTTTTTGAATGTTGACTTATATGAACTATAATATTTTCTATGAATGAAATGGAATAATACTACTGAGGACTTATTACCAATTTTCTATGTGTATTGTCTACTTTATTTGTGTTTCCATATCTCCTTTCTTCCAGTTCCAGTTTGCAAATCATCATACTATTATGTATTTCTATTAGTCTCTTAAACATGCTATGTGTTTTATTAGTTTTTTTTAGTCTCACATAGTGAGAATTCCTAATAAACTATATGTTATAACAGTGGAAGAGAATTAGTCATGATAGGTAATCTTCATGATATTTCAGTGAGAATCTTGTCAGACTAGAAATAGCTTTCCTTAATGGAATATTGTCAAACTACTACTTTTGTGAATTTCTACTAAATTAGTAGATTTCTGTTTTACAGACCTATTGATTCTTCTCTCATCTTACAATTTCCTCTCCTCATAGACTACAAACTTTCACCTTGCTACCACATCAAGTTACAATACCCTCATTAGTAGAACTGCGGATTCGACTAAAATCTCTTTTCAGTGAATCAAAGTTTGTACCACCTACCAATCTCACAAAACAAATCCTTAAATTGTTTTATAGTTTAAGATGTATTTGGTCAGGCGCTTGTTGAATTCCAAGTGCTGATTAGTCGTTTATAATTATTATTAATGAAAGTAAATGAAATGAATATAAATTACTAAATAAGTCATTTATATAATGAATATGGAACTACCAAAAAATATAAATTAATGTTATAAATGATAAATTTATAATTACAAATGATGACTAAATTTTGCATATATATGACTATTAGTATCTAATTTACATTATCTTATAACACGATTGAAAGTTAGTCATATTTCTTTTGTCATTATTTGGTTTCAATCAATGACAAAATTTTGCATATATATGACTATTAATAGCTAATTTATAGTATCTTATAATGCCACCAACATGTTTCTCATATTTATTTGGACATTAATTGGTTTTCTTGGTTAATCATGTAGTAGTATATTTTGTCGTGTATCTGGTCATTAATTGTGACAATTAATGAATGAATCAATGACAAAATCAATGACTAAATATACTACTAGATAATAAAATTTAGACAACAAATTAATGTCTAAGCTAAATATGACTAAAATTTGGCCATGTTATAAGATACTATAAATTAGCCACTATTTGTCAATGACTAAAAAATGGCCATTTATATCCAAATTTTAGTCAATTTTTAGTAACTAGTTAGCCACTTTGGACTAGTGATATATGAGATATTTTATTAATGTTCAAGAATTAAAACTTTGATATGCTTTACATTATATAATATGAATGTTTTAAAATATTTGAAGAATGGAATTCTATCCACCTTGCACTAAGTTAGTGGATAAATTCGCGTTTTCACATGGAGAGTAACTCATAGGTGGAGATATGAAGACATATGGATAAGTACAAGGGGTAGATAATTTTCAAATACCTATGGGAAATTTTGGCACATACCTTAAAGGGAACATTTGACATAATGAATTGAAAACTAAATCTATAATTTGGAATTGAAATTTGAAGCATATAAATTAAAGAATCATAAACATAGTATCTCTTAGAATAAATTTGTTATCACACTTTTACAAAAAATAAAAATAAAAATTATATTATTTGACTTAAAGTATTGTTTCTTTACAACCCCTATCTTAGAGATACAATAACGAGTATCATATAAAGACATTGATTGATGAATATTTTGTTCAAGTCTAAATTACTCTTTCGTTGTCCTTATAATATAATCCTAGAGCTTATAATAGTAGTTACCAAGATTTATAATAAATTAAAAAGTACAATAATAAGGTTTATGACATTAATATTAGGATTTAATATTAATCATAGGGTTTATAATATTAATCTTAGGTTTTAAAATTAATCTTAGGGTTTATAATATTAATCCTAGGATTTATAGTCCCCAGGGTCTATAACATTAATGATAGGGTTTATAATATTAATCTTAGGGTGTATAGTATTAATCAGACGATTATTAATCCTATGTTTTAATAATAATTCTACAGTTTATAATATTAATATTAGAATTTATAATATTAATACTAAGGTTTGTAATCCTAGGGTTTATAGTATTAATCCAAGGGTATAGTATTCATAATATTAGAATTTATAATATTTATGCTAATGTTTGTAATCCTAGGGTTTATAGTATTAATCTAAGAGTTTAGTATTCATCTTAGGCTTTACAATATTAATTCCAAGATTTATAAT
Source organism: Pinus albicaulis (assembly GCA_034641835.2). NCBI lineage: Eukaryota > Viridiplantae > Streptophyta > Pinopsida > Pinales > Pinaceae > Pinus > Pinus albicaulis. Next base: position 863,514,233 of record CM076582.1, read on the forward strand.
GCCGAGGGTTTATAATATTAATCTTAGGTTTTATAATCATAAGGTTTGTAATATTAATATTAGGATTTATAATATTAATCTTAGGGTTTGTAATCCTTGGGTTTGTAATATTAATATTAGGGTTTATAAAGTCAATATCAGGGTTTATAATCCTAGGGTTTGTAATATTAATATTAGGGTTTATAATATTAATCCAAGGGTTTATAATCCTAGGATTTATAATATTATTCTTATGGTATATAATGCTATGGTTTATAATATTAATCTTAGGGTTTATAATCCTAGGGTTTAGTATATTAAATTTAATATTTTATATAATAACATTAGGGTTTATAATATTGTGGTTAGGAATTATAATAATAATCATAGGGTATAATATTAACTATCATGTTTATAATATTAATATTAGGATTTATAATCCATAGGTTTTATAATATTGATGGTCAAGTTTATAATATTAAACTTAGGGTTTATAAAATTAATCCTATAATTTATAATATTAATGTTAGGGTCTAAAATCCTAGGGTATATAATATAGACCTTAGAGTTTAATATAAATCTTTTGGTTTATAATATTAATCCTAGTGTTTATAATTTTAGGTTTTATAATATTAATATTAGGTGTATAATTTTAGGATTTAATATATTAAACTTAGGGTTTATAGTTGTCCTAGGGTATATAATAATAAATATATGGTTTATTATATTGAGTTTTATACTATTAGGGTTGAATTAGGGTTTAAGATTGTAACAATGGAAGAGTAAAGAAATCTATCCAATGTGGCATTGCAACAAACATTATTTGAGTGTGCCAATAAATCTAATAATCATTTTCGTAATATTACATTAAATTGCATTTTATTCAACCTCACATTGTGACAATTTAAAATTGGGGTTTAAAATTAGGGTGTATAATCTTAGGGTATTTATTATTGGGTTTATAATATTATAGTTTAATAATTGGTTTATAATGTTAATATTAGGGTCTGTTATATTGGGTTTTATAATGGTAGGGTTTATATTAGGGTTCAATATTGTGACATTGGAATGATAATAATATCTATCCAGTGTCGCGTTGTGGCAAATATCCATATAAAAATTCAATCATTGTTGCAATGTCACATTACATTGTGATTTATTCAGTGTCATATAGTTACATCACAACACTGAGGTTTAATATTAGGTTTATAGTATTGGATCTTTTTGATATTGAGCTTAAAATATTAAGGTTTAATATCGGGTTTAAAATTTCTAATATTAGGGTTTATAATATATAGAGTTTAATATTAATCCTAAAGTTTATAATATTAATCAATATGACAATAATTGTCACAATGTTCATGTTCCCTTGGGTTTTAATATTAATATTAGGGTTTGTATTCCTATGGTTTAATATTAACCCTGGGGTCTAAAATATGAACGATAAGGTTTAATATTATTCCTTAGATATATAATATTAATATTATAGTTTATAATCTTAAGGTTTATAGTAATAGAGTTTATAGAACTAATAAACTATTGCATTTATAATATTAATCCCTAATATGTATAATAATGTATTATAGTTTATAAATGATTAATCTTAAGTTAGAGATATTAAGCATATGGTTTATAATATTAATCCTACTATTTATAATCCCTTGGGATTATAACATTAATCCTAGGCTTTAATATTAATTCCTTAGGTTTTTAATCCCTCGCGTCTATAATATTAATATTAGTGTTTATATTCCTAGGGTTTAATATTAATCCCTTGTGTGTATAATATTAATATTTGGGATTATATTTCTACGGTTTAATATTAATCCCTCGGGTCTATAATATTAATAATTCCTTTGATTTATTAATCACTCTGGTTTTTAATATTAATACCTTGGGTTTATAATATTAATCCCTTGGGTTTATAATATTATTAATCCCTTAGGTTTATAACGTTAATTATTTGGTTTATTAATCTCTTGGGGTTTCTTTTTTTTAAGGAAATGGGTATCATTTTTAAATATCAAAGATGGAAACGGGCGAGGTCCCTTACATTTCAAATCTTCCCTGTTTCAAACACTTACAAAGATAAATATAGATAATATATGATACTACCCCTATTATTTATAACTATACTACTTACAACATTTATACTATATCTTCTCCAAAAGACACCGCATAATTTAACAACATGACAAAACATATAAAATGTGGAGTGAATAACTACTCACTGATTTCCATATTTTCTATAGATTTATCCTCGTGGGTCGCTTCATCAGATTGTATAGGAACGAGGATCAACTTAGACTTGCGTCGCTCTTGTTCTACCTCCCCTTCAACCTGAGAAATGGATGTGGGAATTTATCCCAGCCCAAATACCTCCTCGAGCATGCCAATTGAATTATTCACCGTATAATTAAATTTAATCATACTAGTGTTCAAGTGCTCCATTTCTTTCTCCAGAAGCTCCAAATCCTTTCCAATCCCTAAAAGGTGAGTTAAACCATCGTTATTTGATCCTGTAACTCCTGTATTACTCTCTTCCTTGTATTTTCTACCATGGTATCCACATTTTAAGAGCTCTAGTTTCCCTATTCCTCTATACTATCACCACTTCTCCCTGCACCTAAAATATTTTATAGTTTATGTGCATCAATCGATTCCTTCATATAATTCCTTTCTTCCTGTTGTTCAAAGTGCACATCCTGTCACATTTAATATCCTTCCCCATCTACAAATCATAAAAGGCCCAAAAATCCATCCTTGCCACCTTCATATTGCATTCAAAATGAAATGAAACCACTCGAATATTTTGGAGGAGTGTATCAAAACTGCCTTCACCTGCATTCACATTTAATAGCAGTTAGAAGGACTTGGTATTAAGCATGGTTTGTAGATTCATGTCCCTAGAAATATATTTAATACCATCGAGTTTCCCACTCCACCTCCCAATAAATTCTTTTCCTTCCCCAAGATATATCTCATACATGTTTGATCGATGCTCTTTAATACTTTCCTTACTCCAATTGTCCCCCAAAGATGGTTTATTAATATGATAAACTATGGGACATGAAATATTTGATTGGATTGATTAATGATTAATAATCCTTGTTTCAATGAAGCAACAATATTGGATTGAAATTATGCCTCATGAATTTTCTCCCTTTTTACATGATATAATGTAAATTCATCTAATTTGCTAAGAATAGTCATAATTCTTATAAGGATAGAAAAAAATTCAGAGTATATGAGGTGTCTGTTACTGGAGGTCATTGAACACTTTTGAGTGACAAGCACTAAATCACCAATGATGTTCATAAGCTGTAGGTCTTTGGATATAATGATATTTAGACCTTTCCAGAGCGATAGAGCTCCAACTGGATTGTTCTTTTATTTCCATAGTCACCAAGTGAACCTTGTTTCAATTGTTCCATCGACTTTATATAACACCCATCCCCCTCCTGCCTCCCTGGGGTTACCTTTCGTGACACCATAAAAAAAGAGTTTCATTCAACCCAAATACTATTTCCATAATTAGAAGCATTCCCCAAATAGTCTAATGCAAAAGGATGGTGCTTTGTATATTTTTGAGATGAGAGCATGATTTTTATGATTAGAAATCCTAAGCCATTATTTTTAATTAATACTTAGGTTTTCCAGTTACGATTCATCATATCCCATGGAAGATATTAGCTCAAAAAGCATATGCATTCCTTTAATAGTAGTTGTTTCAGAAGGAGATATTGTGTCTTGAAAATCTCTTGGTTTCGGCATAACCAAATCAACTAACATAAATATCTAGGAACAACCATACAAAACCTCATTAGAATGGAGTTTGAATTCCTACAGTGAAGGTACTGGGAACATCAATAAATAAACATCTCATGCCACTCCAAAGGAATGGAATGAAAGTGAAAAATTGACAGAAGGGAAAACCTCCAGGTTCCCATAGAGAAAGGGAATTTACAAAAGGGGTGCTTGATTGTCTCCTCCACCTTGTCACAAAGAAAATAGTGAGAGGGACCTTTTATATTCATTTTTAAAGGTTTTACACTATTAATATTTTCTCGTGGACCATTTCTCACCAGAGGATGTTGACCTTTGAAATCTATACCTATTCTAAATCCTTTCCCATAATATTGATGGGCGAGGGGAACATAGATTCTTAATAAGGAGAACATATCCTTCCTTTACTATGTAGTGTTTATTTTTCCCTCTCAACCATATGCATTTTTCTAGTTTGTAGGTTTGTATTGGTTCAAATCATTTTAGATGATTTATCAATGCTTTCCAATGTTCTTGAAGATGTATATGATACTCTATAGGTCTCCATCCACACCATAGTCCATTCTCATTCCATATGGAGATATCAGCTAGATGATTTATACCTTGCTCTTCCAGCCACCTAGAAAGAACTAAAAACCCTTGATTAGATGGAATTAAATATGAAAAAGGAGTGTGATCTTTCCATAAATGTATGTGTTTCCCGTTACCTAGTTTCCAACCTAGATGCTCCAACACCAACAGAGCCACCAATTTACATAACTTCCATGTTTTTTTTCTTTTCTTTTTGCTCCCATAACTTGCCTCTATTCCTAAGAAACCGATTTTTGTGGAAATGCTTCCTTGTAAAGGAATTTTTCCACCATTCATTGGTGTCCAATAGAAAACACCATACCAATTTATCACCTAGTCCCAGATTCATATATTAAAGACCTTTGATTGCTAATCGTCCTACATTCTTTGATAATATTACTACTTTCCACTTGAGTAGGGGGGATTTTTTCATTATTTTTTCCTCCATGCCATTATAATTTCCTGACTAAGCTACAAAAAATATGAATTATGTATTAACAATGTTACCAATGAAATAGGTAACCTCAATGTTACCTACTTTTTCAAATATCAAGAAAAACACCTGATTTTGAAAAGGTGGCGATGCAGAATCACGAAAAAAAATTTTGAGCATGTTTTTGGCACTTTAATTTTTTTTCATCTTGTTTTTTTTTTTTTTAATAATTTTTTTTTTTTTTAAGTGGTGTTTTTTATGTCGATTTTGAATAGTGGTGGTGTATCATCACCAACATTTTTTTTATAGCATTGATTTTGACACTATAATTTTTTTAATGTCTTCTTCTTCTGTGAGATGTTTATTTTTAAGTGCATTTATGTACTTGTGTTTTAAAAATAAAAAAATATTTTTTTTAAAAATAAAAACTTGTAATGATATATTCACTTTTTCACATACATAAAAGATGGAAAAAAGGTCAATATTCTAAAGTTTATATTTTCCACATGTTTATGTATTGTTAAATAATTTTTCAATGCACATCAAAAAAATTATAGCTAAAAAACCAATATTTTGAACCATATGACAAAAAAATACAATTTTTCAATATAAATACAATGCAAAAAATACACTTTTACAGAGTTTTTGTTGAAAAAAACATATTAAATAAACTAATTTTTTGGGAGAATTTTAGTAAAAAAACTTAAGAAAACAACATTTTTATTCAATTTTATGTCAAAAAATAATAGCAATCACATGTGTTTTGCAAAAAAAAGGGGTTGTTCTCATAAAATATCAAAGTCTAAACATTACAAGTAAAGCTGATTAGTAGTTCTGAAAAATAAGCTTTGTTTGCAAGCATAACTTAAACATCATCAACAATATCAACTAATACATCTTCAACATCATCTAGAACAGCATTGATGGCTTCTTACGCAACATTTTCTTCTTCATTTTGATCATCGCCGTCTTCTAATGGATCTTTCATGTCAGCAAATCTTCCAAAGTGTCCCTTTCCAATCATTCCATATAATGGTGGTTGAGGTTCCTTTGCTTTTTTGCCACACGTGATTCATTAAAATCTCCTTTCCTCAAACCAACTTCTTGCTTCGCATCTGGAAGGAATTTAAGAGCGTTAATTCTTTGTTGAATAAATTTTCATTGAACTGGATCTTTCTCAATGGCAATGCAATTTCTTCCTTTTTGTAGGCAACATGCTAGTGTTGTACCTAATCATCAAGCACAAAAAAAATAAGTAAGAAAATTACTATGGAGACATAAAAAGTAAAAAAGACAATATTTAAATTTAAATTTGTATATTAAAAATTACCTGAACTTGAGAATAAATCCAAAACCCATTCTCCTTCATTTGAACATAGATCTATAAGATAGTTAATCAATGCTTGTGGTTTTTGATAAATGTTAACTATATCTCCTTTTGCATCTTTATCCTCATATGTTAGTTTTCTTACCACTGCATCATAAACCAATACTTGACTATGACTCTTCCCATCTACTTGATTCATAATAATATGCTTATAGCTATCCTCTTTTGTCCAACATTCAACATGGATGAACTCACAATCATTTATAATAGGTTGATCTTTGGAAGAAACAATATTTGACTTTTGCCTGTTACATAACATAATAAAAGTTCAATTAAATTTTACATGAATACATTTTTTAGGAAGAATCAAACATACAATTTCAAAATCTTACCATGTAAGTTGCATCCTTGAGTTTGCTTTACCCTTGAAGCTTGTTAATAACATTGGAAACTGTGTGTCTGAATGAAATGTCACAAATCGCCAAAGTGGTGATGTTATCACTTCTTGAAAACCCGTAACCACTTTATTAAAAGCTTGATAAGTATATGGTTCTCTATCATATTCAATGTCTGGGAAATTGAAACCATGAGGAATATCTGCAATAACTAGGCCATACTCCCTTTTAGGTATTAGTGTTGCAATGTCTTCATAGTCACCTTGTATTATTTGATATTGGACACTGTCGAGCCCATTCCAAATGTAATGATTAAGAGTAGGATCTAGTTCAACATTCAAAAGACGCTTCCTTCTCATGTTCTCCATCTTAATTTTTTCAATAAATCTTTTGAAAGTATCTGGTACTCCATTTCCATCCTTCTTCGACATCTTTAATGACATAAATATATATATATAGATATGTATAAGTAATAAAATAAAAATAGTTAAAATATGAATAAAATAAATTTATAAATCAACATACCTTATTGAATGCAATATAAAATTCTTTTAGTGTTGATGTAGAACTTGCTTCTGGGTAGTTGCGTACAACATCATCCCAACTGTCTTCATTCAACATTTTTACCATGTGTTCTTGTATTTTCATATAAATTTTCTGACTGAATAAATCAAGTTAAAAACGTTATTATATTGACATGTATAACAAATTCTACCAACATCATTATGTTTTATTTAAAATAAAATTATAATGAAAGAAATAATTCAAGAAACTTACTTTTGAAATTCTGCACACATTTCTTCCATTGATAATTCACCCGACTTCACACGGGCTAATACTGATTTGACTAATTTATCATCCTTCACACATTGCATTTTTCTCCAAGGTGTAATATTCATATCCTCTGGAAGCTGCTTCATTTCAGGACTCCCCTTACTGTTGGTACATATTATGGGTTTACTCTTTCTAACTTTCCGATTTTTTATGGAAATATTCTCCCATCGATCAAAAATCTCATCAATCAAATCCCATACCTCCCCAGTTCTAAATGCCAACTGAAAAATGTTATCTGTGCCTCTGAAGAGATTTGTATTCAATTTTCCATCTTTTGCTTTTTTTTCATCAATTTGATAACTTGTTTCCATTAAACATTCCTTTCGAAATGCTACACTAACTTGTGTCTTATCCCCACCACATTTTTCTATGAATTCATTATGAATAAATCTGACCCTTTGGATGAAAGTCATTTTCATTCTGTACTCATTATATGCATTATGATCCCATGCCAATAACTTTGATTCCATTTCTGTTAAGCCAGCGTAAATGATGCATTTCACTGTTTGAAAAAGATAGTTATTGGGATATTCTGCATTTCAGCTTAATCCTAAGGATTATATGGGAACAACAAATGAAGAGGGGAATGAAGAATCTGTAGAGTCAAAATATCCACTCTGTCGTAATCCTAAGGAGTATGCTAGCAGCACTGATGAAAAGGGGGATGTAAAATTTCCAGAGTCAAAATATCAAATTCGTCCTAATCGTAAGGATTGTGCGAGCACCACTGATGAAGAGGGGAATGATAATGTTTCAGAGTCAAAACATCCACTTCGTCCCAATCCTAAGGATTATGCCAACACCACTGATGAAGAAGGAAATGAAAAATTTACAGCGTCAAAATTTCCACTCCGTCCTAATCCTAAGGATTATGAAAGCACCACTGATGAAGAGGGGGACGAAAAAATTCCAGAGTCAGAATTTCCACTTGGTCTTAATCCTAAGGTTTATGTCAGCACCACAGATGAAGAAGGGAATGAAGAATTTGCAAAGTCAAAATATGCACTTCGTCCTAATCCTAAGGATTATGTCAGCACCACTGAGGAAGAGGGGAATGAAGAATTTGCAGCGTCAAAATATCCACTTCGTCCTAATCCTAAGGATTATCCCAGCACCACTGATGAAGATGGGGATGAATTTCCAAAGATAAAATTTTCACTTCATCCTAATCATAACGATTATAATTTAACCAGTGATGAAGGGTGGGATGAAGAATTTCCAATAAATATAGATTCAAGGCATTCACTTATTCCCAATCCTAAGGACTATGAGAGCTTTAGTGAGGAAGGGGAGGGGCAGGGTGAAGAAATTCTAGTGAATACAAATTCAAAGCTTCCACTTATGCCTAATCCCAAGGATTATGAGAGCACCACTGAGGAAGGGGAGGATGAAGAGTTTCTTGCAAATGATAATTTTATAGGCACAGATCTGAATATTGCATTTTCTCCTAGTGACCATTTCAAAGACACTCATGGTGATGAAGAATTGAATCCTCCCAGGGAAGAATTTGAAAGCATGGGTCAAGATGGTGAAGAATTTCTTTTGAGTCGGGGTTACAAAAGTGTCGATGATTCTTGTGAAATTTTTTCTTCAACTGATGATGGTAAAGAAAATTTTCCATGCAATGATGTTGATGAATTTCTTAACTATGTTGAGGATGATGATAGTGGGGATAATATTCCTTCTAATGGTGATGAAACTATTTTTACAAAGGATGATGGAATGATGAAGCCGTTGCAAGAAAATATTGCAACTAGGAGTAGGAGTAGACCTTTTCATATCAATCCAAAGCATTCCAGTTATACAAGGGCGAGGACAAAATATCTCACGACAAAAAGTTCTGTCGTTCATTTGATTTCAAGTGCATGTTGTCGAAGGGATTGCTTGAAAAATATGGATTTCAACTTTGCTTTGGAGAAAAGGAAAACATATATGTCAATGAATAAAAGCATGAAAAATTCATATTTAGTGGGTTGCATGCAATCTACACTAGCAGGTTATGATTATCATATTGGGAATGTATTGCTTTGCAGAAAGGCATTCAAAATGTTGTATTCAATTGGTAATTGTCATTTGTCAAGAATCCAGGATAGATTGGAAAAGGATCCCACATATTATTCAGAAGCACGTTATAAACGGGAGGTGGGGCCGTTTGCAAATACTGCTAAGACATGGATGAAATAATTCTTTTCAAATCATGGAGAGTGTATGCCAAATAAAGACACAATACATATTCCAGATAATTTCTCGAGACGAGAAATATTCATGTTATACAAAGATTATGCAAAAGCTGTTGAAGGAATTGGTAATTTTATTACATATTCTTATTTTACAAGGATATGGAAAACTGAATTCAACAATGTTCGTATTCCTAAGAAGACAAGGATGGGGATTTGCAGCACATGCTTCTCTTAAAGCAAAAAGAGATAAATGTCAAGGGGCAGAAAGAGGTATGTGTTCAAAACATTGTTTTTTAAAATTTGATACTTATCAACTATGAAAATATATTTATTCATATGTTTCTTTTATTTTATGTATAGATTCCATTGTCAAAGAACTTCAAGACCATCGCAATCAGCAAACAAGTGAAAGGAAAAAGTTGTATAAACATCGAAAGAAGTGTTATGATCATCCAAATAAATATCTGGGTTTGATAATTGATGGTATGGACCAAAAGAAAACACTTCTTCCACATTTTGTTCGCACGCCAAAAAAATTACAGGAGGAAAATTTCATTCGGTTTCACTTGGTTGGTTGTATGGTATTTAATGAGAAGATGTTTCCAAGAGTTTTCTTCACAACTCCAAATATTCACAATGATGCAAATATGACCATAACTATAATCCATGATGTGGTTACTCATTGGTCTGGGATTCTTCCTGAAGTTTTGTATTTACAATTAGACAACACAAGTCGTGAGAACAAAAATCAAGTTATTTTTGGGTATCTAAACATGCTTGTTGAATTGGGGATTTTTAAAGAGATAAAGGTTGGTTTCCTTCTTGTTGGGCATACTCATGATCATATTGATCAAATGTTCAGTCGTTTTTCAGTAACATTGAGGAGGAAAGGTGTTGGGAGCCTGCCATCATTAATTGAATGTATTAAGAAATCGTACATTCCAGAGCCTGTTTTTCATGTGTTGGAACAAAACTATTGACATGCGAAGGTTTATTTTTGGATCGCATGGTGAGGAGAAATGCATTGAAAAACTTAACGACATTAGCTTCCAGCATCAATTTCGTATCAAAAAAATTGATGGGATAACACTTATATGGGGCAAGAAGTATTCAACTATTGAAGAATGGGGACCATCATCGGGTTTAGCATTTTTGAAGTTCATTCCAGAGCGTCCAATGTTTTCATCAAAGATATTGTTATTACAGTCAGTTTCCGAACTCCATAATGCACGAAGGCAGAAGAGAGAGATAAATTATTTTGAATGTCTAGAGGAAATTAAAAGATGTATTAGAGATACATATGAATACTTCGATGTTGTTGATTCAGTTTGGTGGGAGTCTTTTTTCAGTAATAAAAATGATATGATTTCAAGATCAGTAAATGAGGATACGCTTTTGAAGACTCCTTTTTTTTTGCCACAAAATATGCCAAATGAACATGAACATCAAGAAACACACAATGTTGAACAACAACAGCCTCAAGCTATTATTAATTTCCCACAGGTAGAGGAAAGAGAAATCTATATTGGTTCTAGAAGATCACGTGCACAACGTGAAGCCATGGAAGACCTTTACAGGGGTTCTGTGCAGGATCTTAAGGAGGGTTGCATGATAGTAGTGTTAGCAGATGAAGATCCACTTGGCCATCCATTCTGTATTGCCAAGGTTATAAAGGTCATTAATGAAAATGAAGAGATTACAGCTGTTGATGTACATTGGTATGCTACAAGTACCCACCCTTTCAATGGTGTGTACAAGCCAGAGATGGTAGTGGAAAAAAGAATTGGCAGAAAGAGAAAAAGAAAGGGCGCAAATATAAATCGTCGCCGCACAGATGTCTTAAAATTGGAGGATGTTGACATACTTGTGTATGACTTCAATTTGACAACGAGAGGAACTCTTCGGTTGCAGACCATAAATATTTTGAAGAAATTGCTACCAGAACAATTACTGTTGAAATGGGACTCTGCAGAATGTAGACGTAGATCTACAAGACTTTTGAACTCTGAAATGGTGGGCATGCATGTTGACTCAGATGGAGCACTAGTTGATGAAAAAGAAGAATATGGATCATCCTCATCTGCATCGAGCCATTCATCTGAAGATGTAGATTATGATGGTGTGCCAGAACCTATGGCTGATTTTGAATAACTATCTAAGACACTTTTCTGTAATTGATGTTTGCATGGTAACTTGAAATAAAAATTTTGACTTCCATCTCATTTTTCATGAAGTTCCGAGACATTTCTATGTTTGTTGGATTATACGTTTTAATTATGAAGAATTCATTTTTTTAGAATATCGACAATGTAACAATGAATTACAAAAATAATTTATGTTATATTCAATGTACCAATGTTGATATTTTAATTATAAGTAAAATATAAAATAGAAACTAATGTTGAATTTTTAGATTATGCAGTGATATTACCATGATATTATGTATTGTTACCATTTGGTATAAGATACTTTTAAAATTTTTAATAATTATATGCGTCATTGAAACATAACACTTTGTTTTGATGCTTGATTTTTAGGTTTTGGTTGAAATTATATTTAAATTTGTCTTATTCTAAGATTTGAAAAAAGATAAGTTTTTATTCTTTAAAATTAAAATTACTCTTACTTGTTTTTGTTTTAAATTGTTAAGTCTTATATTTTCTCCATAATTTCATTGTTCAAGTATGTTGAACACTTAAGATTGAAAAACTTTAGATTTACCTTTATCTTTAAGGTTATGGTTGAAAATAATTACAAATTTGGGGTTGTTTAATGTCAAGATATTTTATGTTTAACAACATGGATGAAAATTGTTCAAAATTATAAGCCCTCCAGACATGTATTTGTTTATCTTTAACATCATCTATCAAAAATGTTAGGAATTTACGATTTTAAAAAATGTCCTAATATGTTGTCTTTAATTCCATTGTCACAAGTGTCAAAATTATGACACAATTTTTTTTTTTTGTTATTCTAGCATCAACTGGTTTTGTTTTGAGGGTGTTTTTTCAATATTTTTGCAACAAACAATTTTGTTTTTAGCATAATTTTAGAAAATGTTGAAATTTGACCTTAAAAAAAAACAAGTGCGTTCTGGAAGACACACTTTTTTTTTGGGGGTGTTTTTTCAATCCTTTTTTCAACAAACAATTTTGTTTTTAGCATAATTTTAGAAAATGTTGAAAATTGACCTTCGAAAAAAAACAAGTGCGTTCTGGAAGACACATTTTTTTTTTTTGGGGTGTTTTTTCATGTTTTTTGAGCGTTTTTGGGCTAGAGTTCCCGTTTTGAGGTCAGGTTACCTATTTCATCGGTAACATTGTTTATTTTGGAGCTAATAATCTAGATCCAAGATAAGTCGACAAGGATGATAGAACCGATTTAATGAGTGTCACTCTCCTAACTAATTTCATCCACCTTATGCCCCAATATTTCATTCTTCTTTAAATTTTATGCATAACTCACTACCAATACTCCCTTGATACCTTATTGAAGGATATTGGAATGCTAAGATAAGAAAATGATTCCTCTCTAGATTGACTGGGAAGCCCAAGATTCAGGATATTTCATGCACAATGTTCCCAAAACAATTCTAGCGTATCAACTGAAATTTCATTTTATTGATAAAACCTCTTAATAAGTTGATATAGGAGTTTATAACCTTTTTAAATATTGAAGAAATGGCTAAGGACGCACTACTAAGAAAAAGGGTGTCATCAACAAACTAAGAATGATTAATTTCTTGGAAATTTCCGGCAATACTTAAACCTGGGAGGGCCCCTTCCAACCTTACAACCTCAATATTCTAGCTCAAGGATTCCATCATTATTATATAGAGGAGAGATGATAGAGGGAAACCTTTCCAAAGGCCTCTGGAAGCCAAAAAATGGGTGTAGGCATGCCATTAATCAAAGGGTAGATCCAAGGGGATCCAATGAATGCCTTAATCCCTAATATAAAATCATTACAAAATCCAAAAATTTCTAAAATGACATAAAGAAATGAGCGATTTACTTGGTCAAATTCATTGGCCATGTCCAATTTTATAACCTTTCCAGCTTCTTCCACTTCCTTTATCGAATGAATTTCTTCCTGAAACAATATAATGGTATCAAGGATATGCCCTTTTTGTATGAACCCTCCTTGATTAAATAAGGTGAATGAAGAGAGAAAATGGTTTAGACGGTTGGAAATGATTTTGGTCAGGATTTTATAAGAATATTTATAGGGTGAAATGGGTTGAAATATTGAAAAGTTGATCGGATTAACTTCTTTTTGGATGAGATAAAGGAAAGAGGAGTTCGTGCCCCCACCCAGTTTATTTATAAATATTTTGTGGTTCAACATTCATAGAATATCCCTTTTTATAATTCTCTATTAAAGACCATAAAATTGTATTGAGAACCCATCTGGGCCAAGAGATTTTTGAGGTTCTAAAGACCATCTAGCTTTCTTAACTTCTTCTTCCTTTATTTTGGCTAAAAGATTCAAATTAACAACAACATGAACTGCATGAGGCATTGCTTAGAGAAATTATTTAGCTTAGCCTAGAGATATTTGACCTTCACTTATTAAATATTTGAAGTAGATGAAGGCCCCTTCCTTGATTTCCTTAAATGATCTTATATGTGACCTACCTTCAGGAAAATTTACTTTTATTATATTTCACACCTCGATCCCTTTCTTTAGCTTGCTTTTGGAAGAAGGATGTGTTGGAGTCCCCTACTTGTAACCATAAGTTGTGGGATTTTTAGCTCCAAAAATTTTCTTCTTTCCTACTTAAAGAGAATATTTGTTGAGAGAGGTCCTTTTCTTGTTGAATGTGTCTTTCCTCTATCAACTTATAGTGCTCTTCTAGCTATTTAACTTTGTCTCTCCTTTATTAGCAAGGAGGTTGATAGTTCTCTTTTAGCAATTTCCTTAACTCTTTATCTACATTCCTGAGCTTCGATTCTCAAACAAAGTTTAGAGAAACCTAAAAAATAATATTTCAAGTGTGCTTCACCAATGTCCCAACCTCTTCTACTTCCCTCCAGTCTGCATTAAATTTAAATGGAATCAGGCCAATATTTTTAACCCTTTAGATTTTAAGAAAAAAATGATGATGATACAATTATCCTTGGGCTTATATTGATGAAGAGAACTTTAGAGCTTTAAAAATCCATCTTTTATGAATCAAGAATCGATCAATCAGGCTGCTATATATTGATCCCATGTTCTTCTATTTGACCATGTGTATTTCCCTTCCTTTGGAATAATATCCAACATATCCTATTTGACTATTAGATCTTCCATTCGGTCTCTAAATGGATCCCAAATGATTGTTCCTTCTCTTTTTTCTACATAGCTAATGATAATATTAAAGCCTCCTCCTATCACACTATTCAGATGTATATTTATATTCTTGAGAGATTCCATTGAGTCCCAAAATTATATTTTTTTCCTATACAAGACAAGAGCACAAACATTTATGAAAGGAATTCGTTCTCTCATTTCTCTTACTTTTAATAAAGACAGGATCCATAACTTCATTGTTTTTTATTCAACAAGAAATAAATTGTGGAAATTTTTGGGGCTAATATTCACAGATGGGTAATTTTCTATGTTTTCTTCAAAAAGAAGATTTGACAATTTCCAATGTTTTAAAAAATGATTCGCCAACATTTTATAGTATAAAATCATTTTACCTTAAAATTTCTGAAATTTTATATAGACTAATGTTAGGGTTTTTATATGTCCTTATAATTCCCTAAATTTAAAATTGTTAATTTGGAGTTCATAATATTTGAGCTACAAGGCATTACGGTTTAGATCTAAATTGATTATCATATACTTAGTACATAATTAAGTACCAAATGACCAAACTTAGTTTCTAGTTTAAAATTTTTGCACTAAAATTTTCTGAAGTGAAGAAACCTATTATTCTATTCAATGTCACCAACATAATTCAAATTTCTAATTCATATTCAATAATCATGAAAATAATTAAATATTTCTTCAACAATCATCATAATCTATACTTATAAATCAATTTAAACAATATGTTCTCCTCAAAATATTCACACGGAACTAACCCAAGGGTCAAATGAGAAATTGAAAAGAAAACCTAGCAATGTTATTAAGTCTAGAATCATTCACAACACTTCCTAATTCAATAAATAGATTCGAAATTTATTGAAGAATGAAACAAATGACTCATGACTCCTACATAATCTCATGAAAATTGAAGCACGTTGAACATCAACTACATGGAATCCTTATTAAAACTTCATATCCATATACAATAGATTATTTCATTAGATCAAAGAGTTCAATCCAAAAATCATGAAAAACTAATTCCTCAGAAATCAGATTTAAGCTTAAACATATTCTTTGTCAATGTTCGACATCAAAAGAGAAACCTACAGAATCAGATAATCCTTATGAAAATGAATTTATAAACATAGAAGATTCAAAGCACGAATCTAACCAATTATCACTTGAACATAGAATTCATATCTACGAAATAATATTTTAGATATCATTCAATCATGCCCCTAGGTACCGACAGTCTGAAAAATTATGAAAAAAAAATAAAAATAAAGTATAGTTTCACTAATTCTAATCCACAAACAAACATCCTATCTAACTGAAATTGATACTAAAGTCGGCTGAGGTCGGTGTTGGGCCCTTTCCATGACCTAAGACAAGCTAATTTACCTTAATAACTTCACAGATTATAAACACATAAATCCATAAATATAAAATCCTATATCACTTATTTATTAAAGTAAAATGAAAACATAGTCATATAATGTTTTACAGTCACAATCTCCTTGCTTTAGCTTTTCACTAACTCCTCACACTCATACTTGGCCTTCTTAAAGAGTTTACGACCTAAGGATAGTTATAAAAAAAATAAATCATAAAAGTAATGCATGAGTGATCTAGGTTTAATTGAGCTAAGTCAAATTCCAAATATCACTTGTCCATATTATCTTATATGCATTGATCCAACTGTAACACTATCTTTAGGTTGATTAAGTTATCACCACGACCATGAATAGAAGGAGATACATTTGAGATGCCCATCGATTGACTGGTACAAAATATGGAATATAGTACTAAACAGAGTATGAAATTAAGTACTGAATGGAGTCTCGATATATTCTTGAGCTAGATGTTGGGTCATTGGTGTCCTATCAATGTATTCAAGTTTCCATCCTTATATTTAAGAACCCTATCAATAAATTAGTCAATAGTGATTCAAGAAGTAGAAAATTATCTAACATATACTTAGACTAACAAAATATATGTAAAAAAAATCCTTATTGTGATTCTTACCTCCATTTATAAACTAACACAATTTAGCCAATATGGAATGGTTTCTAGGTGTCAAGAAGGGTAAAATATAGTATTTTATAAAAGAAATAGGAGGATACAAAAGTAAGGCCCAACATCTCCTGATGCTATAGGGAATGCATGCCCTCATGAAGCTATCTTTCTCAAAATTGACTAGTCATCAAAATTGGGTCGTCCATGTTCTCATATTCCCTCTGTGATGACTAAAAATTTTAATCCATGATTTTTCTGCATTGACTGATGCTTAAGCCTACGAGCTCGTTCATGAACTAAGTCCTTTAATATGATTTAATTGTTTGACTTTCCAAAAAAGAAGTTGTTTATTCTTCAGCACTAGTGCATCGGTGTTGGATACCAAATCCAGATTTTGAGCTTTATACATCTCATTTTCCTTCCTAACATGTTGAAACAAGGTTTTTTACTTTCAAGACCTCTCTCCAATTTTCATTTTTTTCTTTTTCAACTTTTTAACTTGCATTTGCATGTACTCTTCATTACGAGTAGAGGTGTCCTCAAGAGGTAGGGTTTTCTTCCATGAACTGCTTCCTTTATGAGTTTATCTCTTATGAGTTTGGATTACCATGGTTTTGACTACACATTTCCCTGCTACTAGTAATAATTATGACCGATCATCTTGTAGAGAGTCATTCAAAAGATCCTAAAAATTATCAACTGGCCCTTCCTCCTCAGGCAGAACATTTTCCAACTTCTTTGTTTCTTTAAGTACTTGAGAGGGGATATTTACTTATAGCTCTAGAGAAGATAAAAAATTTACAGCCTTAAGGGTTTGAGTGCTTGAAGGTGGGCTTTGCCATCGAGTCATATTCCTGGTGTGCCATCGACCCTTATGTGCGGTAAGAGTTTCATATGATTTTTGGGTTTCTTGTGGTGGTGGAGTCGGTACTGGTGCCACTTCATCCTTTTCATGGAAAAACTTCCTCTTCCCTTCCTCAGGAGAAGTTTTGGATTTTTTCGCAAGCAATTATTCTATTGGCATGGCGAACGACTTCACAACCTCCGCCAGAGGTTTCTTTTGTCTTCTCTGCTAGGTTTTTTTAGATGCTATATATTTGGTCCCAGGTTATTTATTTTGTCCATAATTTTTTTTTATTTCTTCCCATTCGAGGCTATGGGTTATTTCTTTACCAAAGATATGTGGTTTGTAGATCCTAGCTTATCTAAGGGGTTCACCAAACTTCCCTCCATTTTTTTTGATTCAGGGGTTCTATCAGGACCCTTGTATTTCCTAGAAAAAAGTCGAGAAGGACCTCAACCTCTTTTTCTATCTTCCTATAATGGTGAATAATAATTCAGTGTTGGCCTTTAATTTTATTTTCCTCCCTAGGGAAATTCACAGCCAATAACTCTTCCCACATATTTTTCCGTCGACCTGGTTAATAAACAATAAACATTTTTTATAAAACAATGATGACATGGACTGGTTTCAACATTTTTAGAAGAAAATTGAACACCTTTGGAAGCTTTATATAGACACTGATGAAGGAAAAATGGATTAATCTCATGAACATTTGTGAAATGTAAGAAAAGCCTAATATGATAGAGGAAAAAAAACACATACAATCCCTTAGAGGTGACGATCCTTTGTACAGTAGTAATGAGTGGCCACCACTCCTCTTTAATACAAATTCTCATAACCCATTTTGAAAAATTTATATATTTGTATGGCGGCTTGATAAATTTTTCACATTCATCCCATTCAAGAATTCCACCTTTGAAATATATTTCTTCAGTCAAAGGTAACCCAATTTCCTTATCAATTTCTCTATGACCTTAACCCTTAAAATTCAGACCTCTTCTACTTTCCCATCAAATATTTGTGCGAATTCCATATAAACCTCATAATTGTATCCTTGAAACTTCTTTAGGAAATATATCCATCCTTTTTCCATAAATAAACTCCTATAGGCTTCATATTCTTGGCTGACACATAATTATGCAAAGGTGGCTTCATGTATGTCATCCCCCATGTTGGTGATGAAACAATTTCAAAGGCCAAAGAGGAGATTATAAAATCACATGTTAATCAACATTGAGTTTAGAAACACTATCGAGATAAAAAATTCCTTGATTTTTGGGGTGTCAAATAGGCTTGGATTAATTATAAAGGGGTGACTGTGTTTTTTTAATTATGCTATGAACTAGTCGATTGCAGTGATGGTATAATTACCAAAAAGATGTATCATGATGGAAATAAATGAGTAAAATGAATTATTGGATAATATAGTTTGACACTAATTGGATTTTTAAATCACGTGGAAGGGATATGCATATAATTTAAATGAATGGAGGAAGATAAACAATTAAGTTCTATTATACACATTCCTTGTATTAATCTAAATAAATGGAAACTTATTCATACCTTGATTGAATGTGTAATGACATCTAACATTTCAAAAATGATAAAGGATATGACATATTTATCATTAACTAAGTGTATTCACCATTCGTTGAATCCATTATAAAATGGATGCAACTTTGATCATGAATAAAATGAAAATTATAAATTTTAATACCTCCATCAAATTTACTGTTGTTGAGGTGAAGTTGGTATCACTGAAATTCTCCTAACTTGATATTCACATTCTCAAATACAAAACATTATCCAGTACCTAAATTTGTATTATGTTATAAGTATTGAATTAAGTACATAATCTCTTTTTTTAACCATCAGGACATGAAGAACACTTGAAAACCATGTCTGTGTTGAAGAAATGAATATGTCTTTCCATGTGAGCTTGGAACTTGACATAAACAACAAATTTTAGGAATTGAAATTGAATGGTAACCACTATTACTTTAACTTAATACTAGTGCCACCAATCCATGGATTTTAACCAGGCATGGAATGGTTATTGTCTGGGGGGGGGATTTCAATTTTCAAGAGTCTGAAATGCACGAAAGAAGAATTCAATGCGATTATTTCTCATAATTATTTTGATAAACCATGAAAAGAAAAATTCTATACTCACATAACCCTACTTGCTACCATCTCATAAATTTTAATGAGCCCGAGTTAGCTAAGGATTAGAGTGTTTAGTTTTAGAGATTATGAAGAACCAAAAGTATACTCTAGAGTTTTTTTTTCTTTGTCATTACTTTTCCATCATGAAAAAGAATAATTATGTAATTTGAAGATCCATAACTACCACCGCCCCATTAATATTAATGAGCCTGATTTAATTAATGCTCAAAAGTTCAATTATAGAGAGTCTAAAATGTTCAAAGTAAACTCCAACATATCCTTTTCTATAAATAACTGATCAAGTTTGGATAAAGGATTAAACCTATCCTTGACAAATTTCCTCTTTATTATATGTGAGTTGTGGAGGAAAACATAAATCATCCCAATATTATTTATACTATGTACATATAAACATATACTATAATAATAAAAATAAATTAATTTGGAGAACTGACAGGAGGTGGATTCCCTTTATGAAACAACTCCATTTATAGATTCTGAATCACATCTTGAAAAATTTCTTGTTTGAAAAGCGAATAGTGGTATATTTTCAGTCTGCTTCCATTCACCACATTTGAAGTCTAATCATCATCAATGGTCTTAAATTTTATTGAGCCATTTTCAAAAAATTCCTCTACTTCATAGGATCCCAACCATCTAGTTGAAAATTTCCCTTTGAAGTGTTTAAAATTTCTATCATACATTAATTCACAGTCTCCTAGTTCAAATCCTTTATTCTTGATATACTTATCATGCCATCGAGCCCTTTGGTCCTGTACCAACATAGTTCTTTGGAGGGAATCTTGTCTAATTTCATCAAGTTGATCTAGTTGAAGCACTCTCTATTTATGAGCTTCATTTAAATCCATCGGATATTGAGTAAAGATTCAAAAAAATTTCGCTTGAAATTTGATGGGGATTAACACCTTCTTACCATATACTAACTCATAGGGAGTATATCCTGTCACATTTCTCCATGTTATTCAAGAAGCCCATAGTGCTTCTGGTAACCTATCAACTAAGTCTCCATGGTGTAGTTGAATTGTTGCAGTAAGAATGGAATCCAATACATTGTTATTAGATTCCTCCTGTCCATTTTCCCGATGATGGTATGGAATAGAATTTTGGTGCTTAATTTGGTATTGTTCAGTAATAGCCTTTGCCAGTATGGAAGTAAATTTTGTCCATTGATCAGTGACAATTTCTCTAGGTACCCCAAACCAAGTAAATATATATTCAAAGAGGAAATGTATAATAGACTTGTTAGTGGTAGAATATAAAGGTTTAGCTTCCACCTAAATTGTCGCATAATCACTACAAAATAATATATACCTCTTCTTTCTGGGCTAGGTGATCAGGAGTTAAAAATTTTGCTCAAAATTGAAAGTTACAGGATTGGGTTGAAACTAGGATGGTTGTGTAGATCTTGTCTTCCTGATTCCGACGCCATGAACAGTTAGAAAAACTGATGTTGTATGAGGGCGATATCGCTTTCTAAATGATTTCCCAAACAACGAAATTTTGTGACAGGGTTGACTGGGATGCCCAGTTAGCATGCATGTGCACAGTCAGCAAAAAGGAATATTCTGAAGACTATTCCTTTTCTCAGAGCTAGTCAGAGAATGACAAGTGGCATTGTACTATTTTTTGGATGGAATGTACGTTGTGTTTTTGTGGCCAATTGGAGGGTGACACGTGGCCAACACTAAGGCCACCACATGTCCCCTGAACAATGTAATAAAATTTTTATGGAGGCTGCTGGGCTCTATCCCGTAACCTCCCTTGGAGCAACCACTCGCCACAACTGTCTGAACAACACAATAGTTCTTAACCCATAAGGGTTAAATGTTATATTTGAAGTTTTAAAACTTTTCATTCAGGGGTTAGGAACGTTGGCGGCCCCAACCCATCGACGGTTGAAGGTTTGAGGTCACATATTAACTGCAATCAACCACAAAAACAAACGTTACTCTGGAAGTTTGGTAACCTGCGACAACAAACATAAACACCATACCTTGTCACATTGTTATGTTAGCGTCGACGATTATGGCTACTCCGATGGTTTAGTATCCACGAAATTTAAATCCACAACGTTATCACATGCAATGGTTTAATAACATGTATCTGTGCAGTTTGAGCCTATGGTTCTTCCATTTTAAACTCCCACCATTATGGTCAGGCGGGGTAGCGGGTGTGCATGTGGCCACCCCTACCCTTAACATTTAATTTTATGGTTTAGACTGGCAGTAAGTTAGAGCACACCAAAACTTTAAGGGTTTTGGCCATTTTTAACTGCAGTTAGGTGGATTTCTCCACAATTAGTGGTCGTTTTCTAGGAGTTACTAGGAAAATGACTTGGAGGGTCAATTTTCGCCCAAATGGAGTGAATGAAGAGTCAATATAGACTAATTGGATCATTCTAGAGCCACTAGTGTAGAGAAAACATCCATTAGAGGCATGTCATCAAATGTATTTGCAAATTTTTGAGCACAATAAAATATGGACATGCCATTGGGAGTTGGAGCAACAGATGTAGCCCAGTTGGGGTGAACTGATTCATCATGCCTACTGTGTAAATTTTATGTGTGGTTTTATTTCTCTATTATACACTGTTGATCAGTGTTATTTTCTCTTATTTCATGCTTCTAATTCACTAAAATCACATATATTTCATGGTTAAATTCCTCAATCCTTAAGAAAACTATGGAGACAAGTATGCACATGTCTTATGACTAAAAAGACACTTAGGACAACAAACTAATATAGTAATTTCAGTCAGGTTGGTATCAGAGCTAGAGTTTATTATATGGTGTTGTTTTGTGAAAATATTTGTTTAACTGTTTTCAAGTTTCACATGCTTACTAGGCACAAGCTCAAGAGAGGAGAAGGCACGTTGGTGGCAGCAAGAGGGTCTCAAAGTGAGCCACAACAAAGAAGAGAAAAATTTCCACAATCTCCACCACCTAGTTCACCTCCTAAGGAAGCAGAAGCAACATTAATCATGCCTCAAGAGGAAAGAGAAATCCATGAAGAAGTTGATCCCAAAGAGGAAGAAAGAGTGTTCAGAAAAGCATTTCTTGACTTGATTGAGATGGTTAGAATCCTTTATCAAGAAATGAATGAGAAACTAGAAGGAGAAGGATCCAATTTTCACAAGGAAGGACAACGTTCATCAAGAGGTCACAATGATGAATCTAAGTCAAAGAATGGAAATGGAGGAAATGGAGGCAGTGGAAAGTCACCATCCTCACCCTCATCATCATCATCCTCTACTTCATTTTTAGTACATCAGTCACACATGTCGAAGAACACTAGTAAAATTAATTTTCTAAAACTTGATGTTAAGTTTGTATTGCCAATGTTTAATGGTGAAGTCAATGCAAAAAATCTTGATAAATGATTAGGAAACTGGAGGTCTATTTGAGAATCCAGAACCTTCAAGATGATGATACCCAAATCCAATTGGCTTCATTGAGAATGAAAGGTGCAGTAATTGTTTGGTGGGAAGGGAAGACAAAGGAGGAGATCAAGAATCATGGTAAGATTATTCTATCATGGACTGATTTCATTACTGCAATAAAACGAAAGTTTTATCCATTAGATCATATGGATAAATCCATAATGAACTGGAAAAAATTTAGACAATTGAAAGGACAGAATGTGCAAGAATACACCCAAGAATTTAGGAGAAGATCTCTCTTATTAGGGGTAGATTTGCAGAGCCAAGATACTTTTCTCAAGTACATAGGAGGCTTACATAGCTACCTAAAACATACTATTCTCATGTTTAACCCTACAAGTCTAGATGAGGTATGTGTTCAGGCCACACATCTAGCAGTTAGAGGGAAAAACATTTCTGAAGAGGGTAGGAACAAAAAATTTAAGGGGAAAAACAAAGAGGATCCCTCAAAAGGTAAAAGAAAAAAGAATGCATCTGTTAAGAAACAGGGAGAAAAAGTGGTTTGTAAACATTGTTCAAAAGAAATCCATAATGAATATTATTTTTGGAAATTAAATCCTGAAAAGAGGCTCAAACATTTCAACAAAAAAGGGAAACAAAAAATTGCACAACTCAACATGATTTAGGAGAGGATTCAGGTGATGAATCTAAAATTACAGCCATGGGATTGGAGAGCATGAAGGAGAAAGAAATTGAAACTAAACCTAGTACTAGTACATCAAACTGTCACATACATGCTCCAAATGAAGAAGAAAGAATTGGACTGTTTCTTGTGAGGGTCATATCCAAACATACCAATATTGACACATTTTTTGACAATAGGTCACAAGGAAACTTAATCTCTAAATACTTGGTCAAGAAACTTAATATTAATACCATATCACATCCAAAACCATATCCACTTGGTTGGATTTGTAAGGATGCAAATTTACAGGTTTCAAAGAAGTGTATATTGCAGTTTGCAATAACTGCACATTTTGTTGACACAGTTGAATTAGATGTGGTTCCACTTGACATAAAAATTATTGTGTTTGGGAGTCCTTACTTGTATGACAGGAAAATGATCTTTGATTTCCATGAGAAAAAATACCATTTATTCAAAGATTGCAAGGAGTACATTGTTAGAGCACATCGCAAGAAGACAAACATTGCTATGGTAAATGATGGACAGGTAAAGAGGCTGGTAAATTCAAGTAAGAATTTTTTTCTTCTAATGATTAAGCCTAAGTTTGATGTTAATCATGAATCATTTGAGGGTTTTGATCCTAAGTTGAAATAATATTTATATGATTTAGTTGATGAACATCATGAGATGTTTCAGGAGCCAACATGATTGCTTCCAAAAAGGGATATTCAACATGAGATTCAGTTGCAGCAAGATTGTCCTCTTCCAAATATCATCATGTAGTTGATTCACATCATGAGATGTTTCAGGAGCCAACATAATTGTTTCCAAAAAGGGAGATTCAACATGAGATTCAGTTGCAGCAAGATTGTCCTCTTCCAAACATCGTCATGTATCCCATGTTGATAATGGAGAATGTTGAAATAAAGAGGCAAATCAAGGAGATGTTGGAAAAAGGAATCATAAGGCTAAGCACTTTTCCATGCAGGTCACCCATAGTATTGATTCCAAATAAATATGGGACTTGGCGCATGTGTGTAGACTTCAGAGTTTTCAAAAAGATAATGGTAAAGAATCGATACCCACTCCCAAGGATAGATGATTTTCTTGATCAAATGAAAGAAGAAAAGTTTTTCACTAAGTTAGATTTACAAAGTGGATATCATCAAGTAAGAATTGCAGAAATGTTGGCAATATGATGCGGAGTGTTGTCCTTGATGGAAACCCACTGAATGAAGATGAAGACATGAGATTGTTGACATGTGTTATCCTTGATGGCAATCCACCTGATGAAGTTATTCTTGACTTGATAGACAAGGTAAATGATGTAAATCTGATGTGATATGAATGTTTGCTGACAATATGATGCTGGGTGTTGTCCTTGAATGGAAACCCACTTGATAGAGTGTTGTCCTTGAATGGCAACCCACCTGATGAAGTTGTGCTTGATAGAATATGTCTTGATGAACCTGTTTAAAGATGTAAATCTGATGTATCTACAGAGAGTACAGAAGGTAATGAAGAAAGGAATTCAATATGTGCTAGATCTATGATGAAAATAGTATGTCTCAAGGAATACGTGGTTTTGTCTAGGAGAAGTCGTGTATGCACACGGGTAATAACGTTCCAAGTCGCGTATGGGAAAAAGCGCTCATAAAGTGCAAAACCAGGGGTAACCACCATGGTATTGACCCATTGTATTGGGTAATGATTCGTCTAAATGACCCCGTCCGGGAATACCATCGGAAGTAATGTGGTTTTGGCTCATGGTATTGAAAAAGGGTAAACCTATATAAGGAGAAGAAATTCATTTTGCATATCATGAGTGTGGGTGCAAGATGGCTGAGATTGAATGAATACTTCTCTCTAAAGTAGATCTGAATGGAAAGGGTTACAGTTGAATGATAGATCCGAATGTATGATGCACCAATGATGAAGAAGGGGATCTAGATCTGAAATGTACTTTATTTGCTAGATCTGTTTATGGAATGATTAGATCTGAGATGAGGCGAACATCTGTCTGAAGTAAAGGGTAAAATCTGTGTGATGTATCTGTTCTGAAGAATTGCATTGATCTAAATGTCTGAAGAACCATACGCTAGTTTGACGTAGAGGAAGCGCGTATATACGCGACTTCTCTGAAGAGAAAGCGCGTATGCGCAGTGAAATTAGCTCTGTAATATGTACAGAAGTATACGCGGGTTGATGTAATTGTAAGCGCGTATATACGTGGTATAAGTGAAAGGAAAGCGCGTATGCAAACTAGGGTTTGCTGAAGCAAGAGGTATGAAATGCCTGATCTGTTCTCCTGTGTTGCTGCTATCTGTATTCTACAGTTCTGAGTTGTCTGTTTCAGTTTGGTTGTATGATGGAGCTTAAATATGTGGAGTGGGTCCAGTCTGAAAATATGATGAAACGTGGCCTGCAAGTGGTGTCCTAAAGGAAGCTTTGGATCCAGTGTGAAAATTGATGAAACATGGTCCATAGAGGTGCTGAGGGTTGTAGCCTTCGGTCAGGGGGTTGTAGCTCCCTTCCAGGTGAGGCTGGTAAACGAGATCAGGGGGTCGTAGCTCCCTTCCAGGAGAGGCTGGTAAACGAGTCAGGGGGTTGGAGCTCCCTTCCAGGAGAGGCTGGTAAACGAGCGCGGGTGGGTGCCTGCGTGCTGGTAGGAGTCTGCACCAGCACATATGTTGTAAGATGTTTTCTCTATAATAAAATATTGAAGGCTGAGCAACTGCAGCGGTGGTTTTCTCCCGACTTGGGTTTCCACCTAAAATCCTGGTGTTCATGTGTGATGCTTATGTGCGATGGTTTATTCTGTTCTTACTGCACATGTTTACTGTTTATTGAACATCTAATGAATGAATGATGGAATGCTATAAGTGAAGAATTAATGGCATAATTAGATCTCTGTGTATACGCGAGTTGTATGAAGAATATCCGCGTGTATACGCTAGTTGGCTTCAGCAAAGTAGCGTATGGGTTTTAGAGAGTGAAAAAGTAAAAAGTTTGATAAAGTCCTAAATACTGATTCACCCCCCTCTCAGTATTTTTCCCAACAATTGGTATCAGAGCAGGTCTTTCTGCAGAAGCTTGATCGCTTGAAGGAGATCCGTCGCAATGGGAAGTCATGAAGGAGTAATGTCTCTAAAACCACCTCTATTCAATGGAAGCAATCTGATATTCTGGAAGGTACGAACAAAATCATATCTGCAAAGTCTTGGTGCAGAAGTATGGGCAATCGTGGAAGAAGGCTATCAATATCCGGCAAGTATTCCTACTGATGCGGCTGAAAGGAAGAAGTATGAAATCAATGCCAAAGCAGTGAATGTCTTATTAGGAAGCATGTCTAAACCAGAATTTGCTAAAGTGATGCAGCTAAATTTAGCAAAAGAAATATGGGACAAAATCATTCTGAGCTATGAAGGAGATACAAAGGTAAAAAGTGCAAAACTCCAAACTCTTAGAATTGAATATGAAAATTTGAAGATGCATAGTGATGAAAGTGTTGCCAGTTTCTTTCTTCGTCTAGATGATATTGTAAATCGGATGAGAAATTTGGGTGAAACAATAACTGATACTACTCTGGTGGAAAAAGTCTTAAGATCCTTGACTTCAAAATTTGACTCTAAAGTTTCCGCTATTGAAGAAAGGCAAGATCTGCAAACTCTTACTGTTGTTCAATTACATGGTATTCTGACTACTTTTGAAATGAGACAAGGAGGTCCTTCTCAATTAAGAGAAGCTGCTTTTAAGGTATCTGCAAAAGGAAAAGAAAAGGAAGTTGTCAAAGAATCCAGCTATATATCCGAAGAAGAAGAAGCAAATTTCGTGAGAAAACTCCAACTAGGTACTGGAAGATTCAAAGGTAAGCTTCCCTTCAAATTTTTTGAGTGTGGAAAAGTTGGTCACTATGCTGCTAAATGTCCTTATAGAGAAAAACATGGTAAAGGGAAACAATTTGAAAAGAGGAAGAGTTACTATGCAAATGAAGATGATGATGAAGTGTCCAGTGAAGATGAAGAAGATTCTAACCATGATCTGAAAGTGCTCATGGCAAAGAAGCAAAAGAAGAAGGCTACTCAAAGCAAGGAGATATCTCAGAAAACATGTATAGCAGAAATTGAAGAAGATGAATCAGGTAGTGATTGGGGTCCTTGTAATCTTCTATGTGCAAGCAATGGTATAGATAGTGAAAGTAAAGTTATGGATCTTGAAGAAGCTCTCAAGATTAAAGTTGAAGAAATACAAAGTTCTTCTAATAAGAAAGAATATATCTACAAAGAGATGATCTCTCAAATGAAAGAACAAATAGAAATGCTGAATGGACAGGTGGACAAGTATCAAAGGTTTCATACTTATGCATCCAATCGAATTAAAAGTCTAGAAGCAGAAATCAACGATCTAAATGTAGATCTCGAAAAATCAAGCAAGAAGAATGAAGGTCTTGAAGCTGGAATCATCTCTCTACAAGCAGATCTTGAAGCATCAGGTAAGAAGAATGAGGAACCTCTACAATCATTTGAAAAGGAAGGACTTGAAGCAGAAATCATCTCTCTCAAAGAAGATCTGGAAAATTCAAATAAGAAGAATGAAGAGCTGCAACAAACATGTGAAGAAAACGAAAATTGATTGAAAGAAGAGATTCTAAATCTGAAAGATCAAGTAGAAGATGGAAGAAGGAAAGAAGAAAGCATGACGAAAAAATGTCAAGCCTTGGAGGTTGAGGTAAACATTCTCAAAGGTAAATTAGAAGAAAAGGTTAAACTTTTGAGGTTTCAAGATAGTACTAAGATTTTGGACAATATTCTAAGTAATCTAAGGTCTCCCGCTATCAAACTTGGTCTTGTTTTTCATGAAACTGTTAAAGGAGAATCTAGTTCACAAGGAAGTGCTAAAGATTCAAGGGAAGTCAATGCAAAACCTGAAGAGTTGAAAGAAACAAAAGGTCAATCAACGATCATGAAATCTCAAAGGAAATCAGTCAATAATGTTGAATTCTTTAAATGTCATAATTATGGGCATGTTGCAGCAAATTGCAGAATATTTCAGCCACAAACTAATAGATCCTACATAGAAAGGTACTCTAGTTTCTTCAAGGGATATTGTTTTTCATGTAACAAGTATGGACATAAAGCAGCTGATTGTAAAAGGAGGAAGATTAGAAATACTCATTATGATTCTTATGATTATTTCTCTGGATACATGAGATGTTATTCTTGTAACAAGTATGGACATGTAGAAAAGGAATGTAGGTTGAACAGATCTGAGAAAGTGGACAATTTTCAGCACACAGTTAGGAAGTTCAAGCAAATTTGGAAAAAGAAGGAGGACCAGTCAGAAATGTAGGGAAAACTGACCCTACTGCAGTCATCCGCTTCTGAAGCTCACTTCTCTTATTGATTGCAGGAATGATGTGTGATACATTATGAGATTTAGTAATGTATCGTCACAGGGGGAGCAATGTATGATGACTCTCATGGTTGATTTGATTACTCTGGTTATGTTTACTTCTGACAGTGCATCTGATGTGGAAATGACAGGTACAGGAGGCACAAGTTCAGGGGGAGATGAAGGAATGTGAAAAATTTCTATGCTTCACTTTCCATACGCGGGTTATATGAACAAAAGTCGCGTATACACGCGAGTTCCAGTAGACACAGTCGCGTATGAACTTATGATAAGAGAATTGGGATGACAGCTGAAGATCAGGAGTAGAGGTTCAAGGGGAGCATCAGTCTGAATGTTAATAACTATATTATTGACTCAGTATCAGCTTGGTTTCTCAGTTCTAAAGAATGATGATATGATACTTGGTTTCTTATGTTGAAGATCATGGATGAGTCCTATTTTCTTTTTGATGAAAAGTATTCGTTGCTGAGATGAAAGGCTTATAATTAGGAGATAAGGACAGTTCATGAAAATATTGTTGCTCATGACTTGCTGATGAACGTATTCAGGTTGCACAAGTTAAGGAAGAGCACTGGTTCAGGGGGAGCAGTAGGTTGAATACTAATGATTGCATTGTTGGTACTATGACTGCTTATTCTTTGGTTATTGTGATACTCATGCTCAAATGATGATGACTTGGTATATGGTTTATTATGATGAGATTTTGAGCCCTTTGTGCTCACACATGGATGAGTTGGAAGTCGTTTGAATCAGAAATAAGAATAGATCATGCAGATTTTGTTACTATGGTTGAGATCTTTTCCCTACATATGTTACTTCATGTTAAATCTTAAAGATCATGGTGATATTGGACCACATGAATGATTGACACATATTTGAAGATGTTGTTCTGGTATGATAATTTCTCTTGGAAAGATTGTATTGATGCTGCACAGAATTTGAAGGCTTGGTTACTAATGTGCTTATGCTACAACCGTTGGATGACGCTTGAAGACACAACTACACTGTTTTATCTATCTGTATTCCAGGGAAGCATTCAAAAAGAAGCTGAACACTGTCTTTGCCTCACAGAGAATCAGATCTAGTTAAAATATAGAAGATGGTATTGGATACGCGGATTTCCTGAAACACAGTCGCGTATATACGCGACTTCATGTACATAAAATTGCGTATGTCTGGTTGCTGACAAATTTCTGTTTGGGGTCAGCTTTCTTCAGCACAAGCTATAGTGCTGTTTGGTATCTCTGATACTGTTTGGTATCGCTGGTGGTGTTCCAGTTCTCATAATTCTATTCCTAATGTTTTGATAAAGATGCCTTGATGATTTATTGGTGAAAGTGTTCAGGATGCACAAACTAAGGGGGAGCCTTAGTCATATGGAAAGGATGCTTGGATGCACATATTCAGGGGGAGAATTAGCTTTGCTAAGTATAATGCATTGTTGACATTATGATGGTTCTGAAATATGTTCTCTTTCTTCAGGACTTTCTGGTGTTGGGTCATAAATGGTCATATTTGTAATTTGATGAAAAGGTCTTGTTGAGACCCATAATGTAAATTTGTAATATTCAGTCATGTAAGGACTTGTCAAATTTGTAAAGCCACTTGGTTGGGTAGCTGAGTCAAATTTTGTAAAGCCACTTGGTTGGGTAGCTGAGTTGAAATGTGTAAAGCCACTTGGTTGGGTACTTGAGTCTCATATGTAAATCCACTTGGTTGGATATTTGATGTAAGTATGAGTCTTTGGTGATAGGAAGTTCATAGAGTCATGTACTTCATTGAAAAATATGTTTGAAGATTTAGCATGAAATCAGGGGGAGCTTGGTCACTTCAGTATATCAGATCTGCAGAACGCGTCCTCTACATGAGGAGAACAGGGGGAGAGTGTGTTGGTCCGCCCTTTGCCCTTGATGTCAAAGGGGGAGAGTGACATGGTGTTTGAATGAAGAGAAATAATGGTGTCAAAGAATGGGGAGAGTGACATGGTGTCATTGTATTCTTAATGTAAATATCTGTTGTAATGATCAAACACCATTGTGGTTGGCATCAAGTCTAAAGGGGGAGATTGTTGGCAATATGATGCAGAGTGTTATCCTTGATGGCAACCCACTGAATGAAGATGAAGACATGAGATTGTTGACATGTGTTGTCCTTGATGGAAATCCACCTGATGAAGTTATTCTTGACTTGATAGACTTGGTAAATGATGTAAATCTGATGTGATATGAATTTTTGCTGACAATATGATGCTGGGTGTTGTCCTTGAATGGAAACCCACTTGATAGAGTGTTGTCCTTGAATGGCAACCCACCTGATGAAGTTGTGCTTGATAGAATATGTCTTGATGAACCTGTTTAAAGATGTAAATCTGATGTATCTACAGAGAGTACAGAAGGTAATGAAGAAAGGAATTCAATATGTGCTAGATCTATGATGAAAAGAGTATGTCTCAAGGAATACGCAGTTTTGTATAGGAGAAGTCGCGTATGCACGTGGGTAATAACATTCCAAGTCGCGTATGGGCAAAAGCGCTCATAAAGTGCAAAACCAGGGGTAACCACCATGGTATTGACCCATTGTATTGGGTAATGATTCATCTAAATGACCCTGTCCAGGAATACCATCGGAAGTAATGTGGTTTTGGCTCATGGTATTGAAAAAGGGTAAACCTATATAAAGAGAAGAAATTCATTGTGCAAATCATGAGTGTGGGTGCAAGATGTCTAAGCTTGAATGAATACTTCTCTCTGGGGTCCTCTGAATGGAAAAGATTCTGATTGAATCATAGATCTGAATGCATGAAGCACCTATGAAGAAAATGATGAAGAAGGGAATCTAGATCTGAAATGTATTTGCTACATTTGTTTATGGAATGATTAGATATGAGAGGAGGCGAACATCTGTCTGACGTAAAGGGTAAAAATCTATGTGATGTGTCTGTTCTGAAGAATTGAAATGACCTAAATCTCTGAAGAACCATACGCTAGTTTTCCACAGAAGAAGCGTGTATATACGCGGCTTCGTTGAAGAGAAAGCGCGTATGCGCAGTGAAATTAGCTCTGTAATATGTACAGAAGTATACGCGGGTTTGTATGGTAGAAGGTGCGTATATACGCGGTATCAGTGAAAGGAAAGCGTGTATGCAAACTAGGGTTTGCTGAAGCATGGGGTGTAAAATGTCTGATCTATTCTGCTGTGTTGCTGTTATCTGTATTCTACAGTTCTGAGTTGTCTGTTTCAGTTTGGTTGTATGATGGAGCTTAAATATGTGGAGTGGGTCTAGTCTGAAAATATGATGAAAAGTGGCCTGCAAGTTGTGTTCTAAAGGAAGCTTTGGATCCAGTGTGAAATTTAATGAAACGTGGTCCATAGAGGTGTTGAGGGTTGTAGCTTTCAGTCAGGGGGTTGTAGCTCCCTTCCAGGTGAGGCTGGTAAACGAGATCAGGGGGTCGTAGCTCCCTTCCAGGAGAGGCTGGTAAACGAGTCAGGGGGTTGGAGCTCCCTTCCAGGAGAGGCTGGTAAACGAGCGTAGGTGGGTGCCTGCGTGCTGATAGAGTCTGCACCAGTACATATGTTGTAAGATGTTTTCTCTATAATAAAATATTGAAGGCTGAGCAAGCTATGACGGTGGTTTTTCTCCAGGCTTGGGTTTCCACCTAAAATCACGGTGTTCATGTGTGATGCTTATGTGTGATGGTTTATTCTGTTCTTACTGCACATGTTTACTATTTATTGAACATCTAATGAATGAATGATGGAATGATATAAGTGAATAATTAATGGCATAATTAGATCTTTGTGTATACGCGAGTTTTATGAAGGATATCCGCATGTATATGCTAGTTTGGTTCAGCAAAGTAGCGTATGTGTTTTAGAGAGTGAAAAAGTAAAAAGTTTGATAAAGTCCTAAATACTGATTCACCCACCCCCCCCCCCCCCCCCCCTCTCAGTATTTTTCCCAACAAAAAAGTGATTTATGGAAAACAACATTCAAAACCAAACAAGGACTCTTTGAGTGGTTGGTTATGCCATTTTGTTTGTGTAATGCATCGACGAATTTCATGCATGTTATGGATAGTGTTTTTCCTCCATTTCTTGATTACTTTGTGATTGTGTACTTAGATGACATATTGATTTTCAGAAAATCAAAAGAAGAGCATGTCTTGCATGTGAATAGGGTGCTTGATGTTTTGAAGAAAGAGAAATTATTTCTTAAGTTGTCAAAGTGTGTGTTTGGAAAGACTTCTTTGGTTTATTTGGGAAACATTGTGGGAGGAGGCGAGTTGAGAATTGATCCTTCTAAAGTGGAAGCCATTGTGAATTGGCTCACTCTGAAAATAGTAACTGAGGTAAGAAGTTTTTTAGGTGCAACTCATTATTGGAGAAACATCATTGCTAACTTTTCTGCCATCGCAACTCCTATGCATGCAATGAAAAGTGTGAAGAAAGGCTTTCAATGTGGAGGAAAAGAACAAAAAGCTTTCGAAGCTTTAAAAGAAAAGATCAGTTCAACTCCAGTCCTTGCATTACCAAATTTGAGACATCCATTCGAGATAAAAAATGATGCTAGTGATTATGCCATGGGAGCAGTACTTTTGCTGCATGGTAAGCCTATTTCTTTTCATTCTGAAACATTCAATGGTGCTGTAACAATTATCCTACATATGACAAAGAGATGTATGCGTTGGTACAAATCTTCAAGAAGTGGAAACACTACTTGATGGGTAAAGAGATGATTATGCATACCGATCACCAACCATTACAGTACTTGCAATCGCAAACAAAATTGCAACAATCACGAAATTTCAGGTGGATGGGATTTATTCAATAGTTTCACTTGGTTATAAGGTACAAGAAATGCATTTTCAATAAAGTTGTTGATATGCTTTCAGGACCAATTATAAGTGCTTCTACTTTACTAAAAAATGATCCTATTGTACATGAGAGTTACATAGAACAATATGCACATGATGTTGATTTTCAAGATGTGTATGCTAGTTTGAGTGAAGGGAATCAAGTTGAAGAAAATTATTATCACATGCATAAAAATTTTCTGTTTCATTTGGGCAAACTGTGTATACCACAAGGAGAGAGGCTATGTGTCATGAGAAAATCTCATTCATCTCTTATTGGTGGACACTTTGGGGTAAGCAAAATAGTGGCGCATATACAGAGGTATTGCTATTGGCCTCGTATGATAGATAGTGTGGTGTGTCATGTTTTATAAGAGGTTGTTCTATATGTGCAACAAGCAAGCCTAGTAATAGGAAGCTTGGGTTGTACACGCCACTACCTTTACCATCAAGGCCATGGGAGAGTGTCTCCATGGAATTTGTTGGAGGTCTACCTATGTCAAGAAAACATCACGATTATCTTTATGTAGTTGTGGATAGATTCAATAAAATGTGTATAATTATGCCATGTAAGAAAACCATTACTGCTGAACAAACTGCTGAAATTTATTTTCCACATGTATGGGTTCATTATGGATTGCCAACTTCTATTGTTAGTGATAGGGATTCCAGGTTCATTGGGAATTTTCTGTCCAATCTTTGGAGTATGATGGACACAAAGTTGAAAAAGAGTATTTCTTTTCATCCGCAAAATGATGGCCAAACTGAGGTGGTGAACAGAACCATTGTGCATCTATTGAGAGGATATTGCAGCAAACATCCTAAGTTATGGGATGAGCAACTGCATTACATTCAACACACTTACAACTGGGCAAAGCACATTTCTACAAATACATCACCTTTTGAAGTATGTTTTGGGTATTTGCAAAAATCCCCATTAGAATTCATATTTGATAAGGATGTTGCAATTTATTGGCATAGTGATATTGACAAGGCTCGAAATCGCATCGAGAAAATTCATATTATACATCAAGTTCAAGAACATCTTGAGAAGAGTTAAAGAAAATATAAGGAGAGGCATGAAAAACATAGAGTTGATCACAATTTTCAAGAGGGATATGAGTTATGGTTGCACATAAGCAAAGAAAGGATGCAAGGGGAAGGTAAAAAGCTCAAACCCATTCGCTATGGCCCATTCAAGATCATAAAGCAAGTTGGTAACAATTCATTTCAACTTGACTTGCCTTCATAGATGAAAATGTGTTTAGTTGTTAATGTTGAAAATTTGCGTTTGTATGAGCCACCTTTGATCAATGATCAAGGAAGTGATGTTCAACTGCCTTCTATTGAATATTTCTCGCCAAATGTTTTGGATGAGCTCAAGGAAGATACAATTCTTGATAGGAGGACAAGAGCATCCAAGAGGGGAAATGTTGACTACCTTCGAGTTGGGCTCAAAGGTAGTAAAACAAGTAAGGAAAAGTGGATGGAAGTTGGAAAGGTAAGGGAGCTTTACCCTCATCTACGGAATAGGTAATAAAAGTATTTTGGGGTCCAAAAGCTTCCCAATGGGGAGGTGTGATCAGGAGTTCATAATTTTTGCTCAAAATTGAAAGTTACAAGATTGGGTTGAAACCAGGATGGTTGCATACATATCATATTCTCGATTCCGAAGTTGTGAACGGTTCGAAAAACTGATGTCATATGAGGGAGATATCGCGTTCTGATCGATTTCCCAAACAAATAAATTTTGCGACAGGGTTGATTAGGATGCCCAGTCAGCATGTAGGTGCACAGTCAGCAAAAAGGAATATTTTAAAGAATATTCCTTTTCTCAGTGCCAATCAGAGGATGAAAAGTAGCACTGTTCTATTCGTTGGATGGGATGTATGTTGTGTTTTTGTGGCCAATTGGAGGATGACACGTGGCCAGCCCTAAGGTTGCCACATGTGCCCTGAACAATGTAATAAAATTTTTATGGACGCCATCGGGCTCGACCCCGAAACCTCTAGTGGAGAAACCACCCGCCACGACCGTATTCATTGTGCAATAGTTCTTAACTCATAAGGGTCAAATGTTATATTTGAAGTTTTTAAACTTTGCATTCGAGGGTTAGGACCATTGGTGGTCCCAACCCGCCAGTGGTCGATGGTTTAAGGTCACATGTTAACTGCAATCAACCACAACAAAAAACGTTACTCTGACAGTTTGGTAACCTATGGAAACAAACATAACCACCATATCTTGTCACATTTCTATGTTAGCACCGACGGTTATGGCTAATTCAGAGGTTTAGTCTTTGTGACATTTAACTCCACAACATTATCACATGCAGTGGTTTAATAAAATGTATCCGTGTGGCTTGAGCCTACAGTTCCGCCGTTTTAAACTTCGACCGTTATGGTCAGGCGGGGTAGCCTGTGCACATCTAGAAACCCCTACCCTTAGCATTTAAGCTTACGGTTTAGTATGGCAGTAAGTTAGAGCGCGCCCCAAATTTGAGGGTTTTGGCCATTTTTAACTGCAGTTAGGTGGGTTTCTCCACAATTGGTGGATTTTTTCTAGGAGTTACTGGGCAAATGACTTGGAGGGTCATTTTTTTCACAAATGGAGTGAATGAAGAGTCAATCTAGATTAATTGGAGCATTCTGGAGCCATTGGTGCAGAGAAAATAGCCATTAGAGGCGTTTAAACACATGTATTTGAAAATTTTTGAGCATAATGAAAGATGGCCATGCGATTGGGAGCTGGACCTGTAGATGTAGCCTAGGAGGGGCGAATTGCTTCATCATGCCTCCTATGTAAATGTTATGTGTAGTTTTATTTCTCTCTTATACACTGCTGATAAGTGTTATTTGCTCTTATTTCATGCTTCTAATTCACTAAAATCACATATATTTCATGGTTAAATTCCTCAATCCTTAATCAAAATATAGAGACAAGTATGCACATGTTTTATAACTGAAAAGACACTTAGCACAACAAAATAATATAGTCCTTTCAGATCAATAGGATAAATAGTTACTACAAAATATAAAGCCGAGTTTTCAAAGGGTTCTTTTGATACCTGAGTTGGAAGAGACATATCACTATTTGGAAAAGGTCTTCCCATCCTTTGGAAATCATCATATCTGGAGACAAAATTCTTGGCCTCATTGAAAATGGTGGGCTAGTAATAACCTACATGTATCACTTTGTAACTTTTCCTTTTATTCGGAAAATTCCCATTGCGGGGTTCATTGTGGAAAGCTCTCAAGAAATCATACATTTCATCTTCCTACAAATATATCCTCATTATTAGATATGGTATGGTGTGGAACAAGTCTCCTTCTGTCCAAGAGTACTTGCCACTCCACTTCTCAATTTTATATTTGTCCCTTGCAGATAGATTTTGTAGCAACTTTCTTGATACCCAATAGTTGGGCATATCAGCAAACTAGAGAGTATGAGTAGAAACTGAAAATAGATTCTCATTAGTAAAGTCATCTAGAACTCGATCAATGTCTAGTGAAATATTATTTATGGATAAGAAATCTTCAACTGAATTGTCTCATCTAGGCCTGTCAGTAATAGTACTATTAAATTCTTGAAGGAGAAGTAACCATCTAGTAATTATTTCATTTGTAATAGGTTTATTCATAGGGAATTTAATAGCTGAATGATCAGTATCAAAAAAATTCTCATAACAAATAATATAGTTCCTAAATTTGTTGATAGCATGGACTACTATTAGTAATTCCTTTTCAATAACAATGTAATTTAATTTTGTATGTGAGAGATTTTCGCTAACAAAATAAATAATGTATGGAATGTGATTCTCCCTTTTCCCTAGCACAACTCCAAGGGCTCTATCTGATGCGTTAGTGAAAATATGAAAAGGGAGAGACTAATTAAGCCCTCTAACCACTGGAGCAATCAACAATCTGTCTTTTAGTACCTGAAAATCATTTCGACAATTAGTATCTCATAAAAAATAAACATTTGTAGCTAGCAATTTAAACATAGGTGCAACAAATTTAGTAATTTTTTCAACAAATCTCCTATAATACCCTGTATTATCTGTGAAGTTACCTCAATTTTTGTAGGTTCAAATTTTATCCCTATTTGTGACACATGATGACCCAAAACAATCCTCCCAGTTTGCATAATTTTTCATTTCACATTACTAAGAGATATATGAGCTTCCTGACAACGAATCAAAAAATTCTTTATGTTTTCTAAAGCCTTCTGAAAATCATTGACATACATTGTGAAATCATTCATATAGAATTCCACACAGTCATGTATAAGGTCAACAAAAATAAATAGAACAACCTTATTAGAGGTAATTGGAGCATTACACAAGACAAATGGAAGAACTCTATAAGAATAGGTACCCCATGGAGATGTAAAGGTAGTCTTCTCTTGGTCTTATGGGGCTACTTGGATCTAATTGTAACCACTAAAGACTACTTGGTCAACAAACGAAGAGGGAGATAATCCCTCAAAGTGGGTTTGTTTAGCTCCTTATAATCAAGTCAAATTATCCATTTCCCATTTTTATTAGCAACCACCACTAAAGGAGATACCCATTTACTATCAGAGATGGGGTGTATAATTTTGCACTCAAAATGTTTTGTAGTTCATATTTAACAATTTATTTAAGGGTTGGATTCATTCATATTTATGGTTGTCTTACATGCCCTATTTATTCATTGGTATAAATGTGATGTATGCAAGTGTCAGTATTAATTCCTTTCATATATAATAATCCCAAGAAAATGCCTCAAACTGGTTTTGGATCATTTATACTACTTTTTGTCTCTGTTTTGTACTTAAATCTTAACTAATATACAAAGTTTTTCCAAAACTGATTTCGATAGGTTGGAAACTTTATTATCTTTTTTTATTCTAGGGTTGCAATAGTAAATGATGCAAAAAGAGCAGGATAAAAAGTTTCCTAAAACTTGCCGCTGAAAACATGAAATAATTTTTCCCTGATAAAGTAATAGCACCCGGTCAATAAAAGGAAGAGGGAAAAAATCCCTCAAAGTGGATTTTTTTAGCTCCCTATAATCAACGAAAATTATCCATTTCCCATTTTTCTTATGAATCACCCCTAAAGGAGATATCCATTTACTGTCATAGATGGGGTATATAAAGTTTGAAATCAAAATATTTTTCTGTTCATATTTATAAATTTATTTAAGGGATGGATTCATGCGTCTTTGTGGTTGTCTTGTAGGCTCGATTTGTTCATTGGAATAAATGTGATCTATGTAAGTGTCAGGATTAATTCATTTCTTATCTAAATAATTCCAAGAAAATTACTCAAATTTTTTTTGGATCGTTTCTACTACTTTTTGTCTTTTTTGTACTTAAATTTGTACCAATATACAAATTTTTTTCTAGAAATGATTTCAATAGGTGAGACACTTTCTTCTCTTTTTAATTCTAGGGCTTCAATAGTAAAGGATGCAAACAAAGAAGGATAACATTGTTCATGAAACTCATCGTTGAAAACATGATGATAACCACTAAAAGAAACAAGATATTCAATACAGATCGTATCAGATAAAATTTATTGCAAAACATGTTCCTATAATTATTCTAAAGTTAGAAAAGGAAGCATGAATTATTATTCCCCATCAGGACTTTCCAACTAGAGAGGCTCTTCACCAACTAATTAGGCATTGGAAAGATAGTCAATCTTTGGATTTTAGATCCATTAGAGATATTCATTTACCCTGTACTGCACCCAATTAAAACATCAATAGTAGCTAGCCATGGCTGAAATAGGACTATTGGGTGTCTTAGTTTGGTAGTTTTTGGAGAAATTACTATGAAATCAATCAGATATTCCCAAGAAGCTATTGTTATGACCACATATTCTAGGAATCCAATAGGCTTAATAATAGAATTATTTGCTAATTCCAACACAATAGGTGTGGGAATTATCTCATTTAGTTGCAACAAATTCATAGTATCAAGAGTCAGTGCATTGATGGCTGCTCCCAAATCTACCAAAGTGTTAGGTAGAAAATTTCCATTATTCCTATAGTTAATGTCTGGTTCCCCGGATCATCATATTTCGGTGGTATTCTAGATATAATTTCTGACATTTGGCTGATTACTTTGATAGTCTGGTTATTGTTTTTCTTCCTTCATAATTTCTTGATGTAAAGATCCCTAATAATCTTAGTGTAAATAGGGATGTCTTTAATAGCTTGTAATAAGGTGATTTACAAAAAAATTCCTTAGCTCAATTCCAAGTCATACTCTATGGGTGTGTCGGTCTTCTTTACAAGCAATATTTCAGGAAAATGAGGCTCCTTGATTTCCAATGGCTATTGTGATTATTTTACTATATTTTTCTTTACATCTTCCATTTTTTCAATTGATTTGTCTTCAAATTCTATATGGGGTTCATCCTTTTGTATAACCAATGCAAATTTATTTTTGTTAATCGTTTTTCAAGACCTTAGTTGAATTTCAT
The DNA here is from genome assembly GCA_034641835.2 of Pinus albicaulis. Taxonomy (NCBI): domain Eukaryota; kingdom Viridiplantae; phylum Streptophyta; class Pinopsida; order Pinales; family Pinaceae; genus Pinus; species Pinus albicaulis. Next base: position 863,554,886 of record CM076582.1, read on the forward strand.
TCGTGGGAAAGGAAGTGATAACGTAATTGGTAAAAGGTTGAAATTCAATTTTTTGTGCAGGTTGAGGAGGTCTATTACCAGGATTAGATGTAATTTGTGCACAAAGCTTTGTTGGTCGTGGAGGATTTGGGTTAAATTATTGTTGCATATGATATGAATATGGGTCAGTATATTGAGGTAGTGGTTTTTGCAATGGAGGTGTTAATGGTAATGCAGTTTTTGGGAATAAGGTGGGCTATACCCTTGCTGGAACTGAGGCATATTAGTTACATAAGGAAGATGAGGTGTATATTGTGGTTTTTCATGGGGGTATCAAGGTTCCTAAGCTTTTTACTGAAATAAATTCCCATAAGGATTCCCTTTCCATCCTTGGTTCCATGGTGAACTTCAAGTTGGTTGGGTAGTCCATGGAGAATAAGATGCCTAAGAGTTCCATGGTTGATACTGGGTAAATATTTTCACGTTAGGATCTTAATAAGGGATATTATTTGGTGTCCTTCATGATGGTTTCTTAGATGATTGGAGAAGCTCACCTATTTTAGCCCCTCCATTATAAATAACTTGTAATCTTGGTAGAGAAGGACATTGTTCAATGGGGTGCTCATTGGTGAAAATTACACAAATTGCTACCACATTTATGGGCCATTCCCTCTCAACATGTTTCCTTCTGAATCTAGGACAAAAAATGGATAAAGAAGCCTTATATTCCTCCCATTTCCTCTTAATTTTTAGAGTATCCAACTGATTAGTAATAATATTCAGGATATCTATTTTAATTTTTTATAAGAGGTTTATTAGTTTAGTTCAAGTAACACCACAGTGCACTGGTTTAGAATTCCTAGATACATACTCCCTTGGTTTGTCCTGAATCCTTTTACCTAACTTATCTTCACTTCTAGAATAAGTTCTACATAGTTAAAATATTTCAGCAAAAGGTTTCTTATAAATATCATCGGAGCTCAAGAGATTTAATGTTTCAATGCATTATTCCCTTAACCCTCATAGAAAAATAGTCTTAAAGGTTTTTTCATCAATATTACCTATTCAATAATTATGGTAATTATAAAGAGATATTTCAAGATATTCTTCCAAACTCTCATCTTCCATTTGTTTCATTCTAAAAATATCATTAATATCTCTACTTTTACAATAATCTCGATATTTCTTAATAAAGATAGATTTCATATCATCCCATGAATAGATACTATGTTCTCCCAAACTCATAAACCACCTCAGGGTTGAATATTTCAGGGTAGTAGGAAATTTTTTGATGTTATGTGCACCATCATGATGATTATAACTTCTGGAAAGAATACCAAACTCAAACAGAAAATATTCATTGTCTGTAGAAGACATGCCATGGAAATCTGGCAGAGATCCCAAAGGTATATTTTTCATATTAATATTTTTGGTGACATCTAGGATTGGAAATCTAAATGTAGTCTCTGACTCTTCTTCATTCTCCTCATGTCCCCCTCTTGGCCCATCTATTCGGTCATTATTCCCACCAGGTAAGGTATGGATTCTATCATTATACCCACCATTATTTCTATTCTCCTCACCTCCTCCTCTGTTATCCATCCTTCCAATAGGTCCAAAATTAAGCTCTTGTATTGTATTCCAATTAGAAGAAGAGTCGACTGGGTTGGGTCTTATATACCTAGGTACCAATTCTCTTCGAGGTCCTCGTACTATTGACTATACTTCTGAGGCTATCATGACTTTCTTTCCTACACAAACTCCTAATGCGATCGGTTCTTGTTGTAGTATGCATGGAATACATACTATCCCCTTTGGGTGTAGTATTTTCCTTTCTGAGGCTAATTTTGTTGTAGAGCTTTCTCCTTCCTCTCGGGTACCTACATAATGATCAACATGTTCAATTGGGGTGTTTTTGTAGGACCAAATAGTTGTGAAATTATTTCGTACTTTGAATAAATATCCCCTTACTATCTATAGGTATATCTCTACTTTTTCACATAAGAGAGAATGAAAAGTACTACAAAAATGTACTCAATACATTGATACTTTGGAGCAACCCCACCATAGTGGAAGTGTGTCTCGTCAATCAAGTCTTACCATGCACTCTTTGTCCTATGATTGGCATGCAAATTTTTTTTTTCACACATAAATATACTAAAAAACAACGTTACCTGTATCGTTTCGAACTCCCCGACAACCACACAAAAAATGTTAGGGAATTTATGTTTCCTTATAATTACCTAAATTTAAAATTTTGAAACCAAAGTTTGTAATATTCGAGCTACAAGGAATTATGGTCTAGATCTAAATTTATTATACTATATTTACTTAGTATGAAATTAAGTACCAAATGACCAAAATTTGTTTCTAGGTTAAAATCGTTGCACTAAAGTTTTGTCAAGTCAAGAAACCTATTATACTCTTCAATGTCACACACACAATTCAAATTTCTAATTCATATTCCATAACCAAGAAACTAATTGAAGATTTCTTCAACAATCATCATAAGCTATAGTCATAAATAAATTTAAAAAATCTGTTCTACTCAAAATCTTCACACAGAACTAACACCGGGGTCAAAATAGAAATTGAAATGAAAACCTAGCAATGTTATTAAATTCAGAATCATTCACACAACTTCCTAATTCGATAAATATATTAAAATTTGATTGAAGAATGAAACAAATGACTCATATCTCCTACATAATCTCAAGAAAATTCAAGCATGTTGAACATCAGCTAAAAGGAGTCTTATTAAAAATTGAGATCCATAGATAGTAGATTATTTCATTTAGATCATAGAGTTCAATCCAAAAACCATAGAACACTTATACATCAGAAATACAATTTAAGCTTAAACATGTTATTTGTCAATGCTCAAAAGTAAAGAGAAACCTACGGAATCAATAATCCTTATGAAAATGACATTATAAACTTATGAAATTAAGAGCAAGAATCTAACAAATTAATGCTTGAACATAATATTCATATCTATGATATATTTTAGATATCATTTAATTACATTCCTAAGTACTGAATGTATGAAAATTTCGAAAAGAAACAAATATTTCAAGTACAATTTTGTTGATACTAATCCACAAACACACTTCCTATCTAACTGAAATTGATGCAAAACTTCCCTGAGGTCAGTGTTGGTCCCTTGCCATGACCCAAGACAAGCTAATTTACCTCAATAATGTTCGGTATGTGTTATATTATTTCCACGACTAGCCCCATGCACTGTACGTTGTCTCAGACGGAGCAGGGGGGTCACAAGGGGGGAGGCAGCCCCCATTGTTGGGGTCCAAGGCAGCACCCCGGAAAAAATTGTTTTGCTGTGCGGACCCACTCATAGGTGGACCCACCCATGTTTTCTGCATGAGTTTGCACATGGTTTTGAGGTACAATGGTTTTCGGCCCCTGGTATTTTGTAGATCCGGTCAAGGGAACTACGGTTATGTTCTAATCTAGGGTTACTGGATTAGGGTTTATGTATGCTTCGACATGTATATATATGTGTTGTAACACTAAAAGGAATATTACGAAAAATCAAGCTGGTCGTCCCGATTTGGGATCCAGGGGAAAATCTCTGTGTTTATCTGTTTTATGTTTTATGCTCTCGCTATTGTTTATTTTTTGTTATAAGATTCGTGTGTAGATAATTTCTATTCAGGGTTAAAACCTACATTTGGTATCAGATTTGTTTCGGCTTCAAGGGGATGCCTTTGCTGCTGAGGGTTTTTTTTCTCGGGCCTGAGGTAGACCCTGTTCAGTGGGAGATCTGCGGGATCGATTCTTGTGGTGAAAGAAGATGGCGAGTGGCGGAAAGATAGAGATCGAGAAATTTAATGGTCAGATTTTTGAGTTGTGGAAGATCAAGATGGAGGATCTGCTGGTGGATAAAGATCAGTGGATCATGGTAGATCCAGGTACTAAACCAATGACAATGTTAGATGAAGACTGGAAGAAATTGGATCGGAAGGCTAAGAGCACAATACGGTTGTGTGTCTCAGATTCAGTATTGTTGAATGTATCTGGGGAAGCTACGATGAAGAATTTGTGGGAAAAACTTGGGACTTTGTACCAATATAAGTCTCTGGTGAATAAGTTGTTCCTGCGGAAAAATCTGTATAACCTGAGGATGAAGGATGGAGACTCGGTGACAGAGCATCTGAACGCCTTCAATACTGTGGTAAGTCAGTTGTCATCTGTTGATATTAAAATCTCAGATGAAGATAAGTGCATCAGTTTGTTGTGTTCTCTACCGGACTCGTGGGATAGTCTGGTTATTGCAATAGGTAGCAATACAACTACCTTGAATTTTGATGACATTGTCTCAGCCTTGCTGTCGGAGGAAATGAGACGGAGAAATATGGAGGGCCGGAATGGAGATGCCTTATCTGTACGAGGAAGGTCCCAAAACAGAAACAAGAATAAGGTTTCGAGTGGGAGATCCAAATCTAGAGGGAGATCTAAATCTCCTGGAAAGTTTGTAAAGGTATGCTGGAAATGCGGAAAGGAAGGGCACTACAAAAAGGACTACAGATCTAAAGCTCCTGAGAAAGGAAAGGGATCTGATGATGCTCCTTCTGCAGAGGTAAAAACCACCTCGGATAAAGGTGGGGATGTGTATTTGGCTTCTTCTTCAAATACACATGTAGATCATGAGTCATGGTTGATTGACTCAGGTCCATCCTTTCACTTCACTCCCCATAGGGAGTGGTTCTGCGAGTATGAGAAATATGATGGTGATGTCTTCCTAGGGGATGATGGGAAGGAAAAAATCATCAGACATGGAAAGGTCAAGCTAAAGCTGCAAGGTGGAAGGATTAGAGCACTTCCTGGTGTTCTGCATATTCCTACATTGGCCAAAAATCTGATTTTTGTAAGAAAGATGGATGATGTAGGTGTAAAAACAGTGTTTGAGAAAGATTCCTGCAAGATAGTTCGGGGAGCACTGGTATTAATGCGGGGAGTTCAGACTAGAACTTTGTACAAGCTACAAGGTAGCACTGTTATTGATGGGTGTAACAATTATGTGGTTCCTGAAAGTGGAGTGGAAAGCCTAGCTGTCTCTGGAGAAAAGACCATGTTATGGCATCAAAGGCTTGGACATATTGGAGAGAAGGGCCTTCGGATACTGCATAGAAATGGCATGTTAGAAGGTATGTCTAATTTCTCTTTGGATTTTGATTTCTATGAACATTGTGTATATGGGAAGCAGAATCAGGTGAGTTTCCCTTCTGGTGCTAAGAGGGCGAACAAGATATTAGAACTTGTGCACAGTGACGTGTTTGGAACTGTGTCAGTTCCATCACTGGGAAAGTCTATGCACTATGTTTCATTTATAGATGAATTCTCAAGGAATACATGGATATATTTCTTGAGGAATAAATTTGAAGCTTTTGACAGATTTAAAGAATTTAAGGCTCTGGTGGAAAACCAGACAGAGAAGAAGATAAAGGCACTGAGGAAAGATAATGGTGGGGAGTTCTGCAAGAAGGAATTTGAAGAGTTCTATAAGAAGTGTGGTATAGCATGGCAGAAGACTACTCCATACAAACCTCAGCAAAACAGAGTTGCAGAAAGAATGAAAAAAATGCTGATGGAAAAGGCAAGAAGAATGCTCAGTGGTACCGGGTTAGGACAGGAATTATGGGCAGAGGCAGTGGAGACTGCATGTTACTTAGTTAATAGATCACCTTCATCAACGTTGGAGGATAAGACTCCACATGAGGTATGGACTGGTAAGAAACCCTCTCTTTCACATCTAAGGGTATTTGGATATGATGCATATGTACATGTTCCAAAGGAGAAAAGGACCAAGTTGGATAATAAATCTGAAAGGTGCATATTTATTGGGTATAAGGATGGTTTAAAAGGTTACAAGCTTTGGAACCCGGAAACAAGGAATGTTGTGTACAGTCGAGATGTGGTGTTTAGAGAGGTGAAATATGTTGTTAAACATGAAATCATACCAAAGGAACCTGAGAAGATATATTTTGAGCTAAAGGAGTATGAATCAGACTCTACAGCAAAAGAAGATTCAGAAGAGGAAGAGCCACAAACTATAGCTTTGATAAGAAGGCAACCAGAAAGGTATAGTCCATCTGCTTTCTGTTCATGTTTTGCCTTAACTATAACTGATGATGATCCTAGAACTGTCAGGGAGGCAGTAGATTCAGAGGATGGAAAAATCTGGAAGGAGGCCATGGTTGATGAAATGGCATCCTTGCACAAAAATGAGGCATGGGATCTGGTGGAGTTTCCAGCTAGAAGGAAGCCCATCGGGAGAAAATGGGTGTTTAAGAAGAAGATGAATGTAGAAGGAAAGGTGGAGAAATACAAAGCTCAGTTGGTAGAAAAAGGTTATTCCCAGGTGCCGAGAAATGATTTTGGTGATATTTTTTCTCTTGTTGCCAAGGTTACTTCTATTAGATTACTTTTATCTGTTGCTGCTGCATTTGATTTTGAGATAGAACATATGGATGTGAAGACAACATTTCTTCACGGGGATCTAGAAGAGGAGATCTACATGAAGCAACCTGAAGGTTTTATGGTGAAGGGTAAGAAAGAACTGGTATGCAGGTTGAAGAAGTCTCTGTATGGGTTAAAACAGTTACCAAGGATGTGGTATCAGAAATTTGATACCTATATACGGGGACTTGGCTTCACCAGAAGCAAGGAGGATCATTGTTTTTATTTTAAATTAATTGGTGACCGTGTTATTTATTTGGTCTTGTATGTGGATGATATGTTGTTGATTGGAAATGACAAAGAAATTATCTAAGATTTGAAGACCCAACTGTTCTCCAAATTCGACATGAAGGATCTTGGTGCTGCAAACTATATTTTGGGCATGGAAATTAAGAGAGATCGGGCAAAGAGGAAGCTCTGGTTAAACCAAAGGAAGTATGTTGAGACTATATTGCAGAGGTTCAATATGCAGGATAGTAAACCGGTGAATGTTCCTATTCCTGTAGGTGTAAAGATGTCTGCTGAACAGTGTCCCAAGACACAAGAAGAAGAGGAGGATATGTCCCGTGTTCCATATGCAAGTGCAGTGGGTAGTCTGATGTATGCAATGGTCTGTACTAGACCAGACATTGCACATGCAGTGGGAGTATTGAGCAGGTTTATGTCAAACCCAGGGAAGGAGCATTGGACAACAGTAAAGCGGGTTTTTAGATATTTATGTGGCACTAGTGATTATGGCTTGTGCTACCAGGGAAGATGAGGATTGGAAATAATTTTGGACATTCGTGGTTTTGTTGATACAGACTGGGCTGGAGATTTGGACCAAAGAAGATCTACAAGTGGGTATGTGTTTAGCCTATTTGGAGGCGCAGTTAGTTGGATGAGTAAAAGACAGTCTGTAGTGGCTCTTTCAACTATAGAGGCAGAATACATAGCAGCCACTTATGCAAGCAAGGAAGAAATTTGGTTGTAAAGATTGTGTTCAAGTATGGGGTTGGTACAAAAAGCTATAAGGATAGACTGTGATAGCCAAAGTGAAATTTTCTTGGCTAAGAACCCTGCTTACCATTCAAAGACAAAGCACATTGATGTTCAATATCACTTTGTTAGAGATATGGTTGAGGCTAAAAGGGTGTTGCTGCTAAAGGTAGACACTTTGAAGAATGTTGCAGATGCATTGACGAAGTCTATGAGCACTCAGCATTTCTCTTGGTGTAGAGAAACAATGGGTGTTGAAGAATTGGCCCAATGACTAAGCTCTCCTGTGGCCCCCTGTGGAAAGAAAACAACAAGTGGGAGAATTTTTGGTATGTGTTATATTCTTTCCACGACTAGCCCCATGTGTTGTATGTTGTGCCGGGCGGAGCAGGGGGGTCACAAGGGGGGAGGCAGCCCCCACTGTTGCGGTTCAGGGTAGTGCCCCGGAATTTTTTTTTTTGGTGTGTGGACGCACTCATAGGCGGACCCACCCATGTTTTGTGCATGAGTTTGCACATGGTTTTGGGGTACGATGGTTTTCGGCCCTTGGTATTTTGTAGATCCGGTCAAGGGAAGTACGGTTATGTTCTAATCCAGGGTTAATGGATTGGGGTTTATGTATGCTTTAGCATGTATATATATGTGACACTAAAAGGAATATAATGAAAAATCAAGCTGGTCGTCCCGATTTTGGATCCAGGGGAAAATCTCTGTGTTTATCTTTTTTATGTTTTATGCTCTCGCTATTGTTTATTTTCTGTTATAAGATTCGTGTGTAGATAATTTCCATTTAGGGTTAAAACCTACAAATAACTTCACATATTATAAACACATAAATCCATAAATATAAATTTTGATATCACTTATGTAATAAATTCTTCAATAAAACATGAATGCAAGTGTTCCAATCTAAAATGAAACAAAGTCATATAATTTCTGACAGTCAGAATCTCCTTCCTTCAATTTTTCACTAACTCCTCATATTTGGCCTTCTTAAATAATTTATGGTCTAAATATAGTTAGAAAAAAATAACTAATAAAAGTAATGCATGTGTGATATATGATTAATTGAGCTAAGCCAAATTACAAATATCACTTTTCCATCTTATCGTATATGCCCTAATCCAACTGTAACACTATCTTTAGGCTGAAGACGTTATCACCATGACCACTAGCATAAGAAGCTTCCTTTGAGATTCACATCAGTTGAATAGTACCAAATATGGAATAATTTACTAAATACAGTACGAAATTAAGTACTGAATGTCTACCTAATATATTCTTGAGATGGATGTTGGGTCATGGTGACCTGTCAATGTATTCAAGTTTCCATCCTTATATTTAAGAACCCTATCAATAAATCAGCCGATAGTGATTCAAGAAATATAAAATCGTTTAACATCTACTTAGACTAACCAAATATATGTAAAAACAATCGTTATTGTGAATCTTACCTCCATTTATAAACTAACACAATTTAGCCAATATGGAATGGTTTCTAGGTGACAAAAAGGGTAAAGAGAGTAGATTATAATGGAAAAGGAGGATAAGGCATAAAAAAGGATAGAAAAATTAGGGCCCAACAAATAATATAAAATCATTAGAAATAAAAATATTTTTACAAAAAATATTTCCAAACCTTTTATAATTTTCCTAGTAGGGACTAGTAATATTCACTAAGGTTTCTAAACTTTTGGACAAAATTCCATCCTTAAAATTTTCCTTGGAGAGAAACTCTTACTTAACTAAATAAAACCAGTTTTCTTGAAGCCCCTATAGATGCTTGAACTATTCTAGATCTCTCTTTCTAAAATATCTCTGAAGCTTTGATTACTTCTCGTAACTCCATCTTCGTTTCTTGCAAAAATAATACCCACGATGATTATTATTTTATTATATCTCTCGTAGCTAGGATTTTGACAGGATTCCCTAGTCCCATGATGTTCCATGATATTACTTTCATTTAATAGGGGGGTTTTTTATGGTCACACCTTCCTTTCCTTCCTTACTTTTTGCTTCCTTCCCTTTAAGAATTTTAGTAATGATTGATTGGTTTTCCAACTTCTTATTCAACTCTTATTCTTTTTCTCTTACTTTATTTTGTTCTGGTTGGCCTTTTTTTATCAGAACACTCAGTTTATTGACTACTACAATCCTTCTCCCGTGAGAGGCTTTGAGTCATATGATGAGTTATAACTTGTGTTATTTCTTCATCAACACTGGCTAGATTCTTACTTGTAGGTTCAATCCCTAGATTTTTGGACAAGAGGAAGGGGGGTGGGGAATCCCAGGATTTATTATTTGATGGAATATTCTCCACAACATTCTCACCTTCCTTAACTCCCTCTTTTTCTAATTAATTCACCTTACTCTTGGATTCATCTGGTTGACTAGGAGCATCCTCTTCCTCAAGTGGGGTGTTGAGGACATTGTAGGGATTAACAGAGGTGGTAGTTGTATTATTACCTTTTACTCAGAATTTTTGAAGCAGTCCTTTACCTTTCCATTCCCATTTCCTCTGCTTTTTCCACTGCTCCTCTTAGGGGGTTGAGATATCCATATTTTTGTTCTACACTAATTTGGTACAGTCCCTCACAAAATGACCATATTCATGACAATGTTGACACTTGAATGGTATTTTTTCATAATCCATGATTTTCGTCTGCTTCCAATCTCCCAAGGTTATATTTATCTCCACGGGAAAATCCTTTTCCACGTCAACTTCCAAACAAATTTTTGCGGAGGAAAATTGGGAGCCATTGGGTTCAACTTTTTCCACATATTTTCCCAACCCATTTCCAATAGCCCTTAAGAAGTCATCACTCCAACAAGAAATGATAAGCTTTGGGTTCTTAACCCAAACTGGTATTTTTGTGAGATATCTTCATTAGGGTTTAGTCTAAAGTCCATTTATTCAGTTACATTCCATGAGAACCAAAGAAATAAGAACCATTATGAAAAAAAAACATCTCAATCTTCTTTTATCTCAAATAAAAGGATGAAGAATCCCTTACTAACAACTGAAAAAATTATTTCCCCTTTCATCATAGGTTTCCATGTCTCTCCCATAGTATATTTCTTTAAATTTGGGTGAGGGCCACTTCCTAGTGAACTTACCTATCATATAATGTTCAACATAGGAAATTGAAGTTCGATGGACACTAATAGGTAGAGTAAATTTTTTAACTTCCTCGTTCCTCTTAAAACAATTTGATGGAGCCTCGAACGACCTTGAGCACTTGAGGAGGGAGGATAAAAATTCGTGAAATGTTGTCTCATTCTCAGAGAGGGAAGAAGAAGGGGAAGCAGAAGAACATCCCCCTTTATAATAACCATTGAATGGCACTAGGGTTTGGAAGAGTTGACATAGGTGGTAACAACAACAACAGAGCTTGAATATAGAATCATTAAGAAACAAAATTTTCCTTTTACCATATGGATTTATAATATTAATCCATTTGGTTTATATTATTAATATTAGGTTCTTTTCCCAAGGAAAAACTGTAAATTTCATTAGTAAGTTGAAAATTACATGCTATAGATGCTTCTCAGAAGCATATGTCAAAAGTGGTGGCCATACCAAAATAAAAAATAATAGAGTCTATTAAAATTCGTCTGGAAAAAAATAAATACATGAAGATAAGACAAATAATATAATGGATAAATACATAGAGAATTGTTAGAAAGAAAAAAAACCATCCAAAAATCAGGGCAATGTTGCCCCCTGTGTCAGTAGGTCATCATATGGCTTGTGGAAATACTAATAGAATTAATTACCATTTTGTTCTTGGATCATCCATTGATCCCTTATCTGGTGTGCAGCCTCCTTGGAAAGTGAATAGGAAAGATGATTCCTCTCCCTATAAATATGATGACAAAAAATGATATAAAATTGAGTTTTAGAAGAAGGACATCATCCAGGAGGTTCTAAAGTGTATGCATGTGACAAAAGGATTTCTGGTTGAACCAATTTATAATAATTTTTGAGTCACCAAAAATATGAATTTGTGTGAATCCTTTTGTAATTGCAAAAGAGAGGTGTCTAATGCAAGAGAGCTCAAACTATTAATCTTAGGTTTTATAATAATAGTACTAGGGTTTAATGTCAATCATAGGGTTTATAATCACTTGGAATTATAATATTAAACATAGGGTTTAATATTATTCCATTAGGTTTATAATATGTTAGGTTTATAACATTAATATTAGGGTTTAATATAAATCCCTTAAGTTTATAATATTAATAATTCCTCCACTTTATCAATCCCTTGATTTTATAATATTATTAATCCCTTGGGTTTGTAATACTAATAAACCCTCTCGTTTATAATATTAATACCTAATATCTATAATTATATATTATGTTTTATAATCTTAGAGTTTATAATATTAATATTAGGTTTGATGTAATAATTTTAGGGTTTATTATGTAAATCTTATTGTTTATATTCATTGAGCTTATAATATTAATCACAAGGTTCAATATTAATCTGTTAGGTTTATAATCCCTTCAATTTTTAATATTAATCCATTTGGTTTATAATATTAATACCTTGGGTTCCCCGGATGCGGGTGACAGAACTCGCATGAATGAAACTCATCTCTCCAATACCCTTGATGATGGAGATCTTCTACGCAGAGCCTCACCTACTGTAGATCCTCAAACTGTTAGCCATCCACACGATACAAATAGGATAGGGAATGATGATGAGACATTGAGTACAGTACCACCCTCTCCAGGGTACCCCTCTACTGCCATCATTACAAATGATTAACATGATTGAATTAAATATTAGCCATCACTCTTCCCTTGAGCTTGCTCAGGAAATTGGTTATGGCATGTATCTGTGTGTGAGGCTTACTCATTACCACCCCCTTTTCATTTGTCCTAGACCCTATATAAGGATGAGCCCTCAGCTTCGAGATAATCACTATAATTTCCCTCTGTCTTTCCTTTTGATTTTTCTTTGGCACCCCCCCAACTCCATTCCGCCATGCAACTCTCTGCCTAGATTTTCTCTACGCAGACCCCTCTGGGCTGCATCTACCCAGTATTTACATCTCATCCATAGCCCTTCCTCTTCCCTTGACTTTGATATTGTCTTTCCCCGTGCTGCAAACCCAACATTTGAAGCCTCTACCTTGCCTCATAGTGCAATGGCTCCTAGATTGTGCAGAGAAGCATCCGAGGTAGACAATGAGGGGCTCTCCCTAGACATTGCCACCATGGAGAGGAAAATTATTTGGAGTCTATGGAAGGCTCCTCTTTTGGTATTTTTGTGAGACAACGCCCTGATCCTAAGAAGGAGGAAGAAGTTCTAGGGAAAGCTACACAAAGAGGTAGGGGTGGCCCTCGGAAGTCTACCATAGCGCACCAGGCACATCCCCAGCCTCGCTAGACTGATCTGCTACCGGATCAGGTGGAGGATGCCGCTGAATTTGATGTTTGGGTCATGGATGTTGAAGGCACCTGGACGTGTGTTCCTGACACGGAGGATCTGGAGTCACTCATACTCTACGCACCTGTCCGCAAACCTAGGCACCCAACGGGAGATTCTGAGGAAGCGGCCACATAGGAATATGCATGCCCCATAGAGGAGGAAGTGCCTGACAATGATGATGAAGAAGAAGATTGAGTACTATGAAGCTGCTCAACTCTTCCTTGGTTTTTGTCAAGAATGCTACCACCAGGGAATTTCAAGCTATACCCCTGTTTTTGCATATATTGTAATTTCTAGATACTTTAGTGCTGTTGTGAATTTTGAAATGTCCTGTCTTAAGAACTAACCGAGCTGGTTTCCTCCACGGAAGTAGCCCCAGAACCGAGAAACTAACGTGGGGATTGGTTAAGCGCATCTTTCCAACCCCGTCTGTAGCATATGTAATGTTTCTTTTCTCGAATTAATATAGAATAGATTAACTTGCCAAAAAAAAATATTAATACCTTGGGTTTATATTATTCATCTTAGGTTTGAAGTATTAATATTAGGGTTTATAATATCATTCTTAGTGTTTAATATTAATCCTAAGTTTTATAATCCCATGGATTTATAATATAACCATAGGGTTTAATATTGATCCCTTAGTTTTATAATCCTTTCAGTTTTTAATATTAATCCTAGGGTTTATATTCCTATGGTTTAATATTAATCCTAGGGTTTGATATTGATCAATTGGGTTAACAATATTAATCCATTTGGTTTATAATATTAATAATTCCTTTTTCTTTTTAATCCACTAGGTTTATAATATAAATCCCAACGATTTATAATATTGATCCCTTAAGTTTATTAAACCCTCGGGTTTCTAATATTAATAATACCTTATTTTTATTAATCCCATGGGCTTATAATGTTAATACCTTGGGGTTATAATACTAATCATTTGGGTTTATTTTTAAACAGGTATAATTTTGTATTTCAGAACAGGAAATGGGTCAAGTCCCTTACATTCAAAATTTTATCCACTTCAAATATTTCTAAAGTGATTTCAGAAAAGATTCTATTTCTACCTTAATTATTTTATAATGTTCTACATACTGAATTTATACTATAGCATCTCCAAAAAACCCCACAAAGTTTCACAAAATGACATATCACAACGTCTATATAGATTAAAATAGAATCTATCTACCTGGTGCCTTCCATGTTTTCCAGAGGGTTGTCCTCCCGGGCTGAATCTTCAAGGAGAGCCATAGCCATATTCCTTTCTGGAACGAAGTTATCACAATATTCCCTCCCATCTACCTAAATTATGGGTGGTGGTGTTTCTCTAGTTATCCCTAAAACCTCTTTTAACACACCCATTATCGTCGATTCTACTTTAACATCCATACTATTGACCTTGAAGTGTAATTAATCATTTTGGAGTTTAAATGCTCCAATGTCTTCTGCAATAGCTCCAAGTCTTTCTTGATGCTGAAAAGGTGGGCTATCAATACTGAAAATTGTTCATTAATCTCCTATATTACCATTTTCCCTAGTTTCTCAACCATGGTTTCAATCTCTCCTGTGGGATGGATCATTTTTTCATGTGCATTTTCTCCATTGACATTGATTCTTGAAGCAACCATCTTAAGCACAATATTCCCCTGAAAAAAAATAACTCTTATAGTTAGTTTATTCATCCAATGCCTTAATATTATGCTCTGATCCTTGTCAAGTGATTCACCCATCCTTTCACATTGAATTATATTCCCTAGTTGTTGATCAGACTCAGCAAAAACTTCCATACCTACAACCACCAATTTTCTAACCAATTGAACTCCTACCACTCTTCACAAATGGGGTGAAGTATTGGGCCTGCCTTCGTCGATCTTGGAATTTAATACGAATCCAATTATAGTCCACTTGGACATCATCATGTCCTTTAATACCTTAATCCTCCATTTGTATTTGATACATCCCATCTTCTTTCTTTGACTCCCGAGAGGGTATTGTCATGCCTCGAAACAATACATTGGTTGACACGATTGGTCTCCTTTAATGCACTATTTATTCTCGATTATTCTTGATGTCTTGTCTCATATATGAGATTTCATGGAACATGGAATATTCGAGTGTTCGTTTGATCTAAGGAAAAAACATATTTTTTTAAATTCATTCCTCTATTAGCATAATTATCTGCCTCCCGGCTATTTTCTCCTTTCACATGGAAAATATTATAATATTCAATATGACTTAGTGGGATCCCTATCTGAAGGAACATATATTTCAGAGTTTAATTGTTTCCTGATCTTGAAACATATTTGAATGATGACCATTGAATCACCAACAACACTTAGTTTTCCTATACCTTTGTTTAAATCTATATTAAGTCCTTAATAGAGAAATAAGGCTTCAACTTGATTATTCATTATGTTTCCCAAGCTCGATGCATACATTGTTTCAATTATTACATCGAGGTTATAGACCATACCTCTTGCTTGTGCCTCCCTCAGGTTTCCTTTCGAAGAATCAACGAAAAAAAATGTGATCGACCCAAGTTTCACTTCCAATTTGTTAATGCCAATATGTTCAGTGATAAAAAATGCTCTCTCATTTTATTTGCTAGTAGTCCTAGGTCAACAATTTTTGTCTTTTCAAACAAGTTTTAAAATAACTTTTGGTCACTGCATATGGTCTAGGTCAGTAATGCTTCTCCCCTCATTCCATCCATGGCCATCATCATCTCAGAGGTCATGTCATTCATTACCATTTAGAGTCTTAGGTTAATCAATCCATGTTCCATCTAGGTTTTTTGTCTAGGTATCTTTGTTTTTCCACTGAAATTTCCAAAAATGTCACCGAAGAGGGCGAACAAGGCATATTTTTCATCACATCAGCATTTTAAAGGGAGTTATAATAGTTATGGGAATAAAGTAAGACACTTTGTATTATTTCAAATCTTGTTTCATAGTCAAATTGTTCCAAAAAGGAAAAATCATCCTCAAATTCTTTTGTTTCACTAAAAGACAAAAATTCATTTCAAAGATGTTATAAAAAGGAAAAAGAAGGATTTTTGAACTCATATTTTCTTTTCATGATTGGTAGAGCTCATCTCTTACCTTAAACACTGATCCATTATTGTTAAGGGTTTGAATAAAAGTAAGAAAACTACTCCAAAAGGGCTTTGTTATGCATCTAGAACCTTTGCTACACATTTGGAGGAGTTTGTTACACATTTGGAACCTTTGTTATGCATCCGGAGAAGCATTTTTATGCATATGGTAGGGATCTGTTATGCATCTGGAAGGTTTGTTACACATCTAGAAAGTGTGTTACCCATCTGGAAAGGGTCTGTGTTTTTTGCATTTTTCTCCCAAATCACTCCTCCAAGGTCCAGGGTCATTGCCACCATTTTTTAAATCTTCTTCAACAGTAAGTAAGCACCTCATATCCTCCTCAATTCAATTTATCAAGCACCGTATTTATTTTCTTTCTTACCTCATTCTCACTACATTTTCAGTCTTTCTCGATGTTGAGAGATTTCAGTGGAGTAAAACCCTAACCATACCATATAATATCCTTATACACCTTCTCCAAACCATATTATATCATTCCCTATCATTCAAAGCCTCCCTACATTTCATTCCTATCCAACCCTAATATCCTACTATTTTTCTACTGCAAAATTAGGAAATCCCCATGTTTTCCTTATTTGATCACCTTATTTAAATCTATTTAACCAAATTTCACATGTATTTTGAAGCAAACATAGAACCCTACCACCTAAAATTTTTTGGGAATTTTTCTTGGCTTCACTACCCTTCATTTCATCCTCCAAACCTACCCTATCCCTATCCTCTTTTTTTTCCAAATTCATAGTCCACATACCCAATACATCTTAAACCCCCAGGGTTTCATCCTTTCGATAGATATTATGGAAAGTTAGAAGAAAATCCACAAAGGAGGGGGCCACATCAGATTTGAGCCCTCCACCTTGCAAGAACTCAATTCCTCACCTTTTGCCAAAGGATGCTTTGAGAGGACGGGATGCTTGAGATTCCATAAGAAAATCATGGAAGGGTTTCCATCTCTAATTGACAAGATTATTTTCCACAATATTCAGTATGGGAAAGGCAATAATTACTGGTGTAGAGTTCAACTTATCAAAAAATGTGATTTCTTTAGCAACAAGTATACCTAGTCATGGAAAAAAGTCGTTTAAGGGTATGGACATAGACCTTGAAGATTACAAATTGTTCCTCAAACCTCATGCTAGAGAGAACCCTGAGTACATCTTCCCTTTCAGGCACCTCCTTAACAAATATGCTCCTTTGATGAGGTTAATTATGAAATATTTCACATGTGAAGGGAGATTCTGTAGGTTTTACAGGTACCTTATCAAATTATTGATGCACTTTACCTCTACTAAACCACTTGACTTGCCATTTTACTTGTACATAAGTTTTCTTAGAATCACTAAGAAGGTTTAGAGTACAAACAAATATCATCCCCCAAGTATTTTCCAGCATGGTCTATACAAGCTCATTATTTTTCATCATCTCTCATCCTTCAATATGACTTGGGAAACCTTAATTGAGAAAGTAGCAACAACACCCACCACTAGTCCTCCTGTCATGCATAGCACATCATCACCATTAGTATCAACACAACCAATGGAGGTTGGCTCTTCCAACATCCAAACTCAGATTTAAAAGGCTTCTAGGGTTGCTAAGGTTAATCAAACCTATGAGAAGGGAAAGAGGTAGGTATTTTCTCCCAAATCCATCAAAAGTGTATCTACAATTGATACTATAGCTGAGAAAAGATAAATAGAGGAGCAACCATTCATGCATCAGATTGAATCACCATTGCACCAACATGATAAAAAAGCGCCTCTAGATGTTGATATCGCAGAAAAAGTTGAGGATAAATCATTTGAATAGATAATAAAGGAAAAGTATGACGAAACAACAGAGTTGAGGGATATTTTCTCCATTGCGAATTCTTAGATTACATTCCTACAGCAAGATAATTTTCAGCTAAAGGTAAAATTTCTACTCCAAGACAATCCTAAAGTACATGCTTATGTATAAAAGGATAAAGCAAAGGGAAAAGAGATTGCATATGATGATGAAATAGAGGATGTATAGGTTGAAACAAAAAGAAGAAAACCAAGGAAAATGGGCCTCAAAAAGGTGCTTCAAAGAGAAAGAGATTCAACAGCTCCTAAAGCAGGCTGGGGGACCTTTGATGAGATGATTCTTGATGAGATCAATCAAGACAGCGTGTATTGGCTTGATAGAGTCAATGGACACCTTGAATGGACACCTTGAGAATATATTGAAGAAATCCAAGAGAAACAATAGCCTCCATAGGCATATGGCCAATCATTATTGCGCCATGAACAAAATTTTAAAAATCAGGCTCAAACAGGTGAAAAAGAAGCTTAAAGAGGCTCAAATGAAGGTTAAGGAGAAGTAAAACTTGGAACTCCTTACTGAGGAATCTATGTATGTTTAGCCCACCCTCCACAAGTATTATAGAAGAAATTTTGGACAATTTTGAGCACTTTTTGCATTTTTTGGTGATTTTTGCACTAAATTGGAAATTCAACCTTCATAGACACGTATCACCAAGTTGTTACACTTTTTAATAGGGAATATAATTGATGAATGGCTTACATGGTTGGATGCATTTTGATGAGTACATCACATATTACGAACCATTTTTGCATGAAAAGTTCTAGTTTTGAAGAAAAAGCCAAAAAATGACCAATTTTCTATTCTTCTACCACTATAATTGACAATTTGTTACTTATATGGAGTAACCTTGGGAGAACAAAATTCTAGAGGCCTTCCCATGGGTCATGTTTTAAAATTAAAGATGTTATGGTTACTAGACACACAGGGCTAGTTGACTTATCTTTCGTATTTGGATTTGGAATCCTAAAAGTCCCTTAAAATTAGCTGCAAATAAGTGTTACACATCTGTAAAAAGGTGTTACACACATGTCAAAAAGTGTTACACATCTCCATAGGATTCCTTAGGACACTTATCAAACCCATAAAAAGTCAGATTTTCAAGTTTTTGCTGTCATTTGAGCTGGAATTGGAGTAATTGAGTTGGTTTTTGCCTCTTATCATGAGGAAACATGTAATTTAATGTGGGGGACACACACTGCTAATCATTAGCTGAATTTGAGGGAATGGTTTCTGGCCTCACTAGTTTCTAGGAAGTGACTCATCTCATGTATTTATGATGCATTTTGGATGAGATTTCAACCATATGAGGTTTAATTGTGCATAATTTCTATAAGTAGACCCAATTTAGTCTTTTATTGGGTTGGATAGTTGTCTTTTGCAGTGGAGAAATTGTACAAGCCTTTTGGAATGAAAGCAAAGACAATGTTGCAAAATTTGTGTTGAGAATCTTGTGGTATGCCTTGGAGCATTTGTTCTTTCTCTGTATTTTTATCTTATCAATTTGAATGATATATTTTCCTTTTTCATATACATGATTCTATGTGTTTATATTGTCAGTATATAAGCAGAAATCATGCCTTTTCATGCTCTGTTTTAACAAGATTTACATTATATGTCTATGTTATTCTAAATGAATGAATTCACCTTAGTGCTCATTCAGATTTTCTGTCATTTCATCTATACAAAATCAAAAAATAAACATGATTTCAAGCTACCTACCTAGCCTTATCTATATTCTCTGCATATTGATCTTGAATTCAAATCTTAAACCCTAGACCTAGTCTCCTTACAGTCATTTCTATCTAGCACACAAACATAAAAAAAAAAAAAAAAAACCTATTTACTGAGCTTATCTAGATAGCATAAAACTATTAGATATTTAGTCATTTTATTGACTACAAAGTGACATTGAGAGAACCCTCTCTGGTCCTAGTAGGGCTAGCTACTTGACCTAAAGCCTAGTTTTTGGTTACCTTCCTTCAATCCCACTCTCAACCTTTGGAAGTTGGGGGGGAGTGATAACATTCATGGTGTTTTTTCCAGGGAGCAAAGGTTAAATATTTCCTAGGACATATTGAAAAATATTATCTCTCATTGCTAATAGTGAATATTGGTCAACCATAAGAAAGTATGTGCATCTTTCACCTGGCGACTCTAGTTTTGAAGAATCCAAAGGTTTAGAGTTTTCATGGCGATTCCACTGTTCAAAAATCGGTAGTTTCAAGATCTATTGGTGATTTCAATATTTCCAAGATGGATTCAACTGGAAGAAGGAATGCTAGGTATGATTCTATGGATTGGTCTCATATCCCTGGCTTTCCAAATCCTTTATCTAAGTTAGTTTGGAAAAAATACTTTCCAAAATTTAGAGATGGAAATGGTTATGATACTAAAATTCATTTAATAAGATTTCATATGCATGCGCGTAAGATGAAGATTAGTTTTCATGAATATTGTTTAATTAAGATGTTCGTGATCACATTAGAAGAAAAATCACGGTTTTGGTATGAATGCTTACCTCCTGCTTGTATTCATTCTCTCAAGGATTTTCACTCAATATTTTTTGAGAAGTATAGAGAAACCTATCCTTCTTTGCTTTTGATTGAGGATTGTTGCGATCACTTTGAGAATTTTATTCAAGAGATAGAAATTTCTTATGGCGATGAATATTTTATGGATGATGAACTCTTGGATGCTTTGAATGAAAACCCTTTTCACCGCTATGAGAAGATCATGGATTCTACCCTGGATGACAGTGAACTTCAGCAAAATTTTTAGAGGATGCCATTAATATTTCATATTTTGAAGTTGATGATTATTTGCAGTAGTATTTCCAATCTTCAAGTGATCAAAATATATATGAATATGTTTTTTCTAGCTACCCTTCATCCCTTTCCTATTTTGAGTTTTTAATTTAGGAAGAAACATGTGCAGATCATAATTTTGAGTTTGCTTGTATAGAAACTATAGAGAGTCATGATTTATTTGTTGAGGTAAAAAACAATGTACAATAGGTTTGTTGTCTTGAGTTTGAACATGTTCAACAATCTTCTAGTGGTAAATATATATAATTTTTTCGAAGCCAAGAAAATTGTCTTTTTGATATACATGAAAATCCATTTGTAGATATTTGTGTTGATGCTTATTTGGCTACCTCAATTGAATATCTGCAAGAACATACAAATCTTCTCTCTGATATGGATGATATGGAAGATAACATTGATGATTTTTTATTGAAGAAGGATCAACCAAATGAATAAAAACAATCATCCATTATATCTGAAAGCATATCCCTTCTTTTTGTTGATCAACAAGAGGTAATGTTTTCTGATTTTGAAGACCCCTGGGAAGTATTTTGAAAGCATCAGAAAAGGTGGAGTTTGTTTTTATCATGAACACAGGTTTTGGGCTTAGATTTCATTTTGAGTTTCCATTTACTTGATTTTTCTTTATGCCTGGTGGAGCTGAATACAAGCGTCAGTCAGGTATTCATTTACTTTATCGGTTACAAAGGACCTTCGCCTTCAATTGATCATGTAATTTATGGATAAATTAGAGTAGGTGAGGTGTGATGAATAAGCTAAAAATTCTAAGCATATTTTTTGGTGTCAGTTTCCAGTAGACTTTGCAGTTGATGATGTATAGTTCAATGTTCAGCTTGATTTGAGTCAGTTTGAGGATCGTAGTTGTATTGACTCCATTTCCTAATGGATAAGGCTACCCGATATACACTATTCTTGACACCTCCTGAAGGAGATACCATCCCTAGATGGATCCAATGTTAGTGTCAGTATGTTCAGTGATAAAAAATGATCTTTCATTTTATTTTCTAGTAGTCC
The DNA here is from genome assembly GCA_034641835.2 of Pinus albicaulis. NCBI lineage: Eukaryota > Viridiplantae > Streptophyta > Pinopsida > Pinales > Pinaceae > Pinus > Pinus albicaulis. The sequence continues at coordinate 863,576,570 of CM076582.1, forward strand.
TAGGTCAATTTTTTTGACCTTTCAAACAAGTTTTCAAATAAATTTTGGTCACTGCATATGATCTAGGTTAGTAATGCTTCTCCCCTCATTCCATCCATGGCCATCATCATCTCATAGGTCATGTCACTCATTTTCATTTAGAGTCTTCGGTTAATCACTCCATCTTCCATCTAGGTCTGTTGTTTAGGTATCCTTGTTTTTCCACTGAAAAGTAAAAAATTGTCACCAAAGAGGGCGAAAAAGGCTTCATTTTCATCACATTAGTATTTTAAAGGGAGTTACCATAGTTAGGGGAATAAAGTAAGACACTTTGTATTATTTCAAAACTTGTTTCATAGTCAAAATGTTCCAAAAAGGAAAAAGAAGGCCTTTTGAACTCATACTTTCTTTTAATGATTGGTAGAGCTCCTCTCTTACCTTCAGCACTAATCCATTATTATCAAGGGTTTGAAGAAAAGAAAGAAAACTACTCCAAAAGTGATTTGATACACATCTGGCACCTTTGTTACGCATTTGGAGGAGCTGTTACGCATCTGGCACCTTTTTTATTCATCTAGAGAAGCTTTGTTATGCATCTGGAAATTTTGTTACGCATCTGGTAGGGATCTGTTACGCATCTGGTAGGGTTGTTACACATTTGGAAAGTGTGTTACGCATCTGGAAAGGGTCTGTGTTTTTGGTATTTTTCTCCCAAATCACTCCTCCAAGCTCCTGAGTCATTTCCATTAGTTTTTAAAGCTTCTTCAACAGTAAGTAAGCACCTCATGTCCTCCTCTAGTCAATTTATCAAGCATCGTATTGATTTTCTTGCTTACCTCCTTTTCACGACGTTTTCACTTTTTCCTATTGTTGAGAGATTTCAGTGGAATAAAACATAACCCTACCATATAATATACTCATACACCTTCCCCATACCATATTCTATCATTCCCTATCATTCAAAACCTCCCTACACTTCATTCCCATAAAACCCTAATTTCCTACTATTTTCTAAATGAAAAATTAGAAAATCCCCATGTTTTCCTAATTTGATCACCTTATTTACTCCATTTCACCAAATTTCACATATATTATGAAGCCAACATAGAAACCTACCTCCTGAATTTATTTGGGAATTTTTCTTGGCTTCACTACCCTTCATTTCATCCTCCAAACCTACCCTAACGCTGTCCTTTTTTTTCCCAAATTCAAAGTCCACATACCCACTACATATTAAACACCTAGGGTTTCATCATTTTGATAGATATTATGGGAAGTGAGAAGAAAATCCATAAAGGTGGGCACCACATCAGATTTTAGCACTCTACCTTGCAAGAAGTCAATGCCTCACCGTTTTCCAAAGGATACTTTGAGAGGACTCGGTGTTTGAGATTTTGTGAGAAAATCATGGAATAAGGCTATCATCTCCAATTAACAAGCTTATTTGACACAAGTTACAGTATGGGAAAGGCCATCATTGCAGGTGTAGAGTTAAAATTATCTGCATATGTTATTTCTTTAGCAACAAGTATACCTATTCATGGAAAAAAGTAGTTTAAGGGTACGGACATAGACTTTGAAGATTACAAAATATTCCTCAAACCTCATGCTATAGAGAACCCTGAGTACATCTTCCATTTCGGGCACCTCCTTAACATATATCTTCATTTGATGAGGTTAATTATGAGACATTTCACATGTGAAGGGAGATTATCTAGGTTTTACAGGTACCATATCATATTATTGATGCACTTTACCTCTACTAAACCACTTGACTTGACACATTACTTGTACAGAAGTTTGCTTAGAATGACTGAGAAGGTCTAGAGTAGAAAAAAAGATCATAACCCATGTATTTTCCACCATGTTATAGTAAAACTCATTATTTTACATCATCTCTCAGCCATGAACATTACTTGGGAAACCTTCATGGAGAAAGTAGCAGCGACGTTGACCACTAGTCTTGTTATCATGCATAGCACACCATCACCATTATTATCATCACAGCCAATGGAGGTTGGCTGTTCCAACATAAAAATTCATATTTCGAAGGCTCCTTGGATTTTTGAGGTGAATCACACCTATTAGAAGGGAAAGAGGCAGGTATTTGCTACAAAATCCATCAAAAGTGTATCTACACTTGATACTATAGCTGAGCAAAGAGAAACAAAGGAGCAGCCATTCATCCATCAGATTGAATCACCATTGCACCAACATGATGAACAAGCGCCTCTAGATGGTAATATGGCAGAATAAGTTGAGAATAAATAATTCAAATATATCATAAAGGAAAAGGATGAGGAAATAACAGATTTGAGGGAGATTTTATCCATTGCAAATTCTCATATTACATTCCTACAACAAGAGAATTTTCAGTTAAAGGTAAATTTTCTCCTCCAAGACAAACTTAAAGTACATGTTGATGCAGACAAGGATAAAGGAAAGGGAAAATATATTTCATATGATGATGAACTAGAGGATGTAGAGGTTAAAACAAAAAATAAGAAAACCAAGGACAATGGGCCTCAAAAAGGTGCTTCAAAGAGAAAGATAATCAGTAGCTCCTAAAGCAGGTTGGCAGACCTTTGATGAGTTGATTCTTGATGAGATCAATCAAGAAAGAGAGTATTGGATTGATAGAGTCAATGGACACCTTGAGAATTTGTTAAAGAAATCCAAGAAGAGAAATAACCTCGAGAGGCATATGGCCGATCATTATTGTGCCAGGAACAAAATTTCACAAATCAGGCTCAAACAGGTGAAAAAGAAGCTTAAAGAGGCTCAAATGAAGCTTAAGGAGAAAGAAAAATTTGACCTCGTTGAGTCATCTATGGTTGTTTAGCTCACCCTCCACATGTATTATAGAGGAAATTTTGGACATTTTTGAGCAGTTGTTGCAATTTTGGTGATTTTTGTGTTGAACTAGAGATTCAACCTTCATAGATGTGTAGCCCCAGGTTGTTATGATTTTTACTAGGGCATATAAATGATGAATGGATTACATGGTTAGATTCACTTTGATGAATACATCATAGATTAGGAACCATTTTTTCATGACAAGCTCTAGGATCGAATAAAAATCCAAAAAACGCACGAGTTTTCTATGCTTTTGCCACTATTTTTGACAATCTATTATGCATCTAGAGTAACCTTGGGAAATCAACTTTTGGAGGCCTTCCCATGGGTCATGTTTCAAAATTCAATATGTGCTAGAAATTAGACACACAGGGCTAGTTGACATATCTTTGAGATTTATATTTGGAGTCCTAAAATTACCTCAAAATTAGCTGCAAAAAAGTGCTACGCATCTGTAAAATGTTGTTACACATCTGTCAAAAAGTGTTACACATCTTCATAGGATTCGTCAGGACACTTGTCAAACCCAAAAAAAGTTATATTTTCGAGGTTTTGCTATCCTTTGAGCTAGAATTGGAGTAATTGAGTTGGTTTTTGACTCTTATCATGAGGAAACATGTAATTTAATGTGGGGGACACACACTCCTCATCATTAGTTAAATTTGAGGGAATGGTTTTTAACCTTCCTAGATTCTATGAAGTTACTCATCTCATGTATTTATGATGCATTTTGGATGAGATTTCAACCCTATGAGGTGTCATTGTGCATAATTTATATAAGTATACTCACTTTAGTCTTTTCTTGGGTTGGATAGTTTTTTTTTTTTGCAGTGGAGCTATTGTACAAGCCTTTTGGAAGAAAATCAAAGACAATGTTATAGAATTTGTGTTGAGAATCTTGTGGTATGCCTTGGAGAATTTTTGCTTTATCTGTATGTTTATATTATCATGTTGAATGATATGTTTTCCTCTTTCATATACATCCTTCTATGTGCTTATCTTGTCACTTTATAAGTAGAAATCACGCCTTTTCATGCTCTCTCTTAACAAAATTTAAGTTATATGTCTATGTTCTTCTAAATGAATGAATTCACCTTAGTGCTCATTCATATTTTCTATCATTTTCTATAAAAAATGAAAAACTAAACATTATTTCAAGCTACCTACCTAGTCTCATCCATATTCTCTGCAAATTAATCTTGATTTAGACCTTAAACCCTATACCTAGTCTCGTTACTGTCATTCCTATCCAGCACATAAGCATCAAACAAAACCATATTTACTGAGCTTATATACCTAGCCTAAAATCATTAGATATTTATTCATTTCATTGACTGCAAATTGACATTGAGAGAGCCCTTTCTAGTCCTGGTAGGGCTAGCTACCTGACCTAAAGCCTGGTCTGTGATTACCTTCCTTCAATCCCACTCTAAGCCTTGGGAAGTTGGTGGGAGTGATAAGACAATTGACCAATATTTCCCTGGAAAATCTAATATAGAAGGGAGGAATTTTATAGGTGTTGAAGATGATAGTATGATTTGAAGTTTTTTTTATATTAATCGAATATTTTTTAGTTCTCCTGATGGTGTCAAAATCTAAATCATCAAATACCCTGAAAGATATTGCCTCAAAAATCAGTTTCATTCGTTTTATAGATGTTGCTGCAAAAGAGATTTTGTTTGCTTGGAAAATTTCCTGATTAAAACATAGACAAAGTGACCACCAAATATATTTCAAAACTGCAATCCAACATCTCATGATTATGGATTCTTTGTTTCTGCTAAAATGATATTGAGATCGCTAGTGGATGAAAATCTTAGGTGACTCCACTAGAATGGAGTGGATTTTAAGTAACGAATAAAGAGATATTTTCCAAGGAGAAGGTACATTGGAAAAAAATATGCTTAATACTTTCCTCTGCATTACCACAAAGAACACATTGAGAAGGAGCTTCGATGTTCCTCTTTCTAAGGTGTTCCACTGTAAATATTTTTCCATGCACTAGTTCCCAACAAAAATTGTGGACCTTGGGAAGCCCATACATGTTCAATATCTTCTCCCAAAACCTTGACAAAGGTGGGGACGAGAGATTTTTAAGGAGTAGAGAATATCCTTCCTTCACAGAGTAGCAATGGTTTTACCCCCCCAACCATATACGTATGTCCAGTTTGTGCATTGTGATTGACGCAAAACCTTTCAAATGTTTTAGGAGATCATGCCAATGATGTTGGATATGGTTTGGGTAGTATACATTTCTCCATACACTCCATGTACCATTTACATCCCAGCTGGAGATATCGGCTAGATGGGTTATACCCTGCTCTTCCATCCATGTATTAAGTTCCTAAAGCCCTTGATTTTTTGAAGCCTAATTGACTAAGGGGGTACGATCCTGCCATATATGAATACATTTTCCATTTCCCGATTTCCATCCTAGATGCTCCATCAAGAAGGGAGCCATTGATTTGCACAACTTCCATATTTTATTTCCTTTCCCTTCCCATGTCTTTCCTTCTGGCTGAGGTAATTGATTCTTATGAAAATATTTCCATGTGAAGGCTTTTTTCCACCATTCGTTGGGGTCTAAAATTAGTCTCCATACCATCTTAGTCCCAAGAGACAAGTTCATATATTTAGGGTATTTGATAGCTATGCATACTATTTTCTTTGGAAATATGACCATATTCCATTTCACTCAGTGGAATTTGTTTTCATTATTTTTTCCTCCATCCCATAAGAACTTTGTGATTAAGCTATTTATACTATGCATTATATTCTTCGAAGATAATAATCCTAAACCCAAATTCACTAGAGAAGATGAAAGCAATGATTTTATAAGAACCACTCTCCCTAAAAAATTCAATAATCTTACCCTCTAAGATTGGATTCTCATTTTATTTTTTTGTACAACTAGCTCCCAATCCTCTCCTAACACCTGCTTGAGGGAGATTTGAATGTAGATATAAGAAAAATATTTCTATTCATTGATGATTGGAAAAAATAAGAGAAAAGAGATTTCCTGCAAAGTGGGTTCAAAGCAGTTCCATCTTATTAGCTGACACTTTATCTTGTTAATAACTCATCCAGAAAAATAAAAATAGGAATCGAACACTTTTTTAAAAATTAAATCAATGGTTCTTGAGGCTCATCATAGGAGAAGAGTATTCTCTATAAATTGAGAATGGTTAATATCTCTGACATTTTTTTCTATAGTTAGACTAGGGAGATACCCTTCTGACCTGGCAAGTTACAAAACCCTTCTTAGCGACTCCACCATAATAATGTATAAAAGAGGTGACAAAGGGAATCCTTGACAAATTCCTCTCGAGGCTTCAAAGAAGGGGGAACGTTTGTCATTAACCAAACGAGATATCCAAGGGGATCTTATGAAAATTTTGATCCATTTAATAAATTCATTACAGAATCCAAACTTTTCTAATACAAGATAGAGGAAGGAGTGATTTACCCAGTCAAATGTGTTAGCCATATCCAATTTGATTACCATTCCTACCTCACATGCTCCTTGCTTGAATGAATAACCCCATGAACCAATATAATTTTGTCTATAATGTTCCTCTATTGCATGAGACCACCTTGATTTTATGAGATGAAAGTGGGATCAAAGGCTTTGTTTGATTTAAAATGACTTTTGTTAGTATCTTATATGAATAATTTCGCAATAAGATTGTATAAAATATTGTGAAATTGAACAGGTTTATATCCTTATGGATTAGAACCAAGAGGGAAGAATTTGTGCCTCCTCCCATTGTCTTTGATTCTGGAGTGGTTCAACATCTAGAGGCGATATTTTTTTATCATTAACGAAAATATCCAATATAAGATTATTGAGAACCAATTAAGACTAGTATATTTATCAATAATTAGAGGCGAGATAAAAATTTTAACAACTGATTCACTTATCTCACCTAAAAAATTCTAATTAATGGCTGAGATATTTCTTGAGGCATCGGGTGTAAAATTTCAAAATATTGATCCATAGAAATTTTTTTTGCACTAAGTAAATATTTAAATAATATGAAAGCCTCCTCTTTAATCTCCTCAAAAGAAATTTCAAGACAAAACCAGATAAGCTAGACTTCTAACAACATGTATATATTTTTAGATATGTTTGATTCTGATGATGATGATATTCTCATGTTAGCATTTGGAGGCATTAGCACGAGTAGTATTTTTAAGTCTGAAAAAAATTCAGAAAAACAATGTGGCTCTGTTGATGACCCCGAGAAACAAGAGGCACAATCTATTGTGCAAGATCCTCATATTGAAGAGTCACTAGTTGATCTTGAGGAAGGATGTGAAGAGGAAGTAAAGTTTCATGAAGCATGGCTTGAAACACCATGTCTTTATGAAATCAACACAAAAGTTGCATCCATAAATGTTGAAGACAACTTTGTGGAAGTTCACATGCGTGACACCAGAAATAGTGAGAGAAAACATTCTCCTATTAAGCCTGCCATAATTCTGAGAAGGATGAGAACAAGAATTAAAATTTTCCTTCACGGGGGAAGAAATGAGGTGAAAATACATCACTACCTAATGGCGAGTAAAGTGAATATGAAACCTCGACTCAGAATGAACAAGTATGGTGTCACAAGCATAAAGACAAAAATGAAAACCTCTGTTACCCAGTTTTTTCATGTTTTTTTATTGTAAGCCTAGCTGAGACTAGACCAACAGGCATATGTTATTGTTTAGTACCTTTTCTCCATTAAGGGAGAGTGTTGGAATTAATGGAGAAAGTCATAATTAGATTGTTTTTATGATGATGATAGGATTGAGATGCTAAGATTTTCTTCGTCCTTCAGGAACTATTTCTTTGATTATCTTTCTTGCTTCTCTTTATTTGGCTTGATTTTTGGAGGAGGACGTATTAGAGTCCTCGACATGCAACCACATACTATGAGACTTTATGTTCCAAACATTTTTTTCATATATACTTAAGGATAATATTTGTCGGGTAAGATCTCTTTCTTGGTTCAAATGATTTTCCTCTATTTGATCTTCCTCAATCATTTTGTAATGCTCTTCTAATTTTTCAACCCTGTCTCTTTGATTTTTACCAAGTGGTTGATAACTATATTTTAGCCATTTCCTTAAAACCTACTTCACATTACGAAGCTTTGATTCCCAAATAAAGTGTGGGGATCCCTGAATGGGAATGAGATAGACTTGCTCCACCAACGACCTCACTCCTTTTGAATGTACCCCATTTTCATTGAATGTGAAGGGTATGGGATCAATAATTTCCACCTTCTCCAATATTAGAGTGATTGAATGATGATACGATTCTCCTTAAGCTTTTGTTGTCAACACGTAATGTATTCCTTTAAGGCACTATTTTATATAAACCGATAAATGATCCAAAAAATAAACTATATAGTGATCCCCTATTAGTATGTTGGATCAAGTGTATTTCCCTACTTTTGGAACAACACTGACTAGATTCCAAGTTGACATTAGATCTTCCACTCTTTCTCTAAAAAATTCCTGAAATATTGTTCCTCCCCTTTTTCTGCTTGAGTCAGAATATTGTTGAAGTCCCATCTTGTAACATTGTTCATATGCATATTTCGATTTTTGAGAGATTCCACTAACTCCCAAAATTCTGATTTTTCACTATACAAAACAAGGGGCATAAATGTTTGTAAAGGGTAGTCACTCTCCCGTTTCTCTATCCTCTAATAAAAAATCTATCCAGTACTTCATCTTTATTTCCTCAATGAGTGAAAAATACTTACTCATCCAAAATATTCACAGCCCTCCTCAGGGCCCCTTTGATGCTTCAACCGAAAATGAACTCTCTTTCCAAAAAAATTCCTTGGACTTGAATAGAGTTGGGCCATTCATATTTTTTTATTGTAGATATACAATCCATGTCGACTCTTTCTTAATTACATATCTCACATATAGGGTTTTGAAAGGGTTCCCTAGTCCATTGATATTCCAAGATATTATCTTCATTTATTAGGGAAGTTTGCAATTAACCCATCGTCATTTCCTTCTAGATTTATCACACCCATTGATTATTTTTGTGATGGCTACTTTATTTCCCAGTGTCTTATTAAGCTATGCATATTTTTCTCTTACTATATTTTTATTTTTGTTGACCTTTTTTCTTAGAGCTCTCAGTTTCTTGGTTTCTTCCATCATCGAACTATGAGAGGGATTTTTCCATATGGCAAGTGATGACCCTTCCTCTCTCCTCAACCACACTAGAAGGGGGATTTCGCTAAGGACCATGACACGAATCCACTTATGGGAGTGGGGATTTCACCGCTTCCTTTTCTTTTGAAGAATTTTATTCATTGAACTCTCCTTCCTCAGATTTATCATTGTCTGAATCATTCTCCTTACTCTTGACCACAACTGGTGTAATGGGCCCTTACTCCTCTTAATTTTTTTTTATGGAGAGGACTCAAAGGATTGGATGAAGTAGATTTCATGTTATTAATTTTCACTCTATGTGTTTTTTGCAGCAAGTCTTTACCTTTCGATTATTATTTTTTCTGTGTTTGCCATTGCTCCTCGTGAGGGATTGAGTTTTCTGGGGTATTTTCACTGCGATTATTAGGAGAAGTCCCTCATAGAATGACCATATTCATGGTAGTGATGATACTTAAATGGAATTTGTTTATAGTCTATAAGTTTCTTGTGCTTCCATTCTTCCAAAGTGTGATTAATCTCAGCAGGAAAGAATTTTTCTAGATCTACTTCCACACAGCTTAGCGCAGGAGAATTGGGAATCTTTGGGTTCATATTTTTCCAGATACTTGTACAACCCGTTCTTGATGGCCCTTAAGCAATCATTACTCCAACAAGAGAGAGGGAGCTAAGGGAGATTGACCCAAACTAAGATAGTCATAGGAATATCCTCGCCAGGATTAAAATATAAATTCCATTTGTTCAGATACATACCTCGGGATCCAAAAAAGTATGGGTCATTTCGGAAAATGACATCCTAATTTTATTTGAGCTCAAACAAAAAACTAAAAAAACCATTACTGAAAAAAACAAGTTGGTATTCCCCTTCATCATGGATCTCTAAATATTTTCCCTCCATATCTCCATAGATCTGGTGGAGGGAAGCATCCCAGTAAAATTCTTTATTAGTGCTTGTTTAGAGTAGGTCAGAGAGGATCAAAACACTCCAACAGGAAGGGAAATGTCTCTGGCTTCATCATTTCTTTACAAACTTAGAAGGAGCTTTAGATGGTTGTGGATGCTTCGAGAGAGAGGCCATTAAGGCCTGAAAGGTATAAGCCTCATTAACCTGAGATGGAGGAGGAGGCGGAGTGGGAGAAGCCCCTTTCCATGGAAGCCATTGAGAGGCGCTAGGGTTTGGAAGGCACGTCAGAGACTCTAGCATTAAAAGAATTTTCACTCATAAAAAGAACCAAACCGCAAGGGAAAAATTTCATTAATCCTTTGTATTTATTAAAATCCTGGGCTTATAATATTGATCTTAGGGTTTATAATCCTTGGGTTTAGTATATTAAAATTAAGGTTTATAATATTAACACTTATCATAATAATATTAGAGTTTATTATATTTGTTTTTATAATGTTATGGTTTTTTAATAGCGTTTACTATTATGACATTCAAATGCTAAAAATATATATCCAAGAGAGCACCGTGACAGCCATTGTCGAAATGTTACATTACATTGCAATTTATTCAAACTCAAATTGAAATATTATAAAATTTGGGTTTAAATGTGGAGTTTATAATATTAGGGATTTTATTATTGGGTTTATAACATTACAGTTTAATATTGGGTTTATAATATTAATCTCAAGGTTTATTGTATTAGGTTTTATAATATTAGGGTTTAATACTATGATGTTAGAATGATACAAGATTATATCCAAGATCGCATTGTGAAAAACATTGTCTCAATATGACTATCAATCTAACATTCATTGTTGGAATGTTAAATTATATTGCAATTTATTCAATGTCGCATTGTTACATTACAAAATTGGGGTTTAATATTAGGATTATAATATTAGGGATTGTAATATTGGGATTTTAATATTAAAGTTTAATACTGGATTTATAATTTATAATATTATTCTTAGGGTTTATAACATTAATGCTAGAGTTTAATATTAATCCTATGCTTTATAATATTTTTCAATACGACAATCAATGCCCCAATGTTTATAATCCCTTGGGTTTATAATATAAATAATCCCTTGGGCTTGTTAATATATTGAATTTATAATATTATTAATCTCTTGGGATTATAATACTAATATTATTAATTCCATAGGTTTAATATTAATCTTATGGTTTAATATTAATCCCGCCAGTTTATAATATTAATCCCTATAGAAATTATGTTGTATATTTGCAACCACTCATGAATTTTTAACCAAGTTGTTAGCTAGCTATAAAATTTGTTATATCAAATGCTAGCTAAAACATTTTTGGAGTCTTCAAGAAACAAGTTTTATTTATAAAAGATGTTATCTCTTGAAGACTCTTGAAGGCCTCATGCCTCTGTCCACATCTTCACTATGGTTCCCTTTTTATACTCAGAAATTCTGCTGATTTCATGAGAAAATACTACTGCAAAATCGTCATTTTTCCCCTCCTTCCACTTCCAAAACTAACCTTCATTTTTACCCCTTTCATTCCTATAAAATTCCTCTATTTTAATTTTCCCCTGTTCCCCTTCCATAAAATCCCATTTACAGAGTTTAAAACTCCTTTTAAACTCTGCCGAAACCCCCAAAAATCCCTTGAAAAATTGAAAAAATTCATTAAAAATACCTTTTTGTATTACAGACTTAAGCCCCCTTGGGCTAAGTCCTAAAACACTTCACCATTATATGCCTTGGTGCTGGAACCAGGCGCTAGACCCAACGAGCACTTATTGCATCGGAACTTCCAAACAAACGCAAGTCTTTTTTGTGTGTGTAAACATTGACACCTCCGATGTCGATTAGCTTTATGTATATAACCCGCCCCCAAAGCATAAAACCTTCGTATTTATTAAAACTTTGGGTTTTTCATAACGCTTAAAGGGTTTCTGCCAGTATCATACTTGAGATAATTTTCGCCTTTGATCTTAAACCGATCAAACGGCCAGTGCTTATCACATCGGAGTTTTCCTTTGGGTGAATTTTTAATGTTTTTCCCCGACCTCAGATTGCGATGGCCCCGATCACATAATCGCATCGGCCATTCCCCGATCACATAATTGCATCAGCCATTCCCTGATCGCGCAATCACATCAACCACTCCCCAATCTCACCCTTGCATCAGCCCACCTCCGATCGCTAATTCTCGATTCATTCCCTACTATTGATTTGGCCCTCAGATCAACAGTCCGCATCCAAACGCATCGGAGTTTTTTGTTACACCCTCCCTCTTTCCTCCTCCGATCATGAGTCCTCTGATTGTATCTGGGCCGTCCACGTATCCAGATCGGATGGTCCTAGATTATTCCCTCATTATTTCATCGCCCTTCGCCTTCCACCAAGAGGATTTTAAATGCGTAATCCCCACCATTGATCTCTGCGCGATCAACGGTTCTGACTTATTTCTCCTTCTGCTCTTCTTTTAAATCTCCGCTAATAGATCTACACCGTTGGATGATTCCATCCAATGGCCACGCTCCTCCCCACGCCTTCTAAGCAGTTTTTACCCACAGAACGCAGGATTTTATAAATATTGTTCGTATTTTGTAGGTGATTAATGTTTTTTCCATTATGTTAAAGAAAGGCTGAAGGCCGAGAATGATGATTCATAAAAGGAAATCATTCGCAGGATTCAAACCCCACGTCTCGTCGATGCTTCATGGGCATTGATGCCTTGTGAGCCCTGCGCAGCACTGCACATCAACAAGACACACAGAAATGTGTAAAATAATTAAAAGAGTATCAGTATCAAAGAAAAATACAGTGGAATAGAGGATTGAAGACAATATTGGGAGATTACGGCTAAGATTGATTATCAAAAGCCTAATCCTCCCAATTAGAACATAGTTAAAAGAAAATCATAAGTGTTTTATCAAACAGAAAGCCCTTCACCACCACATCAGAGGCAAATTGATTCCTCTCATCTACCACAGTGCCACTTGTAGCCACAATCATTCAAACGGAGGCCGAAGTTATTGATAAAAATCAGATATTTTCCTCAGCGTAGCCAAATATTTAATTTTGCTAAGGGAACTTAATGCAAAAAATATCAGCAGAGTTATTACATCCTGAAAAGAGCCTTAAAAGTCAACAAAAGCTCCCACCGAGCTTAATCTTAAATGTAAATCCATTAATACAATGAGAATATCTATATGCTTCTCCATTGAGCCCCTCAAAGGCCGAGAAGTCCTTAGCCTGTATTAATTGTCTTGGGAGATATTTTATCAGATCTCACCTCCTCATTCTTCTATAAATACTTCTGTAGAAGATGAGAAATTGTTGGTTACTGAACTTTGAAATATACTTGAGCTAAACTCCTACTTGTAAATAGTGTTCACTGGCTCTTGAAGCTTTTCTTGTGATATATAAGTTAGTCTGGGAAGTGTAGATGATTGCTAAAATAAAGCATTGGACTTAAACCTGTAACTGGTTTGAAGCATTAATACAAGCTGATTTATGGGATCCTAGTCTATGTGGACGATGATGTTTTTCTTATTGTAAATCGTTATTTTATTTCTGTTTCCACTTTGTCCATTTTCTCTTATAAATAAAAACAAGCATAGAGTTAGGATTTACTGTATATCAGTACCCTTCTCTGACTGATAAGCTTTATCTAAATGTTTTCTTCTGAATTGTGTTATTTAGGAGTGATTTAATTTAGTTCAAGCAGTAGGAATGATGGCATTCCCTCGTCCTCTTGTCTTAGCTAATTTTTATTCTTGAAAGTTATTTTCATTTCATGTTAAGTAGAGATGAACTAAGGAAGATATGGTGAGCCCTGGTCCTATTTTTATCCCAAAAGGCTGACTGAAAGTTTCCCTAGGAATGTGTTGAAAGTTGGCTAGTTTCAAAGTACTTACCATATCTTAGACCATTCTTTGTTATCATTTGTGTTTCCCTTTGTGTTTTTAAATGTTTTCTATTGAAATTATATCAAAGGCTGGCTAGTTTCAAAGTACTTACCAGATCCTGGATTTCTTTCATGTCTTTCTTAAGTGTATGTCAAAAGCTGGCTAGTTTCAAAGTACTTACCAGATCTTGGGCTGCTCTTTGTTCTTCATTTGTTTAAATTCACCTTCTTGTTGTATCATTTCATTCCATAAATCAAACTTTAAAGAGATCCTTAGACATAGATGACTTGCCCCATAGACCACTCTTGAACTTGGTTGTTTCAATTAAACCCTATTATGACTCCATAGCCCAATGTTCTAAAACCAGCAAAACATCCATCTTTTTGGCCAAAGCTTGTTCTATTTGTTTACAACTTCTCACCTTTGAAACTCTTTGCATTTAGAACTTTCCACTCAAATAATAATCATGCTCAACCATCCAAAAACAAAACAAAACCCTCGGCCTTCATAACTAGCCTAATATCATTACCTAAAACCTTAAAGATAAATCCATCTCTACACTTATTGGAGAGATCCCTCTCCAAATTTAGGAGGGCTAGATCCTAGAATCCCAAAGTGGTTGAAACATTGTTCTCCCTACTGTCAGATTTTGCCAATCTTGCTGATTATAGGGAGCTAACACAAGTAATAAGACACATACCTACTTTAATATTATAAGGACATTATTTCAAAATTTAGAAAAAAAAATCAGGCATTCAATAAGAAATCACACACATGCAACAAGTATTTTTATGTGGGGAAAGAAATATGTTAGACACAACCATGCAGAAGACAAGAGTGTGAAAGATATACATTTAATGCATATATTATTCAAATGATATACATTTTATAATACATAGGAGTGACCATTGTATTTCATATTCCAAGGTCTCTTGGACTCCCTTTGACTGCTCACATTCCACTCGAACCCTCAGAGGATTAGGTGCCCAACATCCCGCCCCTTAATTAGAAGGGGTATGTATGAGTCCAAGAAGAGAGTTGTGATACAAAATTTGCAAAAATGCATGGCAACACTAGGTTGAATGTGCTCTATAAGATATTGGTGTAAGGTGGTTTTTAAAGGATGACCACCAACATGAGAACACTTACTGTAGTTCCTAGAAATCTCCCCAATATTGCAAGAAAATTTTATCTTCTGGTAGAGGAAGTGATCCTTAATGATTTGAAGAGGGAGACCTTGAAACTGGAAAAGGGAGATATGAAATCTACCTAAAAAAGGAGAACCTCAACCTAAAAATGGAGGCCTCAACCTACAGTTTTTTAATGATGACCACCAAATTTGGAATTCTTAATGCAATTTCTGGAACTCTTCCAAAACTAGAAAGAAGCTGACTTCTACTAGAGGAAGTGTCCCCAATTCTTTGAAGAGGGAGGAGATCAACCTAAAAAGGGAGGTCTCAACCCCACATAAATGGTACAAGGATAAACACCAACCAAAGGCATGTTTAGGATACAACTTTGAATCAGGTATGGTAGGTTATGGCTGAGGCTCACTTGAAATTCTACGTCTGGCTAGAAATTTGAATCTAGTATAGCAGCTTGTGGCTCAGGCTTGCTTGATGTGGATTCGAAGCTTTTATATGACCATCACTTTCCCCCTTGATAGATACAAGGTGAGGATATGGAAAAATCTCAACTACAAGACTGTTTAATACTCTAGAAATTTTTTTGACATATGAATGAAATATCTTCCTGGTTATTGAAGCCCATTGCCAAGAATATATCCATCCAATATGAATCTTTGTTCTTGCAGGAGGATTGTTTTTTAAGCATATTTTTAAAGAATGAGTGGGTTTATGATAATTATTACATGGATGAAGATCAAAACAATGATTTTTGATATGGCCAAATCAGTCACAATGTTGGAATTTAAAATTATGTTGTGGTTGCTATGGAAGAGGCGCAGAATCTGGAGCAATTGAAGGTGAATTGTCATGAAGAAATATAACACTCTGCAATTGAATGGGCTTGGAATAGTCTAGGATATGAAAGTACACCTCCTTTTCATATACAAGACTTGTTTTGGGCTTGTTTCTGACAAACTCTTCCCAAGGTATGATGATGGGCTTGGGAAGTGCAGACTGAACTTCTACATTTGTATGAAGATTCGCTCTTGAACTAGGCACTGAATGTGAATAAACCCCAAATTTATACTCTTTTTGTTGATGGTATTCTGTCTCAATGTTTTGAACATAAACATGGCCAGAATGATGAGTCTAGTGCTGTAAATCTTCTAGCTGAATCAAGCTGCAAAAAGAAAATCTTTTCCTGTGCATTTTGTAGACATGTTTTAATATCATAGAGAGTGTTTTTGTTGATTTTCACCATCTCATAGCCAATTGAATGAGTGATAATGTTTAAAAACTCTAAAACATCACCATGCAAATCTGTTTAGAAAAGAAGTATTAGTTGACAATCATAATGATTACAAATAGTTTCCAATCTCCATCCCAATCAAAAATTTACTCTCTCTATAGCATAAAATATATCTTTATGATACTTGTATAACAGGAAAAAAACCAATCCAATTAAATCTCAATACACATACGAATTCAAAATTTTGTATGCCAACATCCGCAACTTCACAATGCAGATAAGGGATATTTAACCATAGGCTACTTCAATGTAGAGCTTCAATATTGTTCAACACTCTAACTTAATGCACCAACAAATATTCTTACAGAAATCAATGACCATAATCAATACTGCTTGAGCACTCAATGCAGAGGAACAACACAATTAGTAGGACGTTGCTCGCTTCAATAGATATTGACATTAATTTAAAAAAGAAGAAGCTATACATTCCCCCTCTTTTAATTAACAAAAACTTCAATATTGCACTGCACCATTTTATATCATGACCTTCACATCATCAATATTAATTAAATTGGGAGTCGATGGTATAGGAGGGGAGTCGGGGACTGAGGGATGCTAACCAATTATCATATCGAGTGAGGATTTCAGGCCAACCACACTTTAGTATGTACTGTGCAGGTATAAAATTTGGAAGGTAGGAGTATGATGAGTCAGTGTGATGGGAACTACCGAATCGGTGTGGTGTTAACTGTTTAGAGATTGGAGTGAGGGAACCGATGGTAAAAATCCATGGTTTGCATGAATTATTAGAAACCAGTGTGTAGTATTCCCGATGAGATCCATTATTAGGTATAATTGGAGGGGTTAATTTTCACCTTGTTAGCCTTATTAGTCTCTTTTTCTCACATTTGATTATATTATGGTAATATGTTGCGAGTGTAGATGGTGATTAATGCTTGTCATACTTTGAATGCCTAATATGGTTTAAATGTAGGATAATCACGAACATATTCCACTTTTGTTGAATATCTTTCAATTAAATCTCGGTGTAGATAGAAAGGAGAGATTCTAGGAGGGTTTTCCACCTCCTTAACTCCCAAAGGCAGCCAAGGGATCCTCGATATTCCCTCCAATAGCTCGAAATCATAGGAAGGCAAGCAAGTGGGAGATCAAGAGCACCAAAGCTCCACTTCTCTTGTAGCCAAAGGGGTCACATCACCTAATTTTTAGGGAGGTGTTGGTAGCTACCCTTTAATTTAAATAAGGCAGAGCAAGAGCTCACCATGGTTCAAATTTTTGAGGAAGCTAGTAGAATCTTAGCTATTGTAATAGGTTTTTGATACTCTTATGACTATGTAATGAAACTATTTTCTAAAGTAAAATGAGTATTCAAATTGTCCTTCACTGATTTAGTTTTAGAGGTCAAGGCTTGTGAATTAGGGCCCAATATATTGGCCTTAGTCTCTCTTGTGTATTCATACTTATTTTTGTGCCATTGTAGCTAGTTTTCTTTATGAGTTTTATCTAGTTTGTTCACATTTAATTTACTGTTTTTTTTTCTTCCATTTTATATTTTTTGTAGTTAGGCTTCCATACATGTTGGTAGAGTAGCATATAAAACTCAAAAAGATGTGTGTCAATGCCTACCTCTCTCATCTCTTTCATTGGAGCTTGAGGAGGGCAGATCTTCACCACATGCCAAAATTTTCTCTTTAGTTATGTAGTGTCATGAACATGTTGAGAATATTGAGTTAGATTTATGTTTGAATGCTTAAGTAGGCCCTTCTTCTCAAATTCAACTCATCTTGTCCATATTATTCATCATAGATTTTCCAATGTTTATTACATGAATAGGTAGTTTTCTTGCAAGTTCAAGCACAATAGAGGAGAACTTCACCATCACCCCTAACTTGATTTCTCACCCTTCATCAAACTTCTTTCAACCAAATCACCCTAACCCTGTTTTTGAGATTTTCATCTTCACACTGTGAGAAACCTTAGAGGTGCAAGACGAGCTTTGCAAGAGGTTTTGAGCTTGGCCAAGGAGTTTTCCACCTTCCATCCATCCAAGTTAACCTTCATTCCACCCCCCCTACACTTTTTCCCACCATATTTAGCCTTAGACTACCCTCATCTTGTTTCGTGTAGAAATTCAGGACTTTCCTGTAGCACTACAGGTAACCTATCGTAGACCTTGTAGCAACATTAGTTGGCCTCTCCTTCAGCCTAGAAACCATCCTTCACCTCATCTATACCGGCCATAACCATCAAGACACCTCCATCCCTACATCCATGAGTCCAATACCTTCCTAAGCCAACTTAGCACCTTCGCCTTTGGCTGCAAAATAGATTAATTATAAGCATAGTTAGGTCATGAATAGATGCATGATTAAAATCATGATATTTAAAACATGAAGTATTTAGAGTGTGTTTATCCATTTATGTGTGATTATATTTGTCTTCTTTCTGTAATTTCTCTTCAACACTTTACTTCATGAATGTTGGGTAGTTTGCTTCTATTTCTTGTCATAGCCTACATTGTAGATTTATTTCTTTACAAATAGCTAGATGTATCTTATTCCTGTAGAATAGTCCTTTGATTGTTGATACAGTGATTATTTTGAGACTCTTGCAGTTTTAGGTCTAATTTCAAAGTGTGTCAGACTTCACACATAAACCCTAGAAATAACACCCTTTCGTAGGACTCAAAAGAGGATGAAATGAGTAGAATGCATCTTTTGTGTATATAGCACTGTCACCTCCAAGTTTGTACGAACCCCGGGTTGATAAAGTAAAGAAGATTAGCCTCTGGGAGTTGCAGCACTCTTGGTGCAATACCAGGGCTCACCACTTTTTGGCTCCATTGCCGGGGAAGTGTCTAGTAGATGCTTTTATTTTGTTTTAGCTTTATTTTTTTATTTACTTTTACATGCAGTTTCAAAAATATTAAAAAATACAAAAAATAATTATTTTTCATGCCTCATAGGAGTAGGGATAATCAAGGAAATTTTTTACCAAAAACTCCCGCATCCCTACATAATCACCCATCACTCTTCTTGAGTGACTTTGAGGTTGAACACACCATAGGTGAGCCTTTTGAAAAGTTTGAAGAACCTATTGGAGAAGAAGAAGAAATTCTTTCACCAGAGGAACCTACTTCACCAATCCAAGCCATGGCTAAGACTGGAACCCAAGGAGTCTTTCCCATTAGAGAGACAGATGGGGAAACTAAGATGAAGAACATTAGCCCATCATCCCTTCCACATTTCCATGGAATTACCTCAGAGGACCCTGACACATTCATGTTTGAATTTGTTGTTGTATGTAGCACCTATGACCATGCCTCAGATGATCAAAATCTGAATCTATTACCATCTACCCTCAAGCATGCAACCTTGCACTAGTTCATGGGTCTGCCTGGGAACAACATCATTACCTGGGCATAGATGCAATGGCCTTCAACAACAAGTACATGGACTACTGTAGGTCTAAGGAAACTAAGGATGAAATATTTAGGATGACTCTAGGGCCTGATGAATCCTTAGAATATTACGAGGAAATATTCTAGTTAAATTACAAAAGAGCCAACTTCACCATTGATCCTGGATCACTCATGTTAACTTAAGAAGTCACTCCTTGACTGCTTAAGGAGTAACCCTTACACATTGTAGTTCATTTCAAATTTTAAAGGGTTAGTTTGAGTGGTGGGATGAATTTCTCAAGGATTTTGAAATGATTTAATGTTCTTTAAGAATTTGATGCATTTGGCAAGCCGTGGAAAGTATAAATTGTGTGGGTAAAGTTAGTATAGGGAGTAGGGTATACAAGTGGAAGAATATGAATAGCTAGTAATTATTTCAGGAAATATTCCTATCATAAATCAGTCACACAACTATGATGATGGTTCTTTACACAAACTATGTTTATGAAAAGTAAAAAAAAATTAATAAAATAGATTGCATGTATAAATTATTCCACAAACACTTTATGAAATCTTCTCTGACATGTTCTATAACATGCATATAACTTACAAAAAATTGAAAGCGGATAATTTACTATTAAATCCTCTAATAGCTTCTCACTCACACATTACTAGTTGCTGCAATTCATATTTGAGAATAAATTAACAAATAAAAGATACAAACCACATATTAGATGTTCCTTGAGTCACAAAATCCTATAGCATGAAGAAAAAATGGTTTTTTTACTATATTCAGTCTTTAAGTAGACTAACATCCAACCTGGAAATAGTATTTACAAGTGCTATATATATTAAGAGAGGAACCAACTCCATCTATTCTAAAAATATGGAGACATTAATTCTAACATAACATAGGTGTAAAAAGACATTACAACCTTATCTGATCAAAATCTAATAGAAGGGATGTATGGAGAAATAAGAAGAGAAGAATTATGGGCTGTAATGCTGAGTGTGCTGTCATGCTGCCCTTTTTTTTGCTGAATTATCTCCTTGTGCCTTGGATTTTTAATAACATGTAGCTCCATTTAATAAGACCTCCAACAACCTCATAACCACCTCTCACCATCATTTTTATTATCCATTTGGTTACGAGTTCTTATCCATCCTTAAATGGCCTGGAAAAACTTGCTAACAGGTGTCAAAATTAAGTTAAAACATGTGCTTCTGGAAATTCCAGTAAAAACCTGTAACTGTGCAAAATATGGAATGGTTCCGGAAATTCCAGTAGCACCCTCTTTATTTTTTCAAAATACACAAAAAATGCTGAAAATTATGTGTTGACTTGTATTCCATGACACGTAGGCTGCTGTTCAAAACTTGTAACTTATAAGAAAAAAAGGATTAGTACCAAAAACCTTTTTACCTTTCCTCTATGTGTGTTACAGCTTTATCTAGTTTATCTAAATCAGTTTTGTTGTTAGAATCTGATGTTCTGGATGTGGTTTATCTTGTAGTAATTTCCTCCTTGATAGGGTATTTTTCCTTCTTAGAACCCTTTCGTGTTTTTCTTCTCTTTGAGGGTTCTGAGTGTTGTTCTGAAAGGGTTGTGTTCTTGCTTTTCTTCATGGATTTCTTTGATTTCTCTATCTTTGAACCTTCAGGTTTCCTTTCAATATCAATGAATTCTGTCATTAGGCTTGGCTTGAGTAGAGCTTTGGATTTAAGCCGAAACTTATTGTTTCCTCTTGTGTGCCTCTTTCTGGTGCTATCAACATGTTTAAATTCTTATTTCTTCTTCTCGCTGCTAATTTAATATCCATCATCCTTGAGGATTTATTCATATGATGGTGTAGGCTGATACTCCTTCTGCAACATGTCCTAAATATGTTCTTCTAGAAACTCTGGTAGTACCTACGCTTTTGACTTATCTGTGGTTATAGACCTTCCTCTTCTGGCTCTATTGTTGACATTTGGAAATGGAGGAACATGGGGTACTAAATTCATGGACTTGGGCTTTCTTGCTAAGGAGCTCTCTCCTTTTTCCACCTTTATTTCAGTTTTGCCTACAGAAACCTTCTCTTTCTTACCTTTGGCCCTCTTATGAATGTTTTCTTTCTGGGCCTTTATTTTTTTTCTTCTCCTTGAAGGCTGAGGGTTTGACTATGGAACTGGACATGTAGGTGCAGGTTGGTCTGCCCTATAAAATAGAAAGTGGTCTCATGTCTGGTTTCTATTCCTCAACTCTTATTCAACCTAAACTTTGATCAAAGCTTGATGGTACAAGCTATACTCAGAAACATCAATATGGGTATGAACCCTTGCTCCCATATTGGTTAGGATTTTCAACAGGAGAAATGGAAGGTTCAATGTCTTCATCCCTGCAATATGAAAAAGAAACCTAATGTGATAGAGGAATACCACTGTATACCACCTTTCACATGTGAGATATATCTTGATAAGATTAATTTCCTCTTCCTAGTAATTCTTAAGGTAGCTATTTGGGATGCATTTTTCCTAGTTTGGATCTCTGTGAGAATCCTTGAGGAAGTTTTTGAGATCACCTACTGTAATAAATTGTCCCTTGAACCACCTTTCTCCTTCTTGGGGAAGGTTAAAGGCTTCAACAATTCAGACTTCAGAAACCTGCAAAGTGAGGCCATAAAATATAGCTTCCTGTCCATTAAAATGGTTAGAAAACTCTTGAGAAACCACTAAATGAGAGCTCCCCAACCTGGTACAAAGAGGATACCGTCCTAATTGCATAAAAAAATTTCTTACCCTCTAATTAGCATCAACCAAATCTGCACCTTGTGGATCCATTCAATTTATCTTACCACATGTTTTAGTCATCTTCACAAAAATAAAGGACTATGTCTCCTGCAAATGCTAGGTGGTAGAATAGGAAGAGTTTAACCTTATAGGTGTAGCCTGTATTCTCTGTTGGACATTGGATAAACCAATGCTCCCCATGTGTTTCGTGACATGGACTAACCGCCTTTCGTGGATCCTTATCTCGGGCGATGCGATCGTTGACTAACACCTGCGGGTTTTGGTCTAACGGCAATCGTGATTCCCAACAATTGGTATCAGAGGAGGTCCTTCTGCAGAAGCTTGATCGCTTGAAGGAGATCCGTCGCAATGGGAAGTCAAGAAGGAGTAATGTCTATAAAGCCACCTCTATTCAATGGAGATAATCTGTTATTCTAGAATATACGAACAAAAGCATATCTGCAAAGTCTTGGTGTAGAAGTATGGGCAATCGTGGAAGAAGGTTATCATTATCCGGCAAGTATTCCAACTGATGCAGCAGAAAGGAAGAAATATGAAATCAATGCCAAAGCAGTCAATGTCTTATTAGGAAGCATGTCTGAACCAGAATTCGCCAAAGTGATGCAGCTAAACTCAGCAAAAGAAATATGGGACAAAATCATTCTGAGCTATGAAGGAGATACAAAGGTAAAATGTGCAAAACTCCAAACCCTCAGAATTGAATATGAAAATTTGAAGATGCATAGTGATGAGAGTATTGCCAGTTTCTTCTTACGTCTAGATGATATTGTAAATCACATGAGAAATTTGGGTGAAACCATAACCGATACTACTACGGTAGAAAAGGTCTTAAGATCTTTGACTTCAAAATTTGAATCTAAAGTTTTAGCTATTGAAGAAAGGCAAGATCTGCAAACTCTTACTATTGTTCAATTACATGGTATCCTAACTGCTTATGAAATGAGACAAGGAGGTCCCTCTCAAATCAAAGAAGCTGCTTTTAAGGCGTGTGCAAAAGGAAAAGAAGATGTCAAGGAATCCAGCCTATATATCCGATGAAGAAGAAGCGAATTTCGTGAGAAAGTCTAACCAGGGTGTTCGAAGATTCAAAGGTAAGCTTCCTTCAAATGTTTTTATGTGGAAAAGTTGGTCACTATGTCGCTAAATGTCCTAATAGAGAAAAAAATGGTCAAGGGAAACAATAACAACGAAAAAGAGAAAGAGTTATTATGCAAAATAAGATGATGATGAAGTGTCCAAGAAGATGAAGAAGATTTTGACTATGATCTGAAAGTGCTCATGGCAAAGAAGCAAAAGAAGAAGGCTACTCGAAACAAGAAGATATCTTAGAAAACATGTATAGCAGAAATTGAAGAAGATGAATCAGATAGTGATTGGGGTCCTTTGAATGATTTTAGTTGTGCAAACAATAGTAAAGATAGTGAAAGTAATGTTGTGGATCTAGAAGAAGCTCTCAAGGTTAAAGTTGAATAACTACAAAGTTCATCTAAGACGCAAGAATCTATCAACAAAGAGATGATCTCTCAAATGGAAAAACAAATAGAAATGCTGGATGGACAGGTGGACAAGTATCAAAGGTTTCATACTTATGCATCCAATCGAATTAAAGAACTAGAAGCAGAAATCAACGATCTAAATGCAGATCTCGAAAAATCAAGCAAGAAGAATGAAGGACTTGAATCTACAATCATCTCTCTACAAACAGATCTTGAAGCATCAAGTAAGAAGAATGAGGAACCTCTACAAACATTTGAAAAGGAAGGCCTTGAAGCAGAAATCATCTCTCTCAAAGAAGATCTGGAAAAATCAAATAAGAAGAATGAAGAGCCGCAACAAACATGTGAAGAAAACAAAATTGGTTGAAAGAAGAGATTCTAAATCCGATGATCAAGTAGAAGATGGAAAAAGGAAAGAAGAAAGCATGACAAAGCAATGTCAAGCCTTGGAGGTTGAGGTAAACATTCTCAAAGGTAAATTAGAAGAAAAGGTAAAAATTTTGAGGTTTCATGATAGTACTAATATTTTGGACAATATTCTAAGTAATCAAAGGTCTCCTGCTATCAAACTTGGTCTTGGTTTCCATGAAAATATTAAAGGAGAATCTAGCTCACAAGGAGGTGCTAAAGAATCAAAGGACATCAATGCAAAATCTGAAGTGTTGAAAGAAACAAAAGATCAACCAAAAATCATGAACTCTCAAAGGAATTTATTCAAGAATGTTGAGTGTTTTAAATTTCATAATTATGGGCATGTTGCAGCAAATTGCAGAAGCAGAACAATTCAGCCACAAACAAACAGATTCTATTCAGAAAGGTACTCTGGTAGCTTCAAGGGATATTGTTTCTCATGTAACAAGTATGGACTGGAAGTGTACTTGATTGTAAAAGGAGGAAGATTAGAAATACTCATTATGACTCTTATGCTTATTTCTCTGGACACATGAGATGTTATTTTTGTAACAAGTATGGACATGTAGAAAAGGAATGCAGGTTGAACAGATATGAGAAATTGGATAACTTCTAGCACACAAATAGAAAGTTTAAATAAATCTGGAAAAAGATGGAGGACCGATCAAAAACGTAGGGAATTATGACCCTACCTACCATCCACCGGGTTTTATTTTCTTATTGGATCGTAGGAATGATGTGGGATACATTATGAGATTTAGTAATGTATCGTCGACAGGGGAGCAATGCATGATGTTCTCATGGTTGATTTGATTATTCTAGTTATGTTTACTTCGACAGCCGCATCCGATGTAAGGACAGCATTGTGAGGTGTACAAGTTCAGGGGAAGATGAAGGAATGTGAAAAATTTCTATGCTTCACTTTCCATACGCGGGTTATATTAACAAAAGTCACGTATACACGCGAGTTCCATCAGACACAGTCGCGTATGCATTTATGATAAGAGAATTGGGATGACAGCAGAAGATCAGGAACAGAGGTTCAGGGGGAGCATCAGTCTGACTGTTAATAACTGTATTATTGACTCAACTTCTCAGTTCTAAATAATGATGATATGATACTTGATGTCTTATGTTGAAGATTATGGATGAGTCCTGTTTGATTTTTGATGAAGAGTATTCGTTGATGAGATAAAAGTCTTATAATTCAAAGATAAGGACAGATCATACATAGATTTTTGTTGATAACTTGCTGATGAAGATGTTCAGGTTGCACAATTTAAGAAGGAGCACTAGTTCAGGGGGAGCAGTAGATTGAATACTAATGATTGCATTGTTGGCAATATGACTGCTTATTCTTTGGTTTTTGTGATACTCATGCTCAAATGATGATGACCCGGTACATGGTTTATTATGATGAGATTTTGAGCCCTGGTTGCTGATAAGTATCTTTTGTACTCACACATGGATGAGTTGGATGTCATTTGATTCAGATATAAATCATGCAGAGGTTGTTACTATGGTTGAGAAATATTTTGCCTTCATATGTTACTTCATGTTAAATCTTGAAGATCATGGTGATGTTGGACCACTTGGATGATTGCTCGACACCTATGTGAAGATGTTGTTCTGATATGAGAATCTCTCTTGGAAAGATTGTATTGATGCTGCAAAGAATCTAAAGGATTGGTTACTATTGTACTGATGCTACAACCATTGGATGACGCTTGAAGACACCACTACACTGTTCTATCTATCTGTAGTCCAGGGAAGCATTCAAATATCTCAGAAAGAAGCTGAACACTGTCTTTGCCTCACAGAGAATCAGATCTGGTTGAAATCTAGAAGATGGCATTGGATACGCGGGTTTCATGAAACACAATCGCGTATATACGCGAGTTCCTGCACAGAAAACCGCGTATGTTTGGTTGCTGGCAATTTTTGGTTGGTTCAGCTCTCTTCAGCACAGCTGCAGTGCTGTTTGGTATCTCTGATACTGTTTGGTATCTCTGGTGGTGTTCCAGTTCTCATAATTCTGTTTCTAAATGTTTTGATAAAGATGCCTTGATGATTTATTGGTGAAAGTGTTCAGGATGCACAAACTAAGGGGGAGCCTTAGTCATATGGAAAGGATGCTTGGATGCACAGATTCAGGGGGAGCATTAGCGTTGCTGAGTATAATGCTTTGTTGGCATTATGATGGTTCAGAAATATGTTCTCTTTCTTGAGGATTTTCTGGTGTTGGTCATAAATGGTCATATTTTTGATGAAAAGGGCTTGTTGAGACCCACGATGTAAATTTGTAATATCTGTACCATGTAAGGACTTGTCAAATTTGTAAACCCACTTGGTTGCAGCTGTCAAATTTTGTAAACCTACTTGGTTGGGTAGATGAGTTGAATTGTGTAAACCCACTTGGTTGGGTACTTGAGTCTCATATGTAAATCCACTTGGTTGGATAATTGATGTAAGTATGAGTCTTTGGTGATAGGAAGTTCATAGAGTCATGTACTTCATTGACAAATATGTTTGAAGATTCAGCATGAACTCAGGGGGAGCTTGGCCACTTCAACACATATCAGATCTGCAGAGCGCTTCTTCCTCATGAGGAGAAAAGGAGGAGAGTATGATGGTTTTTGATCCGCCCTTTGCCCTTGATGTCAAAGGGGGAGAGTAATATGGTGTTTGAATGAAGAGAAAGAATGGTGGTAAAAATGGGGAGAGTGACATGGTGTCATTGTATTCTTAATGTACCTATCTGATGTGGTAACCAAACACCATCATGGTTGCCATCAAGTCCAAAGGGGGAGATTGTTGGAAATATGATGCAGGGTGTTGTCCTTGATGGCAACCCACTTAATGAAGATGAAGACATGCGATTGTTGACATGTGTTGTCCTTGATGGAAAACTACCTGATGAAGTAATACTTAACCTGATGGACTTGGTAAATGATGTAAATCGGATGTGATATGATGTTTGTTGACAATATGATGCTGAGTGTTGTCCTTGAAAGGAAACTCACTTGATGAAGATGATGGCAACTTACTTGATGAAGTTGTGCTTGATAGAATATGGTTTGATGAACTAATTCTGATGTATCTATAGTAAGTACATACAATGAAACAGGAATCCATTTTGTGCTAATTCTATGATGAAAAAGAGTATGTCTCTAGGCATACGCGGATTGGCCTAGGGGAAGTCGCGTATGCACGCGAGAATCAACGTTCCAAGTCGCGTATGGGAAAAAGCGCTCAAAAGGTGCAAAACCAAGGGTAACCACCATGGTATTGACCCATTGTATTGGGTTATGATTCGTCTAAACGACCCCGTCCAGGAATACCATCGGAAGTAATGTGGTTTTGGGCTCATGGTATTGAAAAAGGGGCTCATGGTATTGAAAAAGGGAAAACCTATATAAAGAGAAGAAATTCATTGTGCAAATGATGAGTGTGGGAGCAATATGTCTGAGCTTTAATGAATACTTCTCTATGAAGTATATCTGAATGGAAAGGGTAAAGGTTTGATAATAGATCTAAATCTATGTTGCACCTATGAAGAAATGATGAAGCGGAAGATCTAGATCTGAAATGTGTTTGTATCTGCTAGATCTGTTTATGGAGGATTAGATCCGTGATGTGGCGAAAATCTATCTCGAGGTAAAGGGTTGAATCTCGAATCGAATGTTTGGATCCGAAGAAGTATGCAAACCTTTTTAAATGATTGAAGATCCACACGCTACTTCGATGGCAGAGAAGCACAGATATACACGCTCGCTCGAAGAAAAAGCGTCGTATGCGCAAAGGAAGTTTATGTACAGAAGTATACGCTAGTTTATGTAAACGGAAGCGCGTATATACGCGACATCAGAGAAAGGAAAGCGTGTATGCAAACTAGGGTTTGCTGAAGTCTGTGGTAAGAAATGTCTGATCTGTTCTGCTGGTTTACTGATATCTGTCAGTGAGTTATATGTATCTGTTTCATGGTTGATTGTGCTTAAAAGTTGGAAAGGGTCCAGTCTGAAAATATGATGAAACGTGGCCTGCAAGTGGTGTCCTAAAGGAAGCTTTGGATCCAGTGTGAAAATTGATGAAACGTGGTCCATAGAGGTGTTGAGGGTTGTAGCCTTCAGTCAGGGGGTTGTAGCTCCCTTCCAGGTGAGGCTGGTAAACGAGATCAGGGGGTCGTAGCTCCCTTCCAGGAGAGGCTGGTAAACGAGATCAGGGGTTCGTAGCTCCCTTCCAGGAGAGGCTGGTAAACGAGTCAGGGGGTTGGAGCTCCCTTCCAGGAGAGGCTGGTAAACGAGCGCAGGTGGGTGCCTGCGTGCTGGTAGAGTCTGCACCAGCGCATATGTTGTAAGATGTTTTCTCTATAATAAAATATTGAAGGCTGAGCAACTGCAGCGGTGGTTTTCTCCCGACTTGGGTTTCCACCTAAAAATCCCGGTGTTCATGTGTGATGCTTTGTGTGATGGTTTATTCTGTTCTTACTGCACATGTTTACTGTTTATAGAACATCTAATAAATGAATGATGGAATTATGTAAGTGAAGAACTAATGGCATAATTAGATCTCTGGGTATACGCGAGTTTCATGAAGGATATCCGCGTGTATATGCTAGTTGGCTTCAGCAAAGTAGCGTATGGGTTTTAGAGCATGAAAAATTAAAAAGTTTGAATATGCTGTAAATACTGATTCACCCCCCCCCTCTCAGTATTTTTCCCAACAAAATTGCCCTTCACTTCCAGGGCTGAAAGAAGTTTTTAAAGACGCAGAAGAAGAGACATAACCAGTCTATCTAATGAACCATCATAGACAATGGCAAGCACGACCAGGTATACCACAAGACCTACCTTAGTTCTTTTCTTCTCTATAGTTTAACCAAAAGAAACCTGCAATAGCTTGGCAGAACCAATCACCTTTCTCTGCTTGGCCATCTCAATCATTTCCTATTCCTCCTTGGCCAACACAACCCTCTTTAGGTAATAATTGGCCAAGTTTTTGTTGTTCTCCCCCTTATTGGAAAAAAAATCCCTATCAACCCTAGTGGCCAACCTCCCCTTCACAAGCCAAAAATTGGCCTCAGAACTGGCAGTGACCAACCTAGCGATGGGGAAAGGGGTTCAAAATCAACTTAAATTACCAACTCCATACCCAATCTAGCACAACCCTCAGGATATCATATGCCCTCAACTTCCGGCTCAACCCAATCTGAATCCTAACAACAACCCAGTCCATCTAATTTAGATTAATGAAAACCCAAATGACGAAACTAAATAGAAGCAGTAAAATGAGCTGAGGCCAAGATCAGGACGTGTTATTTCACCAAAAGAAGATATGACCTTGCCGCAACTTGAATCCGGAACTCCGACAGAGCCTAGAAAAACAACGATGACTGAAATAGAGGTAGAGCAGGGGATGGAAACGGTTGACCAAGGGAAACCTGAAAACCTTATGATTTCTCCCCCTCCATTCCCTGAAACATTAACACTGCCTAGAACAATAGTTTCCCCATATTTTGATATCCTAGGGGAATTAAAGAACCTTTGCATTAAAATTTCTCTTTTGCAGGCTATACAAGACATTCCTGTCTATGCCAAGACAATTAAAGATCTGTGTGGGAAGAAAAAATTGAGAAAAGCAAAAGCTATACCCACTGTTCATGTGGTAAGGGCACTATCATACCTATTTTTGGGTAAGGAAACACCCATGAAATATGAGGATCTAGGGAACCCCATAGTAACTCTGCAAATCTCTGGCCACTCCTTTCCAAACACATTAGTTGACTTAGGGGTGGCCATTAACATCTTAACTACAAAGACCTGCGAGAAGTTAGGCATATCAACGTTAGAACCCACAACTAAATTGTTGGAACTTGCTGATAGATATATTATCAGACCAAAAGGAATATTACAAGACATCCTAGTTTATGTGGACTCGTGGGAATATCTAGCTGAATTTTTAGTTATTAACCCAAAAAGTAGGATGGATGGACACCCCCTGATACTTGGTCAACCTTGGTTAGCAACAACCGATGCTTACATAAGCTGCCAGATAGGCAGCATGACCATTGCTAGAGGTGATTCCATAAAAAAATTATCATTTACCTGCCTGCCAACCCAAGTCTACCCACGGTAAATATTCATAGACATCCACATACATACTGGGAACAAAATATCCATTCACCATTGACAATAGTTGAAGCTGTTGAATTCAAAGATCAAACTGAAAATGATGTAATCAATAAATTCCTGAATCAGTCATCTGCTCCCGAAAAATTAAAATTCCAAATGATAAAAACAGTTCTTGATGATGAAACACAAGAAGACCCCTTGGCAGACATTGATAATCAACACATACCCACGACCGCTTGTGGATTGAAATTGAACCAGGGAAAGTTTTAAATATCAATGGCAGTCTGGATAGTGACCAAAATAAAAAGCTCATAAAGGTTTTACAGAAGTATCAAGGAGGATTTGCTTGGGACTACCCATACATGAAGGGTATAGACCCTCAGCTATGCACACATCATATGTATACTAAAAAAGAGGCTCGGCCTATTCAGAAGCCACAACGGAGGCTAAACCCACACCGAAAATACATTGTAAAAGATGAATTGCAAAATCTGCTGGACGTAAACTTCATTTATCCTATCTCAGATAGTAAATGGGTCCCTCCTTTAGTAATCATTCCTAAGAAGAATGGGAAGTGGAGAATTTTTGTGGATTACAGAGAACTGAATAAAGCAACACAAAAGGACCACTTCCCCCTTCCTTTTATTTACCAAGTCCTCGATACATTGGCAGGAAAACGGTTCTTTTCCTTCCTTGATGGGTTCAGCGGTTACAATCAAATCCAGATAGCCCCTAAAGACCAGGATAAAACAACCTTTGCGTGCCCATGGGGTACATTTTCCTATAGGGTATTACCATTTGGACTATGCAATGCCCAAGAAACCTTCCAAAGAGCCATACTCATCATTTTTCTGATTTAATAAATGAAGGACTTGAAATATACATGGACAACTTTACCTCGTATCGAGATGATTTTAATCAAGCACTAGAAACACTAGAAAAGGTATTGGAACAATGTATTGCTACCAGATTATGTTTAAGCAATGAAAAATGCCACATGATGATGACTGAAAGAGTAATCCTAGCACAGTACATCTCTACAGCTGGAATACAGGTAGACCTGACAAAAATAGAAGTAATCTTTTTATTAGCCACACCTCGTACGCAAATAGAGGTACACAGTTTTCTTGGATATGTAAGGTACTATCGCAGGTTTATAAAGAATTTTCCACAAATTACTGCACCCCTGTATGCATTAACTGGAAATGTTGAATTCCATTGGTATGATAAATGTGACACTGGTTTTATATATTTAAAGAAACTGGTCTCGACAGCACTGATCTTACACAGTCCCAAATGGAAGCTGCCCTTTCACATTTCTTCAGATGCATCCGACACAGTGATAAGGGAAATTCTCGGTTGAGAAGAAGACAAAAGGCCCTATGCTATTTATTATATTAGCAAGAATCTCACTCTTGCTAAATTAAACTATACAGTAATTAAAAATGAGTTCTTGGTTGTCATTTATGCTATCAATAAATTTAGACATTATATAACTAGCTATCAAGTACTCATGTATACTGATCAATCTGCCATTAGATATCTAGCTAATAAATCAATCACAAATGGGAGAGTAACTTGTTGGTTGTTGATTTTTCAGGAGTTTGACATAACTGTCAAAGACCGTTCAGGGAAGGAGAACGTGGTTGCAGACTTCCTATCCAGAGTTCCCAAATCAAATGATACACTAGCAGTGGACGATCAATTTCCTGACGAACATCTGTTTTTTTGTAGTAGTAAAAACACTATGGTACGCAGATGTAGCAAACTACCTGGCAGTAGGGAAGCTACCGAGACATTTGACATCAAGGGAATGAAAGATGATTGTTCAGTGAGTGCTTGGTTCTCCTGGATCAGTGGATACCTCTTTCATACAAGAGCTGATATGCATATACACAGATGCATCCGGGAAGACGAGATTTATGACATTCTACGAGCCTGTCATGATGAACCTTGTGGTGGCCATTTTGCAGATCGCAGAACGGGGCACAAAATCTTGCAAATGGGTTATTATTGGGCTATGATTTTAAAAGATGCCAAGAAATATGTCCAAGCCTGCGATAGTTGCCAAATAACGGGCCGCCTGGGCCAAGCTGATGAAATGCCATTAAAACCACAACTCGTACTAGAACCATTTGAATGGTGGGCACTGGACTTCGTTGGACCATTCAACCCGCCGTAAAACTAGAAGATCTACATACTAGTTGCCATAGATTACGTAAGAAAGTGGGTGGAAATAGTGGCGTTATCAACAACTAAGGAAGAATCTATGATTAATTTTCTTTTTGAGCTATTTCTGGGATATGACTTACCACGGGAAGTGATAACTGACTGAGGGGAAAAGTTTGTGGGAAATAAAATTACGGCCACCTTGAAAAACCACCATATCATCCATAAAGTCACATCTCCCTACCACCCGCAGGAAAACGAGCAGGTTGAAAGTACCAACAAAGTCCTTGAGGCAATTCTCACTAAAATAGTTTCAACACATCGTTAAGATTGGGCTACTAGACTACCATAGGCCTTGTGAGCTTACCGCACAACATGGCGAAATACCACTAGATATTCTCTGTATCATCTGGTACTTGTAAGAGAGCCTATTTTCCTATCTAATTTGAAAGAAATACTCTAAGGATAGCCCGGGAGGTAGGACTTGACGGATGCCTAGATTAGAAGACTCCAGCACATAAATGAATTAGATGAAATACAACTACTGGCTTTGTAGTGCACCGCAATCATCCAACAAAAATGAACTAAGTGGCATGAAAACCTCATAAAAAACAAGACATTCCATAAGGGATATTGGGCGCTTCTCTACCACTCTAGATTCCAAGAAATTCCGGGCAAGTTACAAACAAGGTGGCTCGGTCCATACAAAATTCAGGAAGTACACAAAAATGGTACCCTCACCTTGACCACCATAGACAGATCCGGTTCTACATTTCACATCAACGGGCACAGAGTGCGCATCTATCACAAACCACTTACAAGGGAATCTTTATACCAGCATGCACACAATGATCCCACCATTCATAATTTAGCAGCAGGGGGTGCTAGCCCCACAACTTTAAATACATAAAATATTGCTACTTCATTTTGTAGATATTGTATATAATTTTCCTGAAATTTATAGTTTTCTTATTTTGTTGTAAATTCTTCATACTCATTGTTGTATCCTTTTCCTTTGTCGTCCTTTTGCATGTTTAATTTTGCTGTAAAAATCTTTGAACAACCGTGTCATTTTGCATGTTTATTTTTTTTGTTCAAATCTTTGAAAAACTGCTGTTCAATCCAATTGAATAGATTCCGTTCAATCAAATTGAAGAGCCGTGTCCTTTTGTGTTTTTTTTTTTGTTGTTCAAATATTTGAACGACTACTATTCAAACCAATTGAACAACTGCTGTTCAATTGGATTGAATATCCGTGTCCTTTTGCGTATTTAATTTTTTTGTTCAAATCTTTGAACAACTGTTGTTCAATCCAATTGAACAATTGTTGTTCAATCGGATTGAACAACTATGTCCTTTTGCATGTTTATTTTTGTTGTTCAAATCTTTGAATGACTATTTTTCAATCCAATTGAACAGTTGTTGTTCAATGGGATTGAACAGCCGTGTCCTTTTGCGTGTTTATTTGTTGTTGTTCAAATATTTGAATGGCTACTATTCAATCCAATTGAACAGTTGTTGTTTAATCAGATTGAACAATCATATGTTGTTTTTACTCTTCAATCGGATTGAACAACTAATTATTATTTTTCCCTTTCTAAGCACGATCCTTCTTCATTTTTTATGATCTCTTCTAAAAAAACCACTCCTCATTCCACACCCTAGCTGTAAAAGACATTTATAAGCAGGAATTGGAAACTAAAAAGGAGAAAAGAAATAATATTACTAATATGATGATCCTTTGGAACTTTTATGGAAATCTCTACTCTAAAAGCTGACATGGTATATATATGAAATGAAGGGCTAGACATCCCCTGCTCAAACATGTTATCACACCATTCATAGTCTTGTAATGGTATATCTTTCTACACTCTCGAGTAGTATTCCATTTTAACATAAGGATATAGGAATAAGGAGTATTACTTATATTGGAATTCTCTTTTTACTTCTCACACCATCCCTAACTCTTAAGGAGTTAATGAGCCTCCCTTCATGTATAAAGAGTAAATATTATGTTTACATGATTTTTTTTTTTTAAAGAGAATAGGGGGTCTCATCACGAGCCAACCTACCATGATCATACAAATTTTCTTCATTACTTGGCCCTTTGTCATCATTTCCTTGCCTATTGAAAACAACTTTAAACCTTGTTTCTTGGCTGCCTGTGCCATTCTTGTCACTATCATTCTTTCTTTCTCCATTTCTTTCATATGTCTCCTCTCCATTGTCTGCATTTTTACCCTCAGTGTCATTTTCTTCACTTTCAGACCCACTGTTTTGGCTTTTTAGCTCATCATGAGACTCAATGGTCTGAACTTTGTTTCCTTGCTCACTATCTTCTTCTTCAAAAGCTGCCTCTGATTGTGTGTCTTTAGAGTCATCGTTTTCACCATGGGACCCACTATCTTGACTTCTTTGCTCATCACTTACATCACTGTTTTTACCTATGTTTTCTACTTCATCCACATACTCATCCTTGTTACTACCTTCACTGTTCTCTTCTTGGCCATTTCCCTCTTTGACATCTTCTTCTTCTTCACTTCTTTCTTCATCTTCATCTTTCTTTCCATCACTGTTTCCTTCATGATCATCACTCTCTCCCTTACTGTTTTCTTCATGATCACCACTGCTTTCTTCATGATCATCACTGCTTTCTTCATGTTCATATTTCTCAGGGGAAAGCAAATGAGAAGGGTTTGTTTGAGGGAATGATTCATGTGAAGAAGATGCACCAAGGTCATGGGAGGGTGATGGAGGTCTGTGATGAGGATTTTGAGAATATGATGGCATACTTTGTGGAGGGATGGGATATGGAGTTGTGAAATCATCATGGGTGATAAAAACCTCCCAGGGAGTGCCTTGTTGTTCTAGTTGGTATGAGACAATTACTTTTATGAGGGAACGATGAAAGAGGCTTGACATTTGTTGGGATGGAGGCCTCTTTTGCATGATGGAAGACATTTTCTCAATACTTTTTCAAAGGTAGTAGGGTATGTGTAGTAGCTTGGTCCTGGTGAAATGCACGAGGAGTCTAATATGGTAGGAATAGACTCTGGAGAACCTACCCTCACAGGTGAAGTACTTCATGATAATATTCATGAGGAGGGCATATTTGTCCAATATATGAGAAAAAGGGAAAATGGTTTTACAGTCAGCTTGACAACTAGGTTTTAAGAATGGATGATAATGGCTTAAGTCAAGATGCTTCTGTTTAAACCACCTTTCTCCTATGCAAGGCATTTTAGTGGCCTTAGAGATGGAACTGGTGGTCAACTAAAATCTTACCCTTGCTAGATGTACTTTATGCCTGTGAAGTCTTAAGGCAAATAACTTGGTCAAGTGAGGGTGGATTTTGATCTCTTACACTTTGTTACAGAACTCATAGCACCCTAACTCTTGGAAACTAGAAATAATAGAAGGGGAAGCTATCAATTCTTCAATTCTTATAGGTTCAAACCTATTTGGTTTCCCTCCCATCTTCTGCTGCTTTCTTGGTCTTTGATTTTCCTCATTTAGGTCAACACTCCCTTCTTCGGACATTGTGTCTTTCTTCACCCCTTCCTCAAAATATTTAAATAGAAATGATATTTGCTAGTGAAATAATGTGTAAAGAGGGTTAAGGAGATGTTGAGTTTTGTAACAAGGTTAGGAGACTAGCATAGAGTAGGTTACGTTTTCTTTAAAAGTTTTCTTCATGAATTTTCCTGGTGCCCTTAACCTTTATAAAATCATGAAGAGGTGATAACAGTCAACATAAATTTTTAAAATATCCTTCACAGCAAAGAAAATTATTTTTCAAGGCTTGTGGGTGAGTCAGGCGATGCTGACTGTCTTTTTGTGTAGTGTAGTGCTTTTGTGGCAAGAGGGAAGCGTCTGGGCGGAGGGGTGAAACTCGTGGTAGGAGCGTAGCACCTGGGTGCCCGGGTAGCTTGGGTCACTGAAAACAAAGTTGTGCAGTGTTTGGACAGTGGCCGGAGTGCAGGATTGTGGGAAGCTCTGCACGCGACGTCGGGCGGAAGTATGGATGTAGTGGCCGGAGCGCAGCACCATGGGTAAAGCTGCATGCAACTCGGGTCGTCACTCTGCACGCCGAGAAAGCCTAAAAGAGCATAGCGCCCACCTACAGGCGTGAAAAACTCAGAAGGAAAACACACGGGAAGCCACTACAGGAGTGCAACACCCTGGATTTTTTTCCCGAGGACTCCGGCAGAAAACTGGAAACCTCACAGTGTTTTGCAAATGATCGAATGAGCGGGTGAACATTATGTTGTGGTGTTTTATATCTCCTTTTTGAAATAATTAAGATTAAAACCCACATCTCTAAGGTTCCCTTTGGACCCTTTTTTATTTGTGCACCTTTTCCATTTTGTCAATGCATTTTGGAGCTAATTTTAAATGTCCTCTATAACCTTTTTTAACCATGGTCTCTTTTTGCACTTGGACAGTTGGTTAGATCCAAAATGATCCCTGCTTGTCAAAATCATTTGTTAGAGGGGTTTTAAATCATGTTTTGCCTCCTTTAGACATTGTGAACATGCCTTTGACATTTTTCTTTGTTAGAAAACATATTATTTAGCTGATGCTTTGTCTCCTTGAGTAAAGTGGCATTCAATGCCCTATATCTTTCTCCTTAGATATTTTTAAGAACTTTGATCTTACCCTTTTATTAAGTGGGATTGATTCTTGTTTGCCAAACTTAGAAGGTAGTTGGAAAATTGTTGAAACCATCTGATGTTGATGAAGGAGGTTTCTTTGCCTCTTATTATGACCATTTTGTTCAGTTTCCCAACTTCTGAGCCTTTAGGGATGTTCAGAAAAGCAAACAAGGCTTCCTTCAAAGTCCTCAAAGAAAAAAATCATTTAAACTCTTTACTTATGCCTAAAATTTCTCCAATGATTATTTGGAGGTTTGGAGAAATTATGTAGCTTTTGTAACCCAAGTATTTTTCCATTGTTTGGTAAAATCAATCATATATTTATTTTCCCAATAAACACATACCTATTGATTTTCTCATTGTTATGAATGGGCTTCTTGTGTTGATCCTTCTTTTTACCTCATCTCACCTTAGGTTCTTATTTGATAGCTTGTTGGTCTCTTTTGCAGGGATGTAGGCAAAGGGAAACTGTCCCTATACCAGCTTCATGCTTGAGGCCAAAAATCATTTCAATGATCTCTTTGACTGTTTGAGCAATGCTGCTTATGTGCCACTGACTTTTTGATATTTGCACAGACCTTTTGATTGATAGTACTGTACTATAATTATCATGAGATCATGATCTTTCTTGTAGATTTTAGCTTGTTGTCCCTATTTACCTGCTTGTGGATGTCTTCCTTAGCTCTTTAGGTCTCCTTCTATGCCTCTATTCTACTATTGACCAATTACTAAGCATTCCTGAAGAAATGCTTGGACATGTTATGTTGTTCTTTTGCAGACTTACTATTGGATCAAGAGGGTACCTTTGGAGGTCCTTTAATGTTCCTTGGATAATGATAAGCCTCAACTTTTTTTTCTCTTGACTTCACCTTTAAATAACCGTGGAAATAGCGAAATTAGAACCATGATAGTGCATAACCTAGGTGGAGCTATTTGACTCATTGTAGTGCTTTGGAATAGGTTTTTTGACTGAAAACGTGAAACAGGGTTTGGATGAGGAGACAGGGATTTTGACACTCTATTATGCACTAACATCCTAGATCACTAGAAAACCTTCTTTCTATTACAAAGAGCTTTCAGACAGGGAGTTTTGACAACACCATTGCTTGAGGCACTTGGTGAGCAAGGAGAAAAGTTTGGTTTACTTGGAAAAACAAGGTGTGAAAGTAGAGGGCTTAGGTAGACAAAGACATAGTGTTATAAGAAGGTATGGCAGACATATTGAGAGTGAGGGACAATTGGTTTTGTCTGGGTGATAGATTGGTCATGCTTTGACAAGGAGGTGAGATAATGAAAAAATTTCTCTTTCAGGGGATTTATAGAACTCACATGATTCTTGAATTCTGTTTCTAGAAATCTTGGACAAAGCATTTAGTCATCTAAAACAGGTGAAAATTACTGATGACTAATAGTGGCTCCACTTGGAGAGGGTAACTCCTTTTCAAGAGGTGTCCAGAATTTCAGATCTCTTGGTTTATGAAGACCAGTGCCTCATCCATTGGGCAATTTTTCTCTTTATTTTGTTGCTACTTTCCCTGAAGTAGTCATCTTGAAAATCTAAAAGCATTATTAGCTCAACTTCACTTTTACCTACACAACCTACTTGATTAACATTTTTTTTCTTCCTTGGGTGCACTTGAACTGGCAACCCTTTTGACAATTTTATTTTGAAAGTGAAAGCAAACTATCTACTTCTACACTTATCTATTCTGGGAGTTCATATTGGGATATTGAACTCCTTTGATTCTCTATCTATTCTACTCAATTGTCAAGGTTAAACTATTAGACAAGATTTATTCACTAAGCTATAAAAATGAAATTGAAAACATGAATAAATTAGGATTAGACATTCTAATTTATCATGGGTTTGTGGCATAAAAACAGGATGCACACAAATTTTATTTTGTACAAAATAAGACTTAGAAAAATCAGGGCATAAGAGACATAGTTTGCTATTCATCCCTATTTTTCTCCTTGGTTCTGTTTTGAGCATGTGGAACCAGTATATTTCTTTCCTAATCTATTTTCTTTGACAATTCAAGCTTAAAGGTTTTAACCAGCATTCTTTTCACTAACTTATCAACAATAAATTTAAAACATGTTCAGCCATGATTAGGCTAGATAGCTGAACAAGACATTCTTTTTGCACCAGTAGTGGCATTTGCACTCGCACAATTTCAGTATCATTGTTTTTTAGGTATGGGCTTGTACCCTTTCTTTTAGAATCTGCCCTCTTTTCTGTTTTTTCTATGTTTTTGTGTTTTCTCTCTTTTTGAATTTTTTCTTCAAACCATGGTATGTACAATGAGTAAAAATTAAAGCTATGAATATTTGCAGCAGTGGTACTTGAGCATCCTATCTTCAAAATGATCTCCTAACACTTTTTTTCCATTCACTTTTGTGGAGTAAAGATGATAGTTATCTTCATTTGCAAACATGGTGTAAGGATTTTTCCAAGATTTTTCAAGAAACTCATGTTCTCCTTGATGCTTCTCCTTTGACTCTTGCTTCCCATACCTGTTTTTATTACAGATTTTCTTTAGGTAAAAAAGGTACTCTTTTTCATTTTTAAAACAAATGATGATGTCATCAATGTATACCATAGTGAAGAAATTGAAAACTGGAAACATAGTTCTTCGGAAGGTGTCTCCAGTGTCTTTCATCCTGGGAGGTATTCGTTTAAGTATGCAACTGTCCCATGGATATTTGAAAAAATCTTTGAGATGATCAATCTGAAGCAGTATCATCTGATGGTAACTTGAAAAACTATCATGCAATGATATTTGATTAGAAAACTCTATCCTTTGTGAAGTATGATATTTTTTGGTAAGAAGATATTTGTTCTTTTGGAAGGGTTGCTCCTGGTACCTAAAATCTATACAAAGCCTATGTCCTTTTTCCTTCTTTCTTAGTTAACTCAACTGCTCAAATTTTTTCTGATTTTTTTTGAATGGAAGGCTAGACCAATGGTTGTGTTACAAGGTTTTAGACTAGCCTGCCTACACACATAAGTATTCCGAATTTTTTTGCACAATATTGTATTCCTTTGTTTCGTGTGTAGTGATAAAATTTTAGACAACTTAATTATTTTAGGCTCCTTAAGTTTATCCATGCTATCCTCCTCTTTATCAACTTTAGCAAAAAATTCTTTGGGATTTGTAGCAATATTTGTGAAAATTGGTAATTGTTTTGAAAGGGAAAATTTCTTGGATGATGAAGTATCTAGGTAAGGTAGAAACATCAGACTGCCTTGTTCTAGATTCCCAAATATTTGTGTTTTGTGGGGGTGTTTCATTTTTTCCGGATGAGCAAAAGGAAGAGGTTGTGTTCTTGTGATTTGTTTTTATTTTGAGCAACTTGTTCCCTTTTCTAAACTAATTTTTGTTTCTGATATTTCATTTGCAATTTGCAGGAAATCAATTTCAGTTTTATTTTCTTGTGGTGTTTCAGGATCGTGATATTTTTGACTGTCAAACTCATCATAGAGGAAGTGATTTGTTTGTTGTAATGTTTTTATATCTTCACAATCTTCATTTACTTGTTCATCAAGGTAATTTTCATTATACAAGATGAATGAGTCCAAGTCTGAATGAATGGAATAGATAGGGGTGTTATTGGGTCTATCTAGGCTACTTACCATATACTTCATGTGAGATTCCCAGTAGAGTCTTCTTGTTTGGTTAAAAATCAGGATGGTAGCATAAGACATATCAAGTTGGAGGTTTCCCAAAATTTTAGCTCCCCAAGATCAGGACAAGAGCATGCCATATTTTGGGGGAATGTCATCCATGACTATATCCATGACCAGGCTCTTAGCAGGGATTTGTGCCATATTGACACATAAGTCCTTGATCAGGCCCAAGCATTTAACTCTGCTTGAATTGAAGGAATGCAGATCTTTGTAAGGCCTAGTTATTTCTAAGCCCAATATTTCCATCACTACCTTTGGCATGAGGTTGTGAGAGGCACCAGAGTCTAGCATGGCATTATGTAGGATTTTTTCATGTATGTTTAGGCTAACATAGAATGGGGGAATGGCTCCTTCCTGGTATTTTCCATCTACTTCGGGTTCGAACAACAAATTTGGTTTATCATCTGTAAAGTCCAAGTGTTGGTATCATTTCCTATGTTCAAGACTTTCAAGACTTGGGAGCAGTACATATCCTGAGTTACCATTTCAGTGAGAGGGATGGTTATTTTGATTTTAGCGATCTCTCCTTCAAAACTGAAAGGTACTTGAGTTTCAGACATATTTACATTAGTTTTATCAGCCATAAATTTCTCCACATTTTTAATTTGCTGACTTTGATTCGGGGCTTTTGTAATTAGAGTTTTCTCAGGGCCACTAGCAGAGGTGCTAGGACAGCTTGTGCCAATACATGATTGGATGGTTTTATTTGTGTTAGGATACGCTTTCTTAGCCATGGTATTTTTATTGTCTGTTTTTCTTTTAATAATTTTTTCGGGAGTTTTCTTAACAACAGTGTCTGAGTTGTTTTTCCTGGAGTTGTCTTGCTTTTTCTTACTCCTAAGATCATATTGCCTATGGACTTCCATTATGGCATTTTCTAATCCCAATTCGTGATCTTTGCAATCTTCATATCTTGTTTCATCCTGGTTTGAGGAGAAAAAAACTTGTTCTTCTTCTGTGAAAAAAACCTCACCCTCACTATCAGGGCCTATTAAGTTTAGATGATTCTCATATGGTTGTTCAATATCGCTTTCCCCTTCGCCAACATAGTTATCTTGGAAGGGTGACTTGATTTGTTGATCATTTTCTCTTGGTCTATTTTGGGGCAGGTCTCTTCTAAAGTTTTGATTCTGGTTTCTGTTTTGGGGATTTGTTTGGTTGTCCCTAGGGGGTGTTATTTCGTTTATGCTTATTCTTTCCATCATTCTTTCCATGGCCCTAAGAAGTTTGTCCATATTGTGATCAAATGAGGAGTTGGAGGGCATGGTGTCATCTTTGTATGTTACCATATTTTCTGATCTTAGCCTAGCTATCTTTTCAATTAAGTTGTCCTCTACACTTATAGGTAATTTTTGCATGTCCTCTAGAGTTAGGGGCTCTCTTTCTCTTAGTTGATAGGCCATGTCGAGGTCAAATCCCTTAGGGAATTTAGCTAAGGCTAGGCCTAATGGGGGTTTCATGTTCGGTGGTAGCGCTTTCTAAACACTATTGAGCCTAGTGCAATAGTCTTGGACACTTTCCCCCATGTTTCTTTTGAGGTGGCTATATTATGAGAGGGTTTGAAGAGGTTTTTTATTGATTTCCCATTTGTTTATGAAAGTTTGGTAAAGAGAAGGGAGATCATGTATGTTGTTGGGAGTTAGGCTTTTGAACCATTTCTTAGCTTCTCCTCCTAGGCTTTGGGCGAACATTCTCATTTTCATGGTTTCCTCTTCTAATTCCATGTAGTCAAAAGCATCATTCATTCTATCTACATGGTGTTGGGCAGTAGCAGATTCAGCCCCGGTGAAGTGTGGGATTCTGGATTGGTAATCATTTGGCAATGGTACCAAAGGTTGCGGTAATACAAGGGGTGCATACCATGCTACCATGATGGGAGCTAACGGTGGATTTACAAGTGGAGGATTTGTGCTATGAGATGGAGTGGTTTTCACAGTGCTGGTGTGAATGGGTGTGGCAGAAGTATTTGGACCAGTAAAATGATTCTGAGCAGACTTGGGGTGAAAAGAGCCGAAGTGATGGAGAAGTTGTAGATCAGGTGGTGTGGAAGGAGAAGCTTCTCTGCTAGGACTCTGTTGCAAGTCTATGGGCTCAAGATCGGTATGGTCGATTTTACTTTGTGACTTGGTTCTGAAAAGGTTTCTAGTATGGTGCAAGTCAAACTGGGGGTCTTGCAATGTTGTAAGATGTTCAGGTACAGAGCTTACTCTATGAATGGTCCTATAAATAGCTAAGTTTCCAGTTTCAGAAATTTTCCACAAAATCCTTTCTGGGTCATCAACTATAGTAGGAGGGTTTGGGTCCAGATGAGATCTGGTATTGATTCTTCATAGAGCCAGTTTTCAAATTCAAAATTTAGAGAGGCTGAAAGTTTATGACTGCTTTTGGAAGGCTAACCTCTCTAGGTGCTATCAAACTCACATCGTGTGTGACTAAGGTTATAGATTTCCTAAGGTTGTTTTGATGCAGTCCTACAGGAGTCTATAGATACTTTAGAAAAATTTAGAAGCCCTACTAGAGGCTAGTGGAGTCGCCAGGTGGATATTTTTGGTTGTTTTGAAGATATGTCATCTATGGTCCACCACCAATATTGACAAAAAATCTAATCTAGAAATTTTTTGGGGTTTTATTAGTTTTCTATATGCATCCCTTAAGGTTTGTAAGAGTGTCCTATAGCTAAGTCATCAATTTGCTAAGATGGTGAAAAAGCTAGATTCTACCCTTAGGCTATCAGTTAAGTTCTTTATGATTTGACGAAGGTTTCTGAAGTCTTAAGGGATAATTAGTTTGTCACTGACATCAAAGGTTGCATCATGATCATCATTTGTGTTGGTGAAAATGATGAGGTGTTTTTTTACAAATCATAGAATTTTCAAAGTTTAACTAAGGGTTAAAAGAGTCTATAAGATTTTTTAGGCTACTATTTACATGGTCCCACCGTGATCGCCATTATGTTAGTGTCCTGTGATTTGGTAGATTGGCTAACCAAATGGCAGGGTAACATCAGACCAGTCTTTGGAGTCCTAGGACCTATCCTTCCTAGACTTAGAGAGGGCTCTCTCTATTGTGCGAAGGATGTGAGCATGTTTGCTTTGGATGATATTTTTTAGGCTAGTTGTTAAGTATAGGTTTGTTTGTTTGTTTGGGGTTGGGGTAAGATGATCAAGTAGGATAGGTGGAATGAGAGAATATAAAATCAATAGGGCTATGGGGTCAGATGAAGTCAAGGGTGTCTAAATGATGAAAAAGAGTGTATTGTAGGGCCGATTTAATAGGGTGAGTGGATCCTTAAAGTGATGTATGATGGTGTGACGAACATTGAGTTTTGTGAAAAGAATAAGAGGCCTTATACGTCTATAATTTGAAGCAATAACTCATGAGGTAGGGAAAACCATTAATCTCTATTAACAATACTCAAACTAATAAACATACAAGATGGACACTCCAATGGTACATAAAAGCATTAGAACTCCTAACATTAGAAATCCACCTTCAACTTTTTGAGAAAACACATAAGATAAACAAAAAATTCAATATATGGAGAGGGAACTCCTAAACAACATATATCAAACTATCGGGAACTTTGAAACAAGTTGATGAGCATCGAAAAGGGGCAAG
Organism: Pinus albicaulis; assembly: GCA_034641835.2. Taxonomy (NCBI): domain Eukaryota; kingdom Viridiplantae; phylum Streptophyta; class Pinopsida; order Pinales; family Pinaceae; genus Pinus; species Pinus albicaulis. The sequence goes on from CM076582.1 coordinate 863,621,181, forward strand.
ATCGAAACAAGACCTCTTTGTATAAACCTAATCAATTAGTATTCCATAGAAAAGCTTCAGGAATCCCTACCTCTTCCTCAATGAAGGACGAGGATTGAGCTACATTTCCTCAATCCGGAATTGGCCACAGCTACATTCATCTTCTACAACGTTATTTCTGTAGCAGAGAGGACGTTGTGTTGCTGGGTGCAGCAAGAGAGGAACTCATGGAGTCACTCTTGTTTAGTTTTCTTCAGTGGAGGAGTATTCTATTCATTGGAGGAGCTGCAAGGAGGATTCCTGGGCTTGATTTCAGATTAGTGGCATGAATCCACACTTATATCATCTCCCACTGCGTAGTCCATGGAGGAAACTGCATTATTTTGGAGGAGGCGGTGAGAGAGGGTTTCATGGAGCTCATCAGGAGGATGTTTCTGAGACAAAGTGATCAAAACTTTGTATTAAAGACATGATCAGAGGAGGGCATATAAATTTCAAATCAGTCATAGCCTCATTCTTATTTTGGTTCATTTGCACTGACAACTCTGTTGTCACATTTTGGTTTTCTCTGGCATTTCTAGCAATCTTCCTAGATTGGCTAGAAATCTTATATTTCAGCCCATTTCTTGTTCTTGGGCTTATTTCTTGTATTCCTTCAGCCACATATGTATTTCATTCATATTCAGCAGCTAATACCTTCATGTACTCAGCGCAGTTGCAGCTACTCTGGAATTTTATGGAGTTTCAACAATCCTTGTATTACATTGCTTATTCATTGAGGGTTGGTTCTTAAAGTTCGAGTGGCTTGTCCCTCAACTATTCTTTGTATATTTATGTTGATATATCATAATATATTGATGGTTGTAGAATTTCCCTCTTATGGTGTATTCAGAGATGCAGATTTCATGTTCATGTTCTTATGTTGCTGTAAGCTCTCTCATTGAGCATTGTTTTAGACACCTAGATTGGGGAGATCTGAATAACCCATCTAGAGTGATTTATTTGAGCTCATTTTCTACAGGGGAGTTGTATTAAATTTTTTATAGGGCATCCCAGCACTGGTTTTCCTTATTTATGCAACAAATTCCTTATACAACGTCCTCAAGGTCACTGTAGCAGAAATTCTCGAAGTGGAATATTGCATATCCATAGGTAGAGTCTATGAAGGGCCAACTAGCCTCAGGATCTCTCCCTTCTTTGAAGGAGACATATCCTATAAATGCCCCAACAGTCAATATCTGAAATGGACCTGTAGTGTATCACTGAAGAAGGAAAAATGGAACATCTTAAGATGTTCCCGATGGAGCAGAAAATTCCAGATTTGCAACATTACATTGAAAACTGGAAACATAGATCTTCAGAAGGTATCTCCTGCGTATTTTAGCCCAGGAGGTATTGGTTTAAGTATGTAACTGTCCCATGGATATTTAAAAAAAACTTTGAGATGATTGATCTGAAGTGGTATCATCTGATGGTAACCTAAAAAACTATCATGCAATGAGATTTGATTATAAAATCCTATCCTTTGTGAAGTATGATATTTTTTGGTAAGAAGATATTTGTTCTTTTGGAAGGGTTGCTCCTGGTACCTAAAATCTATACAATGCCTATGTCCTTTCACCTTCTTTCTTAGTGAACTCAACTGCTCAAAATTTTTCTGTTTTTTTTTAAAGGAAGGCTTTTTAGACCAATGGTTGTGTTACAAGGTTTTAGACTAGCCTGCCTACACACATAAGTATTCTGAATTTTTTTTTGACAATATTGTATTCTTTTAATTGTGTGTAGTGATAAAATTTTAGACAACTTAAGTATTTCAGGCTCCTTAAGTTTATCCATGCTATCCTCCTCTATATCAGCTTCAGCAAATATTTCTTTGGGATTTGTAGAAATATTTGTGAAAATTGTTAATTGTTCTGAAAGGGAAATTTTCTTGGATGATGAAGTATCTAGGTAAGGTAGAAACACCAGACTGTATTGTTCTAGATTCCCAAAGATTTGTGTTTTGTGGGGGTGTTTCATTTTTTCTGGATGAGCAAAAGGAAGAGGTTGTGTTGTTATGATTTTTTTTTTTTTGAGCAACCTGTTCCCTTTTCTAAAATGATTTTTGTTTCTGACATTTCATTTGTAATATGCAGGAAATCAATTTTAGTTTTATTGTCTTGTGGTGTTTCAGGATTGTGATAGTTTTGATTGTTGAACTCATCACAGAGGAAGTGATCTGTTTGTTGTAATGTGCCTATATCTTCACTATCTTCATTTACTTGTTCATCAAGGTCATTTTCATTATACAAGATGAATGAGTCCAAGTTTGAATGAATGGAATAGATAGCGGTGTTATTGGGTCTATCTAGGCTACTTACCATATACTTCATGTGAGATTCCCGGTAGAGTCTTCTTGTTTGGTTAAAAATCGGGATGGTAGCATAAGACATGTCAAGTTGGAGGTTTCCCAGAAGTTTAGCTCCCCAAGATCAGGACAAGAGAATGCCATATTTGGGGGGAATGTCAGCCACGACTATATCCATGACCAGGCTCTTAGCAGGGATTTGTGCCAGATTAACACATAAGTCCTTGATCAGGCCCAAGCATTTAACTCTACTTGATCAAAGGAATACAGATATTTGTAAGGCCTGGTTATTTATAGGCCCAATATTTCCATCACTACCTTTGGTGTGAGGTTGTGAGAGGCACCAGAGTCTAGCATGGCATTATGTAGGATTTAGTTGTGTATGTTTAGGCTAACATAGAATGGGGGAATGGCTCCTTCCTGGAATTTTCCATCTACTTCAGGTCCGAACAACAAATCTGGTTTATCATCTATCAAATTCAGAGTGTTGGTATCATTTCCTATGTTCAAGACTTTCAAGACTTGGAAGTGGTACATATCCTGAGTTACCAGTTTAGTGAGAGGGATGTTTATTTTGATTTTAGCGATATCTCCTTCAAAATTGAAAGGTATTTGAGTTTTATACATATTTACATCAGTTTTATTAGCCATAAATTTCTCCACATTTTTAATTTTTTGACTTTGATTCAGGGCTTTGGTAATTAGAGTTTTCTCAGGGCCACTAGCAGAGGTGCTAGGACAGCTTGTGCCAATACTTGATTGGTTGGTTTTATTTGTGTTAGGATCAACTTTCTTAGCCATTGTATTGTTATTTTTTGTTGTATTTTTAAGAATGTTTTCGGGAGTTTTCTTAATAGTAGTGTCTGAGTTGTTTTTCCAGGAGTTGTCTTGGTTTTTCTTACTCCTAACATCATATTTCCTATGGAATTTCATTATGGAATTTTCTAATCCCAATTCATGATCTTTGAAATCTTCATAGCTTGTTTAATCTTTCTTTGAGGAGAAAAAATCTTGTTCTTCTTCTGTGAGAAAAACCTCACCCTCACTATTAGAGCCTATTAAGTTTATATTATTCTCATCTAGTTGTTCAATATCTCTTTCCCCTTCGTCAACATAGTTATCTCAGAAGGGTGGCCTGATTTTTTGATCACTTTCCCTTGGTCTGTTTTGGGGCGGGTCTCTTCTAAAGTTTTGATTCCGGTTTCTTTTTTGGGGATTTGTTTGGTTTTCCCTAGGGGGTTTTATTTCGTTTATTCTTATTCTTTCTATCACTCTTTCCATGGTCCTAAGAAGGTTGTCCATATTAGGATCAGATGAGGAGTTGGGGAGCATGATGTCATCTTTGTATGTTACCCTCTTTTCTGATCTTAGCCCAGCTCTTTTTTCAATTAAGTTGGCCTCTACACTTATAGCTCCTTTTTGCATGTATTCTAGAGTTAGGGGCTCTCTTTCTCTTAGTTGATAGGCCATGTCGGGGTCAAAACCCTCCTGGAATTTAGCTAAGGCTAGGCCTAATAGGGGTTTCATGTTCGGCAGTAGCGTGTTGTAAACACTATTGAACCTAGTGCAATAGTCTTGGACACTTTCCCCCGTGTTTCTTTCGAGGTTTCTATATTCTGAGAGGATTTAAAGAGGGTTTTTCTTGATTTCCCATTTGTTTATGAAGGTTTGTTAAAGGGAAGGGAGATCATGTATACTGTTGGTAGTTAGGCTTTTGAACCATTTTTTAGCTTCTCCTCCTAGGCTTTGGGTGAACATTCTCATTTTCATGGTTTCCTCTTCTAATTCCATGTAGTCAAAAGCATCATTCATTCTATCCACATGATGTTGGGTAGTAGCGGATTCAGCCCCGGTGAAGTGTGGGATTATGGATTGGTAATCATTTGGAAAAGGTACCAAAGGTCGCGGTAATACAAGGGGCGCTTACCATGCTGCCATGGGGGGAGCTAATGGTGGATTTACAAGCGGAGGATTTGTGCTATGAGATGGAGTGGTTTGCACAGTGGTGGTGTGAATGGGTGTGGCGGAAGTACTTGGAACAGTAAACTGATTATGAGAAGACTTGGGGTGAAAAGCGCTGAAGTGATGGAGAATTTGTAGATTAGGTGGTGTGGAAGGAGAAGCTTCTCTGCTAGGACTTTGCTGCAAGTCTATGGGCTCAAGATCGGTATGGTCAATTTTAATTTATGAATTGGTTCTAAAAATGTCTCTAGTATGGTGCAAGTCAAACTGGGGGTCTTGCAATGTTGTAAGATGTTCAGGTACAAAGCTTGCTCTATGAATGGTATTATAAGTAGCTAAGTTTCCAGTTTCAGAAGTTTGCCACAAAATCCTTTTTGGGTCATCAACTATAGTACGAGGGCTTGGGTACGAATGAGATCTAGTATTTATTCTTCACGGAGCCAGTTTTCAAATTCAAAATTTAGAGAGGCTGAAAGTTTATGACTGCTTTCAGAAGGCTGACCTCTCTAGGTGCTATCAAACTCGCACTGTGTGTGACTAAGGTTCTATATTTCCTAAGGTTGTTTTGATGCAGTCCTACAGGAGTCTATAGGTACTTTAGCAAAATTTAGAAGGCCTACTAGAGGCCAGTGGAGTCGCCAGGTGGATATTTTTGGTTGTTTTGAAGATATGTCGTCTATGGTCCACCACCAATATTGACAAAAAATCCAATCTAGAAAATTTTTGGGGTTTTTTGAGTTTTATATATATATCCCTTAAGGTTTGTAAGAGTGTCCTTTAGATGAGCCATCAATTTTCTAATATGGTGAAAAAGCTAGATTCTACTCTTAGGCTATTAGTTAAGTTCTTTATGATTTGATGAAGCTTTCTAAAGTCCTAAGGGATACTTAGTTTGTCACTAACATCAGAGGTTGCATTAGGATCACCATTTGTGTTGGTGAAAATTATGAGGTGTTTTTTTTACAAATCAGAGAATTTTCAAAGTTTAACTGAGGGTTAAAAGAGTCTATAAGATTTTTTAGGCTACTATGTACACAGTCCCACCGTGATCACCATTATGTTAGTGTCCCGTGATTTGGCAGATTGCCTAACCAAATGACAGGGTAACATCAGACCAGTCTTTGGAGTCCTAGGACCTAGCCTTCCTAGACTCAGAGAGGGCTCTCTCTATTGTGCGAAGGATGTGAGCTTGTTCGATTTGGATGATTGTTTTTAGGCTAGTTGTTAAGTATAGGTTTGTTTGTTTGTTTTGGGTTGGGGTAAGATGATCAAGTAGGATAGGTGGAATAAGAGAATATCAAATCAATAGGGCTATGGGTTAGATGAAGTCAAGGGTGTCTAAATGATGAAACCGAGTGTATTGTAAGGCCGATTTAACAGGGTGAGTGGATCCTTAAAGTGATGTATGATGGTGTGATGAACATTGAGTTTTGTGAAAAGAATAAGAGGTATTATACGTCTATAATTTGAAGAAATAACTCATGAGGTGGGGCAAACCATTGATTTCTATGAACAATACTCAAACTGATAAACATACAAGATGAACAATCCAGTGGTACATAGAAGCATTAGAACTTCTAACTTTAGAAATCCGCCTTCAACTTTTTGAGAAAACACATAAGATAAAAAAAAAATTCAATATATGGAGAGGGAACTCCTAAACAACATATATCAAACTATCGGGAACTTTGAAACAAGTTGATGAGCATCGAAAAGGGGCAAGATCGAAACAAGACCTCTTTGTATAAACCTAATCAATTAGTATTCCATAGAAAAGCTTCACAATAAATTTTTGAAAAATTTAAATAAGCAGGGCATACCATGAATCCTATTTATAAGCTATAAACATAATAATCATTAATAAAACAAAGAACAAGTTTTAGTGGGCCTAAGGAGCAGTCAAGAATTCCTTAAGATGAACTAAAAGAAGAAAACATCAAAACTATAGCAAACAGGAGGTTTGAGGTTCTTCCATGAGCATATCTCAACCTATAATTTTTTGATCTATAGCAAACAAGTAGACTGAAACAAAATAAGGACAAGAAAACACTAACAAGTTAGAAAAACATCACCATTTACCAAGCTATGGAATCCTACAAGCATGCTTCTCCAACATGAAGCCACACAAGTGCTTCTCCAACATGAAGCCACACAAGCCATTCATTCACTTCATAAAACCAAATATCTTCCCGAAGCTCATAAACCATGTATTTCTCTATAACACAACAAGTCCCAACTATTTACAATGAATCCTCATGGCTTTCCTAAGGCCCAAAGTCTTAGGTCTCTTTCTAGCTTGCCCCTCTTCATCACCATCTTCCTCATAGGTGCCCATGTGGTCCTCCAACTGCACTTGTGACCTTTGAGCTTCTTTCCTATATTTGAGCACCCTTGCTTCATAGATGGATAGTTGGCCACTCATTTGTTTGTTCTGCATTTGTAGGAAGTGAATGAGATCTTTTGATCTCTCTATATCATCCTCCAAGTCATTAATCTGTGCATTCCAGTCTTGTAGAAGGGAATTCACTATCCTTGTTTCATTTTCCTCATCACTGTCTATGTGAATGAGTTCAAATTCTCTTTCTTCCTCATGATTGTCTTCTTCCTTCTTCAGTTGTTGTTCACATTTTTCCTTCAATGGTTTTTTGAATTTTCCCTTCAATGGTTGTTTACCTTTGTCCTTCATTGGTTTTGAGGAAGTGTGCATGGCCCCTTGCCTTTTGGAGGCAAAAAACACATGCCTCCTTCCTTTTTGATAAGTGATAGTGAAAGGTGCCATAAGTTTCACTTGCAAAGTTTGGTCACTAATGACCTTGAGACTGTTTTCTTCTTCATGGATGATTTTTGTGTGAGTGTCCTTCTTGCCTTGCTCTTGGCTGTCCTTTTGAGAAGCATCCTCAACCTCTTTCATGCTTTCCTTGTTGCCAAAACCTTCTAGACTACCATGCTCTATTTTTGCAATGTTAGAGGTGCCTATGTTTGGCATTTCTTCACTTTCATGACCTTCCTCCTTTTCATCTTTTGGTCCACTGTATTCACTGTCAATATCATCTTTTGTATCACTGTTAGTACTGTTTGTGGGGTCACTAATTTGGGAACCTTCATTGGTCTTCCCATCACTGTGGGAGTCATTTATTTCTTCATTAAATGAGTTCCTTTGACTGATTTATTCTACACTACCCTACTTATTTTCTTCATTAATTGGTCCTTTGTCATCATTTCCTTGCCTATTGAAAACAACTTTAAACCCTGTTTCTTGGGTGCCTGTGCCATTCTTGTCACTGCCATTCTTGCTTTCTCCATTGATTTCATATGTCTCCTCTCCACTGTCTGCATTTGTACCCTCAGTTTCATTTTCTTCACTTTCAGACCCACTGTTTTGGATTTTTAGCTCATCATGGGACTCAATGGTTTGAACTTTGTTTTCTTGCTCACTGTCTTCTTCTTGAAAAGCTGCCTCTAATTGTGTGTCTTTAGAGTCATCCTTTTCACCATGGGACCCACTGTCTTGACTTCTTTGCTCATCACTTGCATCAATTTTTTACCTCTATTTTCTACTTCATCCACATACTCATCCTTGTTATTGCCTTCACTGTTCTCTTCTTGGCCACCTCCCTTTTTGACATCTTCTTCTTATTCACTTCTTTCTTCATCTTCATCATTCTTTCCATCACTATTTTATTCATGATCATCACTCTCTCCCTTACTGTTTTCTTCGTGATCACCACTGCTTTCTTCATGTTCATACTTATCAGGGGAAAGAAAATGAGGAGGGTCTGTTTGAGGGAATGATTTATGTGAAGAAGATGAACCAAGGTCAGGGGAGAGTGATGGAGGTGTGTGAGGAGGATTTTGAGAAGATGATGGCATACTTTGTGGAGGGATGGTTTGTGGATTTGTGAAATCATCATGGGCAATAAAAACCTCCAAGGGAATGCCTTGTTGTTCTAGTTGGTATGAGACAATTACTTTGATGAGGGAATGATGAAAGGGGCTTGACGTTTCTTGGGATGGAGGCCTCTTTTGCATGATGGAAGACATTTTCTCAATAATTTTGCAAAGGTAGTAGGGCATATGTAGTAGCTTGGTCCTAGTGAAATGCATGAGGAGTCTAATATGATAGGAATAGACTCTGGAGAACCTACCCTCATAGGTGAAGTACTTCATGATAATATTCATGAGGAGGGAATATCTGTCCAATAGATGAGAAAAAGGGAAAATGGTTTTACAGTTAGCTTGACGACTAGGTTTTAAGAATGGATGATAATGGCTTAAGTCAAGATGCTTCTGTTTAAACCACCTTTCTCCTATGCAAGGGATTCTAGTGGCCTTAGAGATGGCACTGGTGGTCAACTCATATCTTACCTCTGTTAGATGTACTTTATGCCTGTGAAGTCTTAAGGAAAATAACTTGGTCAACTGAGGGTGGCTTTTGATCTCTTGCACTTTGTTACATAACTCATAGCACCCTAACTCTTGGAAACATGAAAGAATAGAAGGGGAGGCTATCAGTTCTTCAGTGCCTATACTTTCAAACCTATTTGGCTTCCCTCCCTTCTTCTGTTGCTTTCTTGGTCTTTGATTTTCCTCATTTAGGTCAACACTCCCTTCTTCAGACATTGTGTTTTTCTTCACCCCTTCCTAAAAATATTTAAATAGAAATGATATTTGCTAGTGAAATAATGTGTAAAGAGGGTTAAGGAGATGCTGAGTTTTGTAACAAGGTTAGGAGACTAACAGAGAGTAGGTTAGGTTTTCTTTACAAGTTTTCTTCATGCTTCCCTTGACATAAGTTTTGAATTTTCTCAGCGCCCTTAACCTTTATAAAATCATGAAGAGGCGACAACAGTCAAAATAACTTTTTAAAATGTCCTTCACAGCAAAGAAAATGATTTTTCAAGGCTTTTGGGTGAGTCAGGCGATGTTGACTGTCTTTTTGTGTAGTGCTGCACTTTTGTGGCAGGACTGCAACATCTGGGTGGAGGGGTGAAACTCGTGGTAGGATCGTAGCACTTCGGCGCCTGGGCGACTCGAGTCAATAAATTCATCGTGCAGTGTTTGGAAAATTGCCAGAGTGCAGCACCGTGGGCAGCTTTGCACACAACGTCGGGTGGAAGTATGGATGCAATGGCTGGAGCGCATCACCGTGGGCAAAGATGCATGCTGCTGTAGTCGTCACTCTGCACATCGGGCAAGCCTGAAAGAGCGCAGCGCCCACCTACAGGCACACAACACTCAGAAGGAAAACATACAGGAAGCCACTACAAGACGCAAGACCCTTTTATAGGAGTGCAGCACCCTGGATTTTTTGCCAGAGGACTCTGGCAGGAAACTGGAAACCTCACATTGTTTTTCAAATGATCGAATGAGCAAGTGAACATTATGTTGTGGTGTTTTATATCTCCTTTTTGAAATAATTAACATTAAAACCTGCATCTCTAAGGTTCCCTTTGGGCATTTTTTTCTTTTTTCACCTTTTCCATTTTTCCAATGCCTTTTGGAGCTAATTCTGAATGTCATTTACAACCCTTTTTAACCACGGTCTCTTTTTGCACTTGGACAGTTGGTTAGATCCAAAATGATGCATGCTTGTCAAAATCATTTGTTAGAGGGATTTTAAATCATTTTTTTTCTCCTTTAGTCATTTTGAACATCCATTTGACATGTTCCTTTGTTAGAAAACATATTATTTAGCTAATGCTTTGTCTCGTTGAGTAAAGTGGCATTCAGTGCCCTATATCTGTCTCCTTAGATCTTTTTAATAACTCTGATCTTACCCTTTGATTAAGTGGGATTGATGCTTGTTTGAAAAACTTAGAAGATAGTTGGAAAACTATTGAAAACATTTCCTGTTGATGAATGAGGTTTCTTTTCCTCTAATTATGACCATTTTTTTTAGTTTCCAAACTTCTGAGCCTTTAGGGATGTTTAGAAAAGCAAACAAGGTTTCCTTCAAAGTCCTCAAAGAAAACATTCATTTAAACTCTTTATTTATGCCTAAAAAGTCTCCAATGATTATTTGGAGGTTTGGAGAAATTCTTTAGCTTTTGTAACCCAAGTATTTTTCCACTTTTTGGTCAAATCAGTCATATATTTATATTCGCAATAAACACAGACCTACTTCTTTTCTGATTGTTATGAATGGGCTTCTTGTGTTGATCCTCCTTTTTACCTCATCTCATCTTAGGTTCTTATTTGATAGCTTGTTGGTCTATTTTTCACGGATGTAGGCAAAGGAAAACTGTCCCTATAACACCTTCATGCTTGAGGCCAAAAATCCTTTCAATGATCCCTTTGACTGTTTGAGAAATGTTGCTTATGTGCCAGTGACTTTTTGAAATTTGCACAGACCTTTTGATGGATAATACTTTACTATAATTATCATGAGATCATGATCTTTCATGTAGATTTCAACTTGTTGTACCTAATTTCCTGCTTGTGGATGTCTTCCTTAGCTCTTTCGGTCTCCTTCTATGCCTCTGTTCTACTATTGACCAATTACTAAGCATTCCTGCAGAAATTCTTGGACATGGTATGTTGTTCTTTTGCAGACTTACTGTTGGATCAAGGGGGTAACTTTGAAGGTCCTTTAATGTTCCTTGGATAATGATAAGCCTCAACTTTGTGTTCTCTTTACTTCACCTTTGAATAACCGTGGAAACAGTGAAATTGGAACCATGATAGTGAATAACCTAGGTGGACCTATTTGACTCATTGTAATGCTTTATAATAGGTTTTTTGACTGAAAACTTGAAACAAGGTTATGATGAGGAGACAAGGTTTTTGACACTCTATTATGCACTACCATCCTAGATCACTAGAAAACCTTGTTTCTATTTCAAAGAGATTTCAGACAGGGAGTTTTGACAACACCATTGCTTGAGGCACTTGGTGAGCAAGGAGAAAAGTTTGGTTTACTTGGCGAAATAATGTGTGAAAGTAGAGGGCTTAGGTAGACAGAGAAAGAGTGTTATAGGTAGGGATGGAAGATATAGTGAGAGTGAGGGACAATTGGTCTTGTCTAGGCAATAGATTGGCCATGTTGTGACAAGGTAGTGAGATAATGAAAAACAAATTCTTTGAGGGGATTTCTAGAACTCACATGATTCTTGAATTCCATTTCTAGAAATCTTGGAAAAAGCGTTTAGTCATCTAATACAGGTGAAAATTACTGATGACTAACAGGACCAAAATATCATAGCATTTACAATATGAAGTTACATACATTTACGACATAAGGTTGCAATTTCTTTTTTCTCTCGCATGTAGTGTTTATTCTAACCAACAAGGCCGGATGAAATGTAGATAGAAGGATAAATTAGCTCGGATAACACATCAGCCATGGGAGGAAACTCTCTTCAAAATGAACCCACAACCTTCCCAATCTAAGACACAGCTTGCACTATTGTTCAACAAGTTGGCTGGTTGACATTGTTGAAGTGTGTTTGGTGCACGTTTGTATGAAATCACACCAACTTAAGGGGTGTGTTTTACCCAATTAAGTTATTGGTAACAGGTAGAAAAAGAAGTGGAGTCAAGCAAGTTTGTGGAACAAGCTAGAATCATAAGCATACTATATAGAGAAATAACATGCATGTATAAACTAAAAATAAAAAAAATAAACATGAGCTCTGAAAAGAGTTAAACGTATACAATAATACAAATGGTGGCCCTTAGGCCCCTATTATTGAGTGATGGTAGGAAAATAAGAGTGAAAATTTACCCTCTTGCCAAAGGACCCCTAGAAAATGGGTTCTAAGTCCTGCTGCAAAGATGTTCTTACCCCAGTCTTGCCTTGGTGCAAAGTCTCCCTCTCTCTCTACTGTGATGGACTAAACTTGTTGGATGGCCAACAATTGAGCCCCCTCTATCTTCAACTCCGGATCAAACATTGCTAGTATTTCTTGGGAAATTATGGCCAACATAACAATTTCTTCACCCATTCTTTATCTCATGGTGGCCTTATATAGGAGAATTCAAATCCTCCTTCCCTCTATTGGGACATTGTGGATGGTGACCCAAGAGAGGGGTATGATTCTTTTGTGTGCTACAAATATTTCATTGTGTGCTCACTTGATGTTTAAGGAGGCTTTGGTGGCTATCCTTAAGTGGCTTCAAGTGAGGAATCACTGTCCTATGCTTTTTGTGGTCCTGGAAGTGACATTTCACCACTCCTAGGATTGCGCGCATTTCGAGTCATAAGATACACAAAGGCGCTCTTCACGAAAGATAATGCATGCAAAAGCATTTATGACTTGCTCAAATTTAATTTTTCCTCAGACCTTAGAGATTTTTAAATACTTTCCAGATTATGTAATGTCTTCTAGACCTGTAAATCCTTCTACTTGACATTAATTAATGTCTTCTTCTACTTGTACGATTTTCCAGTATTAACAGTTGCCCTCTAATGTGTCAGGTCTAGGAAGAAATGTATAGCCGAAATATATTATAGTTTCTTTTCTTTATATCGTGTATAGAGAGAGAGAGAGCCCTGTGTGAAGCTTGGAATTGAAAACACCCTACACCGGTTCCAAAAATGACCATGTCCTAAGGGACCCCTGTAAGCAAATATAATACAATACATAAAAAAAATTTCTATGAGGCGGGCATGTTCCATGATCGTGATGCTATGGCTAGTTAAACAAATGAATTTGACAGATATATGTTATGTCTGTATCACTGATATGGTAGGGATCTGGTGGTTGTTGACGACGACTGCTGATGCCCTCAGGGGCATTTTTTCTTTGACAATATGTGGAATATGGTACTCATATGCGTAAAATTGGTATGGCATATAGCTGCACGTTGTACGCATAGGCATTGGTTGGGACCTTCTCATGTAAGAATTGCCGAAAGAGACACTTATGGAGGCACAAGTCTTCGACGAATTTGATCAAAGTGAAATGGTTGTAAGGTACGATACCATCTTGACGTGAAATATTTTGTTGTAATCGAATTTCAGGAGGATCGATGACATCTGTGGACAATGATGTCTCCCACAGTGCCACCTGAGGATGCCCCTGTTATGGAGAGGGGTAATCCAAGGTAACACTACCTTTTTGGAAAATAGGTGTCAAAGTCGACAAAAAGGAAGCCTCAACCAAATGAGGGGTCACCGACATGAGGGTTCGGGGACTGGAGTGATGGGTTTAACATAGGCATGTTGGCGAGGGGTGATTGAAAACTGATGATGGGGATTCAATGGCCGAAGGTCAGAGTATACTAAGTAGCTTGGCGGCAGTCATAATCATTTCTGATGGGGAAATCCCTTGAGTCGGTAGGACTTTCAGGGTGGGTATAAATTGGCTATGAATTTCATGGTGGCTTTTTCATGGGAGTGTAATACTCTGACCAAGGGTGTTCAGGGACTATTGCCATGGGAGAAAAAGATGGATGAGAGGATCGAGGGACGTAGTGCACCATTCACGGTCTTTGTACACTTACCAAAAGAAAAAAATAATGGGGTTTGGCTTGTACAAAACATAGAGACGGGTACCCCAAAACATGAAAGTATTTTTTCACTGATGTTGTGAGGAAGGTGTTTTGCTAAGGTTGGGGGTCCCATTAGTTGGTCTCATGTGTGGGGTTGATAAAGCAGATGAAAAAGTATTGCAGATGGGATTATGTTGGTGGAGGTATGGTGGGAAAAATGCGAGGTGCGATAGTGCACTTTTGATCTAGTTGTACAACTTGGTCGTCCGGGAAGGGGGGTTTTATTATTTATTGGTAAAACTTGACCTTATGCATGGCGATGGATGGGCATGAGGTGCTTCACAGACTAAAGTGGTATGGCCATGGCGTCACTTTGGTTGTAATATATGGTGTACTGTGGGTGGCGAGCGCCATGGAGGGGAGGCTCTCTAAACCAATGAAGATGTTTATCATGTCCAGGGTGAGAGGATGATAAACATGGTCGGATATGAGGACCCTATGGTTGATTTTTGATGGAGAAATGATGTCAGGATATGCATAGTTTACTCAGACTCTATAATGTTGGGGGTAGAATGATACATGCTCTGGAATTTTTAGTAGATGGAGTTGTGGATGGTTTGTGAGCTTTTCTTAGCAAAAACAACTACCTCAAGTGAAAGCATCTTCTTTATCAAATATTATTGAAAGTCATGAGATTTAAAAAAGAATATGAGAGAGGGCATACCTATCGGCATTGAAAAAATAATTTCTTGGGAGTGCGATTATGTGGCATTGCCTCTGTTCGTTATGGAGTGTTGATCACGGTGCAGCTTACGGTTTGGAGAACGAACCTTCTGATCTCTTGTTATGGTCCTCCCAATTTTTTGAAAAGGGTGATATATAGGTGAGTATGGCCCTAATTCAATTCATTTGTACTTGCTCAGTTTTCGAGAGGTCAGAGGCTTCTGTGTAGCAGTTCTTGCCGTTGCAGTCAGCCTAAGCACCATGGATTAGCGATATTATGCCCAGGTGGTAACCTCCATGGTGTCCTGTACTTTAATTTTTTCAGTTTGATGGTGTCGGAGTCTGTACAGATTTGGTTTGTACAGATTCTGATTGTTTTTTGCCATAGATTGCGCAGGAAATCATGGAAAAAGTGCGCCTTCCGTGCATATTTTCCGGGGATAAGTGCACTTAAAGTGCTCTGTTCCCCTTCTTTGGCACACCTTAAGCATGCCTGTGGAAGATACAGGTGCACCCTAAGCATGCTTGTCTGAGGGACAGGAGCACAAAAGGGTCGAGGAATTTTTTTTTAGGTTTTTCCTATTTGTTGTGATTTTTCTGTTACTCATGGGTACCTATTTGGATGACAAGTTGTTGTGGGGGGAGCGGGATTGGCCCGAGCTCCATATTGCCTTGGTTGTTGATGTTGGGGCGCACTATCAGCTGGTGCAATGGGGGCTCCTAAATTTCGCGGGGAACGAGCTTCTTCAGTCATAGGACCGATTGCTACGCTACTGGATCCGACATTGGTGCAGGAGGTGCAACATGTTCATGTTGCATGGGACGAACTTGGTCATCCATCTCAAGACAAATGTATATTTTGTGACCGGGTTACTGCCTCATGGTGAGGTGCTAAGGTATCCACTCCCTTTTAGAAGAGTGGACTTGGAGAGGTTTCAGAGACATCACTGTGGTGGGGTGCCTCTGACAGAGGGATGCATCAACGTCGCATCACTGACAGATATGGCAGAGAGATGTGTGCTGGCAGTGATTGTGCAACTTGTCGGGTCGTTTGCTCCACATTGGGCAGTTGGCGTGCAAATTGGACTATTGCGCCAGTTGCAGTCCATGCATTTCTATGATTTTTCCCGTTTTTTCTATGACGGGATGGTGGCGCAACTCAACAAGGTCCATAGTGGATCAAATTTGTTTGCGTACGCCAACATTTTATGTAGCATTATGTACAAGAGGGTAGTGCTACTGAGGCCAGTGGTGGCGGTGCCTCCTAGGGGGCCACGGGAGCCTCGTATGAGGAGGTGGGCTCCGGTATGCCGAGAGGTGGTGGGGGCATGGTGGGGCGTTACTAGAACGCCATGTCAGAGTCCTGGTTCGAGTTGAACCCACAAATGTTCTTGCCATTCCCATATGCGGGGATGGACATTTGGGGGGATCCAGATATGGGTATCCCTCTTGGTTATGGTTGGGGGCCAACAGGTACTTTTTCTATGTTTTCTGCATTTATTTGAGTTTGTATGCGCTTATGTGTTTCACTAGTGACATTGACATAGTTTTTTTACTCTTGCAGATGTTGGCGAGGTTGGTCACCCCCTGGCTCAGTTGGTTGGGCATGATCCTCTATGGTGACCTAGGGGTGGGTAGGGAGGAAATGCTGCAAGAGAACCTAGTGGTGGTGCGGGCCCTTCAGGAGAGGGTAGTAGCTCGGCCGTTGCCGAGATTTTGGCCAAGTGAGCTCATGTCGACGTAGTGGTAGCATGTATGGATATGACAGAGGCTTGTATTGTGGAACTGACTTCTCGAGTGTCAGTTCTAGAGGATGCCTAGGGTTGATTGGACTGCTTGAACTAGGGGATGCCTATTCAAGGTTTTATGGATGATCTCAAGGAGGTCTAGCTGGAGACTGTGATGGCCCGAGAGAGGGACTATTAGCCTATTTTATGTAGGGTAGTAGTCTCGGTTGTGACGACAGCTGCAGTGGTGGTACCGGGAGCGGTTGTGGGTCCAGGTGGCCCTCCTAAGGGGGAACCCCCTAGATTATATTTGTACATGGGGAAAGCGCCTATTATGAGGATGATTCCCTTATTTTTGATAAATTTTTGTAACTTTGGGCTAGCCGTTGGGTCAACGACACTATTTTTGTACTTAGACATATACATTGTGATATATATATGAGACATATTTTTTGTGGCTCTACATGTTGTGTCACCTGTTTTGGTTTATGGAGGATTTTATGCTGTTGGATACCTATATTTTTGGTTTTTTATGTGTGATGGTTTATTCAAGATGCATTCCAGTTTAGGATATCGTTGGCTATGCGCTTAGCTACTTGGTTTTGACTCCTTTTTACATGTGTGAATTTAATATAGTCAAATTTTGTGCTTAATTTTTTTCACACAAATATTTTCTAAATAGATGTGTATCTCTTGTCTAAAATGTTTGGTTTAACTGCGAAACTACTAACTAGGAATCAAGGTAGACATGCATATGGCATATGCTCTAATGGAGGGTGTCACACATAAGTCCGATGACGGTGTCACATTATGCCTGTTTGTTTGTTGTGGAATCGATGCACACACCATTTGAGCATAGTGGTGATCGATCAGGGTGGTAGATCAGGGTCAGGGTCAAGATGTATACCCCCTGTCAAAGGCAATGTTTGATGATGCAGGGTCCTTTCCACAGGGTTTCGAACTTTCCTGGCCCTAGGGCTTCTTTTGCGACATCACAGTGGAAGACTAGTTCTCCCTCGGTGAATGAGCGAGGGTTGATGTGGTGGACGAATGATGCTTTTACCCTTTTCTTGTGGGCCTCGTTGTGTTGCAGTTATTGTCGTTGGATTTCATCGGCGTACTCTAGTTGTACTAGCATTGTTTTAGAGGCTGGGTATCATCCAGTAGTTCTATGGCGGCATGCAAATTTTGGATCTTGTGGAAATCAATGCAAAAGTGCAAGGTACCTTGATCTTTTGCAAAAGCAATAAGGTGGAAATCCTGGGATGTGGGGGTAGATGTAATCCTATTTCTAGTATGTGATGATACAAACCATATATGGTGAATCATGTCATCGAGGTTTGGTGGGGGAAGAATCTCTATGACGGGGTTTTGTGTAAGTGCAAGGTTGGGTTCCCCACTAGGATGGTCAATTTCCTGTGGGTGGAAATTGTGCCTGCTGCAAAGGTGCTTGAATGTTTTAATTAGCAGGAATACCTATGGTGTGTGATTTTGGTCACTACAGATAGTGCATGGTATCACTGTGCTAACAGAGTAGATTGTATGGGAATCAATGCTACTCGATTTTCTAGATGTGGATGCCTTGAAGGGATCTATTGTAGAAGAGGTGGTCTTTTGCTTCCACTTCCATGTTGTTGGCTTAGGTGCATCTGACTCTTTGGGGGAGTGTAGACTCAATGCTTCTCTTGTCTCTCTTAGCTTGGGGAGGTCCACACATTTAATTGTATGGTGAAAGTGTGAACAAATCTGGCAATAGATATGTGTGATCCTCTCTTGGTTAGAGAAAAGTTTATGAGGGAGAGAAGAGACTATGCGAAAATTGCTTGCGGGGGGCTTTAGTTCTTTACATTGATTATCTCAGTGGTCATTCAAATCGCATAGTCTACATGTTATCCTAGGCTTGGCCTTTGTCATGTTGGGTTGGTGTGCTGTCCTAGTTTTCCCGTCATGCCAATGCAGGGGTGGGGTCGTTGACCTGGAGGTGGTGTACCTTTTATACCACTTACATAGGTCATCCTCTCTCTTCTCTATGGTATGAATCACATCGATGGTAGAACAAAGTTGCGAGGCATAAGTGTAGTGTTGCTCATAATGATTTCCTTGACATATTAGGAAAAATAGCCTAAATGGTGGTCTCGTCATGCTCAGTTTGTGGCTTGGCGGGGAATCAATGTTTTAATAGTACTAAATCAGGGCAAGTGGTGACCGTGTGATTGGGCATCTTGCATAACGTGCATGTTGGTATTCTTTGTAGAGAGCGGTTGGGGGTAACTAGGGGTTCACAGATTGGTCGCTTTTTAGCCTACAAGAATAGGATGGATCTGCTCATCACATCTTCTTGGGAGAGGCAGACGATGGTTGAGCATAAACTAGCAAGGGCTAGCTGGAATCAAGGCATATAGTGACCATTCTCTAGTAGGTGGTTATCGGTGCATAATGAACATGTGAATTGCGTTGCCCACAATCTAATGTAGTAAACCCATTCTATAGGATACCCTCTGTGGAAGAGTTCTAGGGTTGCACATTCTTCGAGGAAGTGACCACGTTCATTGCACAGTGTGTAGCGTATAATAGGCTGGGGCATGATTGGGGTCTTTCTGGTGCCCTTCGTTCTTCCTGTAGGTATACGATGGTACAAGGTTAATTTTCAGATGCCTAGGTGGAGGGATCCTCTTGATAGGATCGCTCAATGTCATGTAGAGCGTCCCTATATCGCAGGATCTTTGGGAAATGATGAGTATAGTGCCTGTAGTTGCTTCAGAGAGTGCATGCATGATTACGCAATTCTTTTCCTTTACCTTTGGTGGTAGGTTTCTTTTTATAGGAACGCAGCATCACAATGTCTATCTCAGAATCGAGGAGTGGTTTTAATTCATCTAGCTTCAAAAAGATATTGGTAGGGTGACCTATTACGTCGCATATGGCACAAATTGGTGATTATTGTTGTATGGTGGGGGTCACCATCTTCTTTCCTCTTTTCTCGGTTTTCGTAGCCGTGATCACCAGTTTTTCAATGGGAATTTCCTTTACATGGGTGGTTTCGACCATTTCTTGGATGGGTGGGGCCTCCTAGGGACTAAGGGTCTTCAATCCTGTGGCAGTGACGTGGGTGGATCTTGTTCTTGCAGGGGGAATGAGGTACCAAATTGGTATTTCCAATGATATTTTTGGTAATACCAGTGTTTCCAAAACCTGTTGGGAGACGAAACCAATTGGGGGGTAGAGGAAAAGTGTTTGGGAGGCGGCATAGGCTATAGAGGTTGTTGTGGCCGATGAATCAGTGCCATTACTACTTGTGATCAGGTGATCATGTCCTAAGTGAAGAAAATGCTCAAAATTGGAACTAATCAGAATTGGTTGAAACTAGAATGAATGGATAGGGCTCGTTGATACAATCCTGGTGCCGTGAACGACACTAAAATCCGACACTGTATGTGAAAGTTATTCAATTTTGAAATTCACAATTTCCTTCAAAAGTCCAGTTTGACCAGGGTTGACTTTGATTTTAAAAAAATATTAAAAAAAGAATATTCCACAGAATATTTCAATAATATTCCATGGAAAACCTATCACAGCTTGACACTTGTCATCTGAGGATTGGATATTGGTTTGACTGGATATTTGGTGGCCAATCAGCGGGCGCCACTTGGCCTGCCCAGAGGCTGCCATGTGGCCTCAGGCTGATGAATATTTTGCAGTGGTAAAATTTTATGGTATGCATAGGTTTCAACCCCAGGTCGGGTGGCTACTAGCCCACAGGCCTGACCGGCCCGCCCTCGCTATGGTTCTTAATTACCATAGGTCACACCGCATATATAAATTTTAATAAAGATTTGGTTGGCGGTGGAAAGGGGGCCAGCCCCCTGTACATGGGACCACGGGCTCGGAACCCTAGCCATAATACCTTATAGTTGCGGTTATTTGATGTGTTCACAAGGTAAGTAGTGACAATTATGAAAACTTTTATGCCATGTTTTATGGTTGCAACAGTTCCGCCGGTGGGGGTTTAGATGGTCCATGTGATCACTAAACCATAACATTTATTATAACCCCAAATGGTTCTGAAAATTTTTGAGGAGCGCGCTAATCTCGGCGGAGTTGGAAAAACTGGTGGGCCTAACTCCAGTTAATCCATTTTTGGTGGAGTTTTTTAAGGCCAGATTGGGAAAATACTATTTTGGTCATAACTTCTGATTTACTGAACCTTTGGAGCGAAATTGTTTTTGATTTCGGGTATTCTTAGCATTATGGAGCCATTGGAATAGGTTGCAGAGCCAACAGAGGTGTCTTTCAACCATTTTTACTTTAGAGAAGCTTGGGGATCCATTAGGGCCTTGAGGGAAATGGAGCTGCATTGGAATACACTTCACTGTTTTGGGTGAAATCAGAGTCATTATTAGCTTCTTTCTGTGTTCTGAATTCATTTTCATAGCTGGTTTGGCTTTTTTAGGCCTTTTTCTCACCGTATTACCAATTTGAGCATCATAATATATCAAGGACATACCCATTGGGAGCCTTGTACCTGGCAGATGTAGCCCAGGGGGGGTGAACTGCCTCATCATGTTGTTGTGTTTATGGTGAAGTTATTCTACTGTGTTATTCAGAATAAATTTTTTAAACAATAAATTAAAACCACACTCCCTCACACCAAAATTCATAAACAGTTATCAAAAACACTTTGTTTCACTTGAAAGACTATTCAAACACTTTGCACACTTAATTTAATGGAAATGAATACTTTGAACAACAACAAAAATATGTTCATTTTCAGATCAGTTGATAGCAGAGCTCAAGATTAGAGCCTTAGAAGCTAGATTTTTTACTTAGCAGTTGTTTTGTGCAAAGATTAAGTTATTTGTTTGCAAGTTTTGATGCTTACTAGGATGAAACTCAAGAGAGGTGAAGGAAACTTGGTTAGTGCACAAAATAATCCACAACCAAGAAGTGTCAGAGAACCACCTCCAAGAGCCCTAGAAGTAGCTACAAGCATGTCTTCAAGAGAAAGAGAAGCTCCTGAAGAGATGGATCCCAAGGAAGAAGAACCGGTATTCCGGAAAGCTTTCTTGGATATGATTGAAATGGTAAGGATCCTCTACCAAGAAAGAAATGATAGGATTGATGGAGAAGGGTTTAAAAACCAAAAAGAAGGAGAGGGTTCCTCAGGAGGAAAGAAGAATAATGATCAGTCAAAGAAAGGACATGGAGGAAATGGTGATCCACCATCTCCATCTTCATCCTCTTCCTCTACATCATCTTCCTCGACTTTGGTAAATCAATCTCATAAGTCGAAAACCACTGGCAAAAATCCTTTTTTAAAGCTTGATGTCAAATTTGAATTTCCTATGTTTAACGGTGAAGTCAATGTAGATAAAATTGACAATTGGAATTGGAAGTTTATTTAAGGATTCAAAACCTTCACGATGACGACACCAAGATACAACTAGCCTCGCTAAGAATGGATGGAGTAGCATTGGTATGGTGGGTAGCCAAGACCAAGGATGAAATTAAGAAAAATGGTAAGATTACTTTATCATGGACTAAATTTATTACTACAATCAAGAAGCAATTTTATCCTTTAGCTCATCTACAAAAGGCTATAATGAATTGGAAAAACTTTAGACAACTTGAGGAACAGAATATGCAAGACTATACCCAAGAATTTAGGAGAAGAGCACTCTTATTAGGGGTAGACTTACAAAGTCAAGATACTTTGTTGAAATATATAGGTAGTTTGCATAGTTACCTTAAACATACTATCCTTATGTTCAATCCTACTAGTTTAGGCGAAGTTTGTGTACAAGCTACGCATTTAGAGAGGGAAAAACACTTTTGATGAGGGTAGAAACAAGCCTTTCAAATGGAAGAAAAAAGATAAAAAATTTAAGGGAAAAGGTAAAAAGAATGCATCTATCAAACAAGAGGGTGAAAAATTCATTTGTAAACATTTTTCAAGAGAGGGCCATGAAGAGAAAAACTGTTGGAAATTACATCCTGAAAAAAGAAATCAGTTTAACAAAAACAAAGGAAAGAAGAAAACTGTAGCTACTACAACTACACCTCAAGATTTAGGTTATGACTCAGGGGATGAAACCAAAATTGCAGCCATGGGTTTGAAAAGTATGAAGGGAAAGGAAACTAAAACTAAAGCAAGCACTAGTACTTCAAACTGACATGTACACGCTCCCAATGAGGAAGAAAGAATTGAATTGTTCCATGTGAGGGTAGTCTCAAAACATACTAAAAATGACACATTGTTTGACAGTGGGTCACAAGCAAATCTCATATCAGAAGACTTGGTCAAACAGCTTAAAATTGAGACCATTCCACATCCAAAGCCTTATCCACTTGGGTGGATATGCAAGGATGCAAACTTACAAGTCTCAAGAAAGTGCATATTGTGATTCACCATAACTGCACACTTTATTGACATAGTTGAACTTGATGTGGTGCCGCTTGATATATCAGGAATTGTTTTGGGAATTCCTTAATTATTTGACAGGAAAACGATCTTCCATCGCCATGAAAATAAATATCGTCTCTTTAAATATGGCAAGGATTTCATTGCCAGAGCACATCGCAAGAAGGCAAATATAGCGATGGTAAATGCGGGACAGGTAAAAAGGCTAGTAAATTCTAGTAAGAGTTTTGTACTTCTTATGGTTAAGCCCAAGGTTGATATGAATCATGAGTCATTTGAAAATTGTGATTCCAAGCTTAAATTAGATTTATATGATGTAGTTGATGCACATCATGAGATGTTTCAGGAACCGATAGGTTTACCTCCTAAAAGGGATATTCAACATGAAATCCATTTACATCAAGATTGTCCTCTTCCTAACATCAACATGTATTGCTTGTATATCATGGAGAATGTTGAAATCAAGAAGCAAATTAAAGACTTGTTGGACAAAGGATTCATAATACCAAGCACTTTTCCATGTGGGTCACCGATAGTGTTGATTCCAAAGAAAGATGGAACTTGGCGCATGTGTGTGGACTTCAGGGCATTGAATAAAATAATGGTAAAGAATTGTTACCCACTTCCAAGGATAGACGATTTGTTGGATCAGCTGAAAGATGCTAAATATTTCACTAAGTTAGACTTACGTAGTGGTTATCACAAGTTAGAATTGCAGAAAGTGACATTTGGAAGACAACATTTAAAACCAAACAGGGACTCTTTGAGTGGCCTGTTATGCCGTTTGGTTTATGAAATGCTCCTGAAACTTTCATGCAGGTAATGGATGATGCATTACATATTTTTATTGATGATTTTGTTATTGTCTACTTAGATGACATGTTAATTTTCAGCAAGACTAGAGAAGAGCATGTCATGCATGTTAAGAAATTACTTGATGTTTTGAAGAAAAATTAGTTATTTCTTAAAATGTCAAAGTGTGAATTTGGAAAGACTTCTTTGGTTTATTTGGGACACATAATAGGAGGAGGTGCTTTGAGAATTGACCCTTCCAAAGTAGAAGCCATTGTGAATTGGCCTACTCCCAAATCCATTACAGAGGTAAGAATTTTTTTGGGTGCAACTCAGTATTGGAGGAAGTTTATTTCTAACTTCTTTGCCATAGCAGCTCCTATGCATGCAGTGACTAGTGTGAAGCATGCTTTCCAATGGGGAGGCAAGCAAAAGAATGCTTTTGAGTCTTTGAAAGAGAAGATAAGTTCAGCTCTATTCCTTGCATTACCAGACTTGAGATAGCCATTCGAGATTCAAACAGATGCTAGTGATTACGCCATGGGTGTATTTCTCTTACAACATGGTAAGCCTGTTTCATTTCATTCTGAGACATAAAGAGTTGTATGAATTGGTACAAAGTGTCAAAAAATGGAAACACTATTTGATGGGCAAAGAAACAATTGTTCATACCGACCATCAGCCTTTATAGTACTTGCAATCACAAAGTAAATTGTAGCAGTCACAACATTTCAGATGGATGGGATTCCTACAACAATTTCACTTGGTAATAAGGTACAAGAAGGGTATTTACAATAACGTTGCTGCTATGATTTCAAGGCCTATTATTAGTGCTAGTACTTTACTTAAGAATGATTCTATTGTACATGAGAGCTACATAGAACAGTATGCATCAGATGTTGATTTTAAGGATGTGTTTTCTAACTTGAGTGAAGGGAATCATGTTGAGGAGAATGATTATCATTTGCATAATAATTTTCTATTTCATATGGGAAAGTTATGTATACCACAGGGTGAGAGAATAAGTATCATGAGAGAAGCTCATTCTTCTCTCATAGCTGGACATTTCGGGGTAAGCAAAACGGTGGCACATTTACAGAGGTATTGTTATTGGCCTCGCATGGTAGATAGTGTTTCATGTTTCATTAGAGGTTGCTCATTATGTGCTACAAGAAAGCCTAGCACTAGGAATATTGGTTTATATACGCCATTTCCGGTACCTTCTATACCATGGGAAAGTGTTTCTATAGATTTTGTTGGAGGGCTACCATTATCTAGAAAGCAGCATGATTATCTTTATGTAGTAGTTGGTCATTTCAGCAAGATGTGTATTCTTATGCCATGTAAAAAATTTTTAACTGCTGAACGAACTGCTGATTTATATTTTCAACATGTATGGGTTCATTATGGCTTGCCTACTTCTATTGTTAGTGACATAGATTCCAAATTTTTTGGGAATTTATGGTCCAATTTATGGAAGATGATGGACACCAAGTTGAAGAAGAGTACTGCTTTCCATCCACAAACATATGGCCAAACAGAGGTAGTGAACAGAACCATTGTACATCTTTTGAGAGGTTATTGCAATAACCATCTCAAGCTTTGGGTGAGCACTTGCATTACATTCAGCATGCTTACAACTGGGCCAAGCACTCTTCTACAAATACTTCACCTTTTGAAGCTTGTTTTGGGTATTTTCCTAATTCACCTTTAGATTTCATTCTTGAGAAGGATGTGGCCATTGATGGGCATAGTGACATTGACAAAGCTCGCATGTTCATTGAAAGAATTCAGCTCATAAATCAACAAGTTCAAGAATAGCTTGAAAAATTCAAGGCAAGTACAAGGAGACGCATGATAAGCATAAAATTGATCATAACTTTCAAGAAGGGGATGAGGTATGGTTGCATATTAGTAAGGAAAGAATGCAAGGAGAAGGTAAAAAGCTGAAGCCTATTCGTTATGGTCCATTACAAATCCTTAAAAAAGTTGGAAATAATGCTTTTCAATTAGATTTTCCTTCATACATGCAAATGTATTCTATTTTGAATGTGGAAAATTTACGTTTGTATGAACCTCCTTTAATTTTTTATTATGAAAGTGACCTTCAGCTGCCATCCATAGAGGATTTCGCGCCAGAATTTTTGGATGAGTTGAAAGAAGATGCTATCCTTGATAGAAAGACATGCACTTCAAGGAGGGGAAATGTTGATTATGTTCGGGTTGGTCTTAAAGGCAGCAAACCGAGTAAGGAAAATTGGATTGAGGAGGAAAAGGTGAGGGACCTGTACCCTCATCTTCTTAACAGGTAACTGAAGGCTTTTGGGGTCCAAAAGCTTCCCAATGGGGAGGTGTGATCAGGTGATCATGTCCTAAGTGAATAAAATGCTCAAAATTGGAACTGCTCAGAATTGGTTGGAACTAGAACGACTCGATAGACCTCGTCGATATGATCCTGGTTCCATGAACAACACTCAAATCCGACACTACATGTGAAAGTTATTCAAGTTTGAAATTCACAATTTCCTTCAAAAGTCTAGTTTGACCAAGGTTGAATTTGATTTAAAAAAAATATTAAAAAAATAATATTCTATAGAATATTCCAAGAATATTCCATCAATAGCCTATCACAGCTTGACACTTGTCATCTGAGGATTGGATATTGGATTGACTAGATATTTGGTGGCCAATCAGCGGGCACCGCGTGGCTTGCCCGGAGGCCGCCACATGGCCCCAGGCCAGTGAAGATTTTGCAATGGTAAAATTTTATGGTATGCATAGGTTTCGACCCCAGGTTGGGTGGCTGCTAGCCCACAGGCCTGACCGGCCCTCCCTCGCTATGGTTCTTAATTACCATAGGTCACATCGCATATATAAAGTTTAATAAAGATTTGGTTGGTGGTGGAAAGGGGGCCAGCTCCCTATACACAGGACCACCGACATAGAACCCTGGCCGTAAGACCCGATGGTGGCAGTTAGTTGATGTGTTCAAAAGGTAAGTGACAATGGTTATGAAAAATTTTATGCCACGTTTTATGGTTAGTTGCAATGGGGGTTTAGATGGTCCATGTGACCACTAAACCATAACATTTATTATAACCCCTAACGGTTCCGAAAATTTTTTAGGAGTGCGATAATCTAGGTGGAGTTGGTCAAATTGGTGGGCCTAACTCTAGTTAATCCATTTTTGATGGAGTTTTTTTAGGCCAGATTGGGAAAATACTATTTTGGTCATAACTTATGATTTACTGAACCTTTTGGAGCAATTTTTTTTTTGATTTTAGGTATTCTTATCATTTTGGAGCCATTGGAATACTTTTTAGAGCCAACAGAGGTGTCTTTCAGCCATTTTTACTTTAGATAAGCTTGGGGAGCCATCAGGGCCTTAAGGGAAATGGAGCTGCATTGGACTACACTTCACTGTTTTAGGTGAAATTAGAGTCATTCTTAGCTTCTTTCTGTGTTCTGAATTCATTTTCACAGCTGGTTTGGTCTATTTAGGAATTTTTCTCACTATATTACCAATTTGAGCATCATAATATATCAAGGAAATTCCCATTGGGAGCCTTGGACCTGGCAGATGTAGCCCAGGAGAGGTGAACTGCCTCATCATGTTGCTGTGTGTTTATGGTGAAGTTATTCTGTTGTGTTATTCAGATTAAAGTTGTTAAACAATAAATTAAAACCACACTCCCTCACACCAAAATTCATAAACAGTTATCAAAAACAATTTGTTTCACTTGCAAGAATATTCAAACACTTTGCATACTTAATTTAATGGAAATGAATAGTTTGAAAAACAAAACAAGTACGTTCATTTTCAGATCAGCTTGCGTCCATGTCCTAACTAGCCTTGACGCTTGATGTGGACATCATGCACACCGAAGCCCCTCTAACATCAGCTGGTGACTCAGGGATTACGGGCGGATCTCATAGGAATGACCCTAGAATGAATGACGGTTTGAATTTGCCGGGGCCATATTCTTGGTACCATGAGAGAGCATCTGAGGATGTATCTACATAGAGTAGAATTACATCAATGTTTTTTAGGGGCCACTTCTCGCCTTGTGTCAATTGGTCTACAGTAATGATGTAGTCCTCGTGGGGGAATATCATGATGCAGAAGACGGAGGAGGCTATGGATGACATGGCATACATATAACTCTGCCCAAGGAGTACATTGTATTCCAAGTGAGCATCCAAGACTTCAATGTCTATGTGGACCGTATTTCTAGCTAAGCATACCAGGAAGTTTTGGTAAAGGCCAACGGGGGTTGATGGATGACCATTGTATGCTCTAAGCGTGATGACTGAGGGTTTTAGTTTGGGAGACCCTAACTTTTGCCAAATTTTTTTGGACATGCTGCACATGGATTCACCCTCGTCTATGAAACATCGGTGAATTGTGATATTCTAGACCGACACTGGTATCTAGAAGACGACCATGGAAGGAAGCTTGGGGGTGTCTTTGTCTAAGTTAAAAGCCATTAGGCGTGTATCGATAGGGGTGATATCGCCTAACGCAGAAAGTAGGGCTTTCCGTTGTTTTGGGCATGACTGCAATACTTCCAAAGCTGACATAGTAGTAGGAGATTGTGTTAAATCATCCACAATGCTATAATTATGGGCCGTTTCAGAGTAGTTTCCTACTTGGCTATTGGGTCCCTTCGCCATTTTTGGCAATGGTTCGATAGGCATCTTTGAAATTGTCAAAGGTGTAGTCGGTGCACTGGTACTTGCCCCTGATGTATTGGTGTCTAGTGGGGTGTCGTAATTGTGATTCCGTGTTTGGAAAAACATCTCTTCGCCATTCTTGTAGATTTCATGGCTGCCTTTCCCAGAGTCGTCTATATTTTGGTGTTGATTTCTTACCGTCCCTTGATAGGAGAAAGGTTCCTGCATCACAGCTGGTTGTTAGGAAGATCCTCTTTGTCCTCGGTTACTCTGTAGCTTCTTTAGCTCAAGGAGATTGGGACATTAGTGAGTATAATGGTCGTGCTCACCACATATCAAACAAGAATGGTTTTTTTGGAGAGGTGGCCTTTTGCTCTGTCGTTGGGCATTGCTTGGCTCTTGGCTGTGATTTTGGCTGGAGTTGCCTCTAGTCTGGGATTGCAAAGGGTGTTGTTGGTTGTTTCCCCCCTGTCTAGGGTTCCCTTTTGGCTTGTTTTTTCTTTTTTCTTTTCCATGTTAGGAGGGCCGTTAGCCTGGTTATATTGGTGAGGTTGGTTTTGGGAAGGCTCCACAAAGTTCACATGTGCATTGGTCTGTTCGAGGGGAGCTCTTCCGTTAGTGTTTCCTTTTGTGTACTGGGTCCCCTGAGCTGGAGGATAACGTCGTCCCTGGTGATATGCTGGCACCCTATTGGTCAAATTTTGCTGAGGCATATGATGACTTTGAAAACCAGGTTGAGGTATGTTCTAGGTAGAATAGTACGTGTAACTAGGGTTTTGACTATTGCTGCCTAGGTAACCCTATGTCAATGACCCAATTAGTTTGTTTGCAGAGTTTGACGTGCCTAGAAATTCTTGATAATTTTATAGGCATGGGGCATTAAGTAGGATGTTGTAGATGTATCCTGACTGCATATAAATCATCTCAAGTTGTTGGGATTTGCTGATGATGGCGTCTTCAGATGTGGGCCTTTGTTGCGCCACATCCTTTGAAATATCTGCTGTGAGAGTTTTTAGGGACAAATAGAAAAGGATCCAGTCATCAAATTTTTATTTACATAAACTATAACGCCGCCTCCATTCGTGGAGATGGTCCGAGATATGGACGGCGGGGGTTTGTCTGAAATGTGTCAGTAATTCGATTCCAGGATCATGGTGAATGGGCAACTAAAAATGTGTTAGGAACGTGGTGGCAAGGGCGCCGAAGGTTCCATGTGAAGGTTGCTCGACGTACCACTTCGTGACTACTCCTGTCAGAGTGTGTTGAAATAGTATCAATCAGATAGTGTCGTCAATGAGACTGTTTGATGAGCACCACAACTGGAAGGTCATGACATGATCACCTGGGTCTTCTTCTTACTTTACTTAAAAATTTGGAATATTGGAAGGGAGCTTCATTGGCATGGGATTCCATGTAGGGTTGTGTGTGATGGGGTCATTCGTCATTTGTTTAAATCGGGAAGATTCAACGAAGCTAAGAAAGGTGACTGGGAGGTTGACACCATTGCAATGTGCGAAAACACAAAGTTATGGTTAGGAATAGGGTTGGTTTGCGACGTACCCTACTGTTTATTCGGCTGGATTCCCAAATGGGATGCACTCCTTTGCCCCCTAGGGGTCATGAGGGGAGTCGTGTGTGGTGTGGTGTTGGGAGACTGACTAGGGTTCCCAACTACGGATTCCCCAATAAAGGATGAACCAATAATGGTGGTAACATTCTGTATTTGATGCCTAAACGACAAAAGACCTGGAACCCCTCCCAGTAATGGGGGGAGGTCCAAAAGATGCCTAGATCGACGAGGTCCCGCTGGGTCCGTTTTGGTGTTGACTAGGTTTGGTTTTGGAAAATTTTGAGATGATAGAGTCTACGGTAAAAGAAAAATGATGATCACATACATAAAAAAAAGCGAAAATAAAAATAAAATTTCCCCATAAATTAATCCTATGTGATCAAGCAATCAAAAAAGTGGTTTTTTTTTTTTGCATATGATACTCAAAATCCTAGAAGACCTATTCATCCTCACACACTCAAATGTAACTATGCCTTGAGAATTTATCTCACAAATGCTAGCACAACGTCTGGTAAGAGATGGTGATGCCCCTAGTCAGCCGAAGAAAATCCACCAAGGTAAGTGTTGTGGTGCGCTTGGTGCACATATGTACAAAATCACACCAGTTTAAAGGGTGTGGTTTACCCCTTTAAACTATTGGTAACAGGCAGAAAGAAGTGGGGTAAATGAGCATACTATATAGAAGAAAAATCATGAAAATGTAATCTAAAATCTAAAATAAAACTAAACATAAATAAACAGAAGCTCTGAATGATTTAAATGACAAAATAATGTAAATAGAAGCTCTAGGCCCCTCCTATTGAGTGTTGGTAGTAAGAAGAGTGATACTTTACCCTCTTTCCAAAGGGCCCCTAGACAATGGTTCTAGGTCCCGATGCAAGGATTTTTTTATCCCAATCTTGCCTCAGTGCAGTCTCCCTCTCTCTCTACTATGTTGACTGAGCTTTTTGGGTTCCCAACAAGTGAGTCCCCTCTGTATTCAGCTCCGGGTCACACACTTCTAGTATTTCTTGGACAATTCTGGCTAGCATAACAATGTGATCACCCATTCTTCATCTCATGGTGACTTTATATAGGAGATTTCAAATCCTCCTTCCCTCTCTTGGTACATGGAGGATGGTGAGCCAAGAGAGGGGTATGATTCCTTTGTGTACTCCAAATATTCCATTGTCCGCTCACATAGTGTCTAAGGAGGCATTGGTGGCTGTCGTTAGGCGGATTCAACTAAGGAGTGACTTGTCCTTTTCTTTGTGTGGTCTTGGATAGTGACATTTCACCACTCTTAGGAATGCGTGCATATCGGGCAAAAAGGCATGCAGAAGGCGCTCTTCTTGAAGGATAATGTGTGAAAACAACATTCAAGATTACTTCAAATTTGATTTTCCTCAAACCTTTGAGATTTTTAAATACTTTCCAAATTTTGTAATTTCTTCTAGCCCTGTAAATCCTTTGGCTTGACATTAATTAATGTCGTCTTTTGTTGTACGATCTTACAGTGTTAACAGATTCCCCCTAATGTGTGAGGTCTAGGAAGAGCTGTATAACCTAAATAAATTATAGTTTCTTTTCTGTATCGTGCGTAGAGAGAGAGAGAGAGAGACCTGCATGAAGCCTTGGGATTGAAAATACCTTGCACCGTTTCCATGAATGACCATGGACTAAGGGATCCCTGTAAGAAAATAAAATTTACAATACATATAAAAATTTTCAACAAGGTGTGCATGTCCCATGCTCCTGATGTTATGGCTAGTTAAACAAAATTGACAGATATATATTATGTCTGTATCACTGATATGGTAGTGATGTTGGCAGTTGTTGAAGATGACTGCTGACACCCTCAGGGGCGTTTTTTCTTTGAAAATAGGTGAAATGTGGCACCCATATGCTTAAAATTGGTATGGCATATAGCTGCACATTGTATGCATAGGTGTTGTCTGGGACCTTCCCATGTTAGCATTGTTGAAAGAGATGCTTATGGAGGCAGGGGTCTTCGACAGATTTGATCAAAGTGCAATCGTTGCTAGGTACGATACCATCTTGACATGAAAGATTTTGTTGAAGTCGAATTTTAGGAGGATCAATGACATCTGTGGACAACAATGTCTCCCACAGTGCCACCCAAGGGTTCCCCTTGTATGGAGAGGGGTGATCCAAGGTACTGCTTCCCTTTTGGAGTATAGGTGTTGAAGTCGACAAAAGGGAATCCTCAACCAAATGAGGGGTCGCCGACATGAGGGGTCAGGGACCAGGATGTGATGGGTTTAACATAGGCATGTTACCGAGGGGTGGCTAAAAACTGATGATGGGGATTCAGTGGCCTGAGGTCGGAGTATACTTAAGCAGCGTGGTGGCAGTCATAGTTATTTCTGAAGGGGAAATCCATGTAGTTAGTAGGACTTCCAGGGTGGGTGTAAATAGACTATGTATTTCATGATGGCTTGTGCGTGGAGGTGAAATACTCACCAAGGGTGTTCAGGGAGTACCCAAAAACATGAAAGTGTTCGCTCACTGATGGCATGAGGAAGGTGTTTTTCTGAGGGTGGGGGTCCCATTGGTTGGTCTCATGTGCGGGGTTGATGAAGTGGATGTAAAAGTATCACAGATGGGATTCTGTTGGTGGAGGTATGGTGGGCCAAGTGCGAGGTGCGATGGTGCGCACTTTATCTACTTGTACAACCTGGTCATTAGGGAAGGGGGTTTCATTTTGTATGGTAAACTTGATCTTATGCATGATGAATGGATGGGCATGAGGTGCTTCTCGGACTAAAGTGGTATGGCCATGGCACCACTTATGTTGTGATGTATGGTCTACTGTGGGTGATGAGCACCATGGAGGGGAGGCTCTATCGACCAACGCATATGTTTATCATGTGCAGGGTGAGGTGATGATAAACACAGTCAGATATGAGGACCCTATGGTTTATTTCTGATGGAGAAATGATGTCAGGATATGCAAATTTTTCTGAGACTCTATCATGTTGGGGGTAGAATGATACTTGCTCTATAACTTTTAGGAGATAATGTTGTGGATGGTTTGTGAGCTGCAAAAACAAATACCTCAAGTGAAAGCATCTCATTTTATCAAATATTATTTATAGTCATGAGCTTTAAAAAGGAGGATGAGAGAGGGCATCCCTAGAGGCGCTGAAAATTTTACTTTTACCGGAATGAAAATGTGTGGCATCACTTCTGTTCATCATGGAGTGTTGATTACAGTGAAACTTACGGTTCATAGAGTGGACCTTCTGATCTCTCGTTATGGCCCTCTGAATTTTTTGAAAAGGGTGATAAATAGGTGAATATGGCCCTGATTCAATTCATTTGTACTTGCTGAGTTTTGAAATTTCAGAGGATTATGCGTAGCCTTTCTTGCCATTGTAGTCAGTGAGAGTACCAGGGACTACCGATACTATGCCCAAGTAACCT
This sequence comes from Pinus albicaulis, assembly GCA_034641835.2. Lineage (NCBI taxonomy): Eukaryota > Viridiplantae > Streptophyta > Pinopsida > Pinales > Pinaceae > Pinus > Pinus albicaulis. The sequence continues at coordinate 863,654,231 of CM076582.1, forward strand.
CCATGATGTTCTTCACTTATTTCTTTACAACTTGATGGTACTAAGGTCCGTACATACCGGGCTTGTTCGAACTTTAGGTGACTTTTTCCCTACATTGCACGGGCGATCTGGGAAAAATTACTCCATATTTGTGCACAATTTTAGGGGAAAAGCGTGCGAGGGCACTCTATTCCCCAATTTTAGCATGCCTTAGGCACGCCTGTGTAAAATACATGCATGCGCTAAGCACACTTGTCTAAGGGATAGGCACGCAAAGGTTGGGGTGGCAAAGTATTTTGTTTTTTGCCTATTTTTGGGTTTTTTATTTGTACTGATGGGTACTTGTGTTAATGGAAAATTAGTGTGGAGGGAGCGGGATTTGCCCGAGATCTGAACCGCTTTAGCTATTGATGCTGGGGCATGCCGTCAATTGGCACTATGGGGCCTTCTGAAGTTTGCTGAGAATGAGTTTCCTCTGTCATAGGACCGATGACTACGGTACATTATTCAACACTGGCATAGGAGGGGTAGCATGTTTTTGTTGCATGGTACAAACCTGATAATCCATCCTGAGGCGGATATATATTTTGTGACCAGGTTACTTCCCCAGGGTGAGGTGCTGAGGTATCCATTCCCTACAAGGAGAGTGGACTTGGATAGATTCCGGAGGTGGCATTGTGGTGGGGTGCCTCTTACAGAGGGCTACATCAACATTGCATCAGTTACAGATGTGGCAGAGTGGTGCACTTTGGCAGTGATCGTGCAACTGGTGGGGTTGTGTGCTCCACATCGGGCGTCTAGCCCGCAGGTTGGAGTTTTGCATCGGCTGAGGTCCGAGCATTTTTTTTAGTTTTCTTGCTTTTGTTTTGATGGTATGGTGTCACAACTGAACAAGGTCCAATGTGGATCTAAGTCATTTGCATACACCAGTATTTTGTGCAGCATCATGTATGACAAGGTAGTGCTGCTGAGGCTGGTAGTGGTGGTGACTATTGGGGGGCCACGGGAGCCACGTATGAGGAGGTGGGCTCCGTTGATGCCGCGAGGCGATGGTGGCATGGTGGGGCGTTATTGGAATGCCATGAGAGAGGCATGGTTCGAGGCCAACAAACAGATGTTCTTGCCATACCCGTATGCGGGAATGGACTTTTAGGGCGACCCAAACATGGGTCTCCCTTTTGGTTATGTTTGGGGGCCTGTAGGTATGTTTTATATGTTTTCTCCATTTTTTTGAGTATATATGTACTTATGTGTTCTGCTAGTGACACTTACATCATTTTGGTTACACACGCAGATTTTGGAGAGGTGGGTTGCCCTATGGCTTGACTTGTGGGCCATGATCCTCTGCAACAACCTTGGGGTGGTCAGGGAGGAGGTGATGCAGGTGGACTAGATGGTGGTGTTGGTAGACGTACTAGTGGTGTTGGCCCTTCTGGGGAGGGTAGCATCCCGGTTGCTAGAGAGGTTACGGCCGAGCGAGCTTGTGATGATGCGGTAGAGGCTTGCATTGTAGAACTGACAGCCCAGGTGTCTTCTCTTGAGGACTTCCGAGGTCGAGTGGACCACTTGACCTAGGGGATGCCTCCTCGAGGTTTCCTGGATGACTTCAAGGAGGTTTGGTTAGAGATAGTGATGGCCCATGAGAGGGACTATTGGCCTAATCTATGTCGGGTGGTGATCGCAGTTGCGACGACAGCTCCACTGGTGGTACCGAGAGTAGTGGTGGGTCTAGGTGCCCCTCCCTAGAGTATTGTTGTACACAGGGAAAGCACCCATTATGAGGATGCTTCCCTTGTTTTGTTTTGATGACTTTTGTATCATTGGGTCGGCAATTGGGCCAAAGGCACTATTTTTTTACTTAGATATACACATTGTTACATATATATATATGAGAGATGTTTTTTTGGGCTCGACATGATTTATCACCTATTTCAGTTTATTTATTCTATTATGATAATGGATATCTATATTTTTGGTTTTATGTATGATGGTTTACTCAAGATGCATTCGAGTTTATGATATTTTTAGATATGCGATTAGTTGTTTGGTTTTGACTCCTTGGTACATGTGTAAATGTGATATAGTCAAATTGTCTGCTTAATCTTTTGGCACACAAATATTTTCTAAAAAAATGTGTATCTCTTGTCTCAAATGTTTGGTTTAGCTGCGACACTACTAACTGAGAATTGAGGTAGACATGCATTTAGTGTATGCCCTGATGGTGGGTGTTGCACATAAGTCTGATGACGGTGTCATACTCTGCCTGATTGTTTGTTGCTGAACTGATGCACACCCCGTTTGAGCAGAGTGGTGATCGGTCGAGGTAGTAAATGACCCAGGCAACTACGGCTAAATTTTGAGACCATCTTGATGCTCCATCAACAAATCTGAAATAGGGTTCATGTTGTTGATCCATGGTGATACTTTGAGCATGTTAAATAAGTCTCTGGGTCAAAAAATTTTGAGTGGTTAGGTTTGTGTGTACTTTCACTCTAGGGGAAGGCCTTCCTAGCCCTTATGGGTGAAATTTCTTGATGTAAAGGCCATTGACAAGGTTATTGAGGCAGGTCTCATCCAATTCTGTGAAGATTTATGCCCCATGTCAGAGGAAATGTTTAATGATGTAGGGTCCTTTCCACAAAGTTTCGAACTTTCCTGGCCCTAGGGCTTCTTTTTCTACATCATAGCGAAGGACTAATTCTCCCTCACTGAATGAGCGAGGGGTGATGTGGTGGTCGAATGATGCTTTTACCCTTTTCTTGTGGGCCTCATTGTGTTGCAGTGACTGTTGTCGATTTTCGTTGACAAGATCTAGTTGTACTAGGTGCTGCTTTAGAGGCTAAGTGTCATTGAGGAGTTCAATGGCGGCATGCTGTTACACAGTAATTTGTCACCGTCCTTACCATTCCCCGTCCCGCACAATGGAGGACCCATAATGTGACCTGTGAACACTGTCATGCACTGAAAACATCATCATTGCATCCCTCTGAGTATGAGCTTCATTTCCCCTTGAGACATCTCCTTGCAAAATCCTTGAAAAACAGCTCTTTTTGCATTGGCGCGGGTAGACAGTTCAGTACTCGCGCCACTCAGGGAAATCCTGTAAAGAGGTCGCGCCACTTGGCGCTCTGTCATAGAGCAGCAATCGCGCCACCCATTTTAGGGACTGTTTTTTATATATGGATGGCGGAAGTTGAGTTCAAACAAACTCACAACCACTTCCTATCTTGAGTTGGGAGGTTTGGCTACGGGAGTTCTATGGAAGGGAAGTAGTTTTGCCACCTTCTATGGAACCTTCCTTGTTGATAGGGCCAATCCCATAATAATAGGGATCCCAACTCCCTCCTTCCCCATCTATAAAAGCTTGCTCGGATCCATGGCAAGCTAGTCTGGAAGTGCTGAAGCTTTGCATCTCCCTATTCCCAAGTGCCTTTGTGCTGTAAAGAATCCCTTCTTTCCCTTAAGGCCCATTCAAGCGAGGAGACCATTGTTACGAGACTCCGGAGAGGTTTCCCTTTCCTTGGCGAGCTTTGCGAGACGTGGACGACCGGAGACCCGTTCGAAGGAAGCTGCGACGTCAGAACTTGGTTGTAACTTCTATTCGTTTATCATTTTAATAGATGACTATGGTTATGGTTCCACTCCTTTTTCCATCATGTTAATGCGAGTAATATCTTTTCTGACCGATGTTTAGTTACGTATGCTGGTTCCTATGCATGTATCTGTTCGTTTCTTCTGTGTGCAGGTGTTCATCCACGGAGATCGTGGGAGGATTGTGATCTGCCAGGGCTGAAGGACGGGGACATCTTCTTCTTCAGATCTAGCGTTGGAATCCAGGTAGGCTCTTATCCCAAGTCTTTCATTCGTAACTAGGAGCTTGCGTCATAGCATTGTTTGTTTGTTGCTAGACCCCTGCTGGGCTAGTAGGGATCGCCTCTGTCCGCAGAGGGGATTTACCTCCTCAACACATGCAAATTTGGGATCTTGCAGAAATATATGCAAAAGTGCAAGGTACCTTAGTCTTTTACGACATGAATTAGATGGAAATCCTGGGATAAGAAGATGACTGTAATCCTATCACCAATATGTGCTGATACAAATCGTATATGGTGAATTGTGTCATCAGTGTTTGGCATGGCAAGAATCTATGTAATGGGATTCTGTATGAGTGCAATGTTGGGTTCCCCGCTAGGATGGTCGATTTCTGGTAGGTGGAAATTGTGCCTGCCACACAGGTTCTTGAATGTTTCCATTAGGGGCATGACTCTAGTGTGTGAATTTGGCTAGTGCAGATGGTACGTGGTATCATTGAGCTAATATAGTAGATAGTGTGAGATTCTATGCTACTCGTTGTTCCTGACATGGATGCTTGGAAAGGGTATAGTGTAGAAGAGGTTGTCTTCTGCTTCCATTTCTGTATTGTTGGCTTAGGTGTGTCTACTTCTTTGGTGGAGTGTAGACTCAACGCAGCTCGTGCCACTCTTAGCTTGGGGAGATGCACACAATTAATCATATGGTGAAAGTGTGAACAAATCCAACAATAGGTGCACCTAATTTTCTCTTGGTTAGAGAGAATTTTTTGAGGGAGAGAAGAGACTATGCAGAGACTGTTTGCAGGGGGATTCAATTCCCTGCATTGGTTTACTCGGTGATCATTCAGATCACATAGTTTTCATACTATCCTAGGCTTGGCCAGGGTTATGCTTTGTTGGTGTGTTGTCTTGTCTTGCTTGATACACCATTGTGGGGTGGGGACATTGACCTAGTGATGTACTTTTTATGCCATTCCCGGAGGTCATCCCGTCTCCTCTCTATGGTATTAACTATGTCGATGGTGGGACGAATTTGTGAGGCATAAGTACAATGTCTCTCATAATGATTGCCCTGACATAAGGAAAAATATCCTTGATATGAAGGTTCCGTTGAGTCCAGTTTGAGGTTTGAAGGGGAACCAGCACCGGAAGGTTGCTAAATCAGGGCAATTGATAACTACATGATCTGTTTTTTTGCATAACGTACATGTTGGTCGTCTCTGTGGAGGGAAGTTAGGGGTAACTAGGGTTTCCTTGATTGGTTTCTCCTCAACAGATAAGAACATGATGGATCTACTTGTCACATCATCTTGGGTTATGGAGTTGTCTGTGGATTCTGCATCCATGTCATCTTCTTGGGAGAGGCAGACTATAGCAGAGTGAAAAATAGCTAGGGCCAACTGGACTCAGGGGATATAGTGATAATTATCCAAAAGATGATTGTCGGTGCATAATGGACATGTGAATTGTGCTACGTGCAATCCAACGTAGTAAACCCTTTCTATAGGATACCATTTGTGTATGAGTTCCAGGGCTGTGCAATCTTTGAGGCAGTGACTGCATTCATCACATAGCTTGCAATGTATAACGGGCATGACTGAGGGTCTTTCGAGAGCCCGTCGTTCTTCTTGTAGGTACAGGATGGTACAAGGTTCATTTCTAGATGCCTGGGTGGAGGGATTCTCTTGATAGGATCACTAGATGGCATGTAAGGCGTCTCTATATTGCGATATCTCTAGGAAACGATGGCTATAATGCCCATATTTGTTGCAGAGAGTGCATGCATGATTGGTCTGCAGCATTCTTCCTTTACCTTCAGTGGTATGTTCCTTTTTACGAGAACGCGGCGTTGTGACATCTGTTTCGGAGCTAAGGAGTGGTATTAATTCATCCAGCTCTGGATAGATATGGGTAGGGTGACCTATTACGTCACATATGGTGAATATTGGTGATTCCCATTGAATGGCGAGGGTCACCATATTATTTCCTATATTTTGGGTTTTCTTAGCTGTGATCACCGGTTTTGCAATGGGAATTTCCTTTGCAGGGGTGGTCCCAACTATTTCTTGGATGGGTGGATGCTCCTCGAGGTTGAGGGGCTTCAACCCTATGGCACTAACATGGGTGGCTACTATTCCAGAAGGGGGGACTAGGTACCAAATTGGGAATGCCAACAATATGTTGGGTAACACCTGTGTTACCAAAACCTGCTGGGAGACGAAGCCAGCTCGAGGGTAGAGGGAAGGGGTTTAGAAGGTGGCTTAGGTTAGAGAGGCTTCCGTGGATGATGCCTCAATGTCATTACTACTAGTGTCCATGTCCTGAATAGCTTCGGCACTTGTTGTGGACATCATGCATACCGGAGCCCCTATGGCGTTTGGTGATGACTGAGGGATAATGGAAGGATCTCCTAGGAATGACCCTAGAATGGGCGATGGTTTGAATTGGCTAGGGCCATATTCTTGGTATCGTGGATGCATATCTGTGGATGTACCTACATAGGGTAGGATTACATCAATGTTTGTTAGGGGACGCTTCTCACTATGCGTCAGTTGGTCTACGGTAATGATGCGGTCCTCGTGGGGGAACGTCATAATGCGGAAGACGGACGAGGCTATGGCAGACATGGCGTACATATACCTCCACTTGAGGAGTATATTGTAATCCAAGTGAGCATCCAATACTTCAATGTCTATGTGGATTGTCTTCCGGATAAACAGACTGGGACATTTTGGTAGAGGCCGATGGGAGTCGAGTGACGACCATCGTATGTTCAAAGCATGATGACTGAGGGTTTTAGTTTGGGAGAACCTAACTTCTGCAAAAAAAAATTGGACATGATGCATGTGGATGCACCCTCATCTATCACACATCGGTGGATGGTGATATTCTGCACTGATACTGGTATTTGGAACGTGACCATGGAAGGAAACTGGGGGGTGGCTTTGTCTAAGTAAAACGCCATCAGGCGTGTATCGTCAAGATAGATAGCACCTAATGCGGAAATTAGGGCTTTCTATTGTTTTGGGCATGACTGCAGTACTTCTAGAGCTAACATAATAGTCGAAGATTGTGCTAAATTGTCCACAATACTATAATTATGGGCCACTTTGGAGTAGTTTCTTGCTCGCCTATTAGGTCCCTTTTCCATTTTCGGCAATGGTTCTATAGGCATCTTTGAAATGGTCAAAGGTGTAGTCAGTGCACTGGTACTTCCCCTGATGTATTGGTGTCTGGTGGGGTGTTGTAATTGCAATTCCATGTTTGGAAAAACATCTCTTCTCCAGTCATGTAGATTTCATGGCTGCTTTTCTCGGAACATTCTGTATTTTTCTGGTGAGTGCTAACCGTCCCTTGGTTCGAGAAAGGTTCTTGCAACACGATTGGTTGTTGGGAAGATCCTCCTCATCCTCGGTTACTATGTAGCTTCTTCAGCTTAGGGAGATTGGGACAGCGGTGAGTATAGTGACCGTACTCACCACATATCGAATAGGAATGGTGTGTTTGAAGAGGTGGCTTTTTTCTTTGTCGTTGGGCATTACTTGGCTCCTGTTTCTAGTTCCGGTTGTAGTTACCTCTAGCCTGGGATCGCAGTGGCCATTGTTGGTTACTGCCCCCCTGTCCAAGGTTCCATTTTGGCTTGTTTTTAGTTTTTTTTTTTCACCATGTTGGGAGGGTAGTTGTCCTAATTGTATTGGTGTGGTTGGTGTTGGGATGGCTGCATAAAGTTCACCTGTGCGTTGTTTTTCATAGGTGGGTCGTGTACTAGGGACTGAGTGTAGTGCGGTCTCAAGTTTGCACCTGATTGTTGGAGGGGAGTTCTTTCGTCATTTTTTATTTCTGCATACTGATTCCCCTGAGTCGGAGGGTAAGGTCCTCCCTGGTGATACACTGGTTCCCTATTGGTCAAATTTTTTTGATGCATATGATGACTTTGAAAACCGGATCGAGGCACATTTTGGGTAGAACTGTATGTGTAACCGGGGTTTTAACTACTGCTGCCTAGGTAACATTGGGTTATTGACCCAATTATCCCGTTTGTAGAGTTTGACGCACCTGGGAATTATTGATAAGTTTGCAGACTTGGGGCGTTAGGTAGGATGTTGTAAATGTATCCTGACTGCGTATAAATTAGCTCAAGAGTCTAGGCTTTGCTGATTGCGTCCTCTTCAGATGTTGGATTCTGTTGCACCATATCCTTTGAAATATCTGCCGTAAGAGTTTTCAAGAACAAATCTAAGATCACCCAGTCGTGAAGTTTAGCTTTACATAAACTACGACGCCACCTCCATTCATGGAGAGGGTCCAAGATGTGGACGACGGAGGTTTGTCTAAAATGAGTCAATAATTCCATTCCAGAATCATGGTGATTGGGTAACTGAAAATATGTTAGGAATGTGGTAGCGAGGGTGCTAAAGGTTCCAAGTGAAGCTAAGGATTTCTCCACGTACCATTTTACGGCTACTCCTATAAGAGCGCGTTGAAATAATCTCAATCAAATAGTGTCATCAATGATATTGCTCGATTAGCACCACAGGTGAAAGTTCATGACATGATTACCTAGGTCTTTGGCTTGCTTGCCTTCGAACTTTGGTATATCCCAAGGGAGCTTCATGGGCATAAGATTCCATGTAGGATCTTGCGCGATGGGATCATTCATCAACTTGGTTAAATCAAGCAAATTCAACGAAGCTAAGAATGGTGACTGAGAGGTTGACACCATTCAAATGTGTGAAAACACAAAGTTTTGGTTAGAATGAGGGTTAGTTTGCAATGTACCCTGGTGTGTATTCAGTTGGATTCCCATATGGGATGCACTCCTCTACCCCCTGGGGGTTGTGGGAGGAGTGGTATGAGGAGTGGTTTTGGGAGACCGACTAGGGTTCCCAACTATGACTACCTTGATGAAGGACGAACCGATAATGGTGGAAGTGTTCCGTCTTTGACGCCTGAAAGGAAAAAGACTTGGAACCCCTTCCGGTAATGGGGGGAGGTCCAAAAGGCGTTTGGATCGACGAGGTTCCATTGGGACCTGTCAAATGTTACCCAGGTTTGGTTTTGGAAAACTTTGGGAAGATAGAGTCTATGATCAAAGAAAAATTCTTGTCACATACATAAAACAAAGCAAAAAATAAAATAGATTTCCCTTTAAATTAATCTACGTGATTAAGAAATCAAAAAAGTGGTTTTTATTCGTTTGTGTATGATACTCAAAATCCCAGAAGAACTATATGTCCTCACACACTCAAATGTAACTGGGCCTTAAGAATATTGCTTGTTAATGTTGGCACAACGTCCCGTAAGAGTGCGTGACACCCCCAGTCAACCAAAGAGAATCCACTAATGTAAGGGTAGAGGGTCTAGCACTTGCCTGCATCGTCACCTATAAGGTAAAGTTTGCCATATTTTTTGGCCACTAAGAACCATCGTCCCATGTGAGCGTTCAAGTTCTGGGCTTCTTGGTAGTTAGCTAATAATACTGAGTATCAACAGGGTCAGGTAGCCCTAACTAATTCTTCATGCACTATGCCTAATCCTAACCCCCTCTGAAATGGGTCTCTATCGCACTCAGGTTTTCTTTGTCGTGGGCTGATAGGTGGATTTGAAGATCCTTAAATACACAACTTCTATGTTTCAATATGAAGTATGGTCAAGGAGGCTTATTGCATGCCTACCCCTTTGATCCTAACTTAATCTATAAATTCTTTTGTGAGCCTTGTAAGGAGAATTTAGTGAGTTCGGTTAAGTTAGTCACTACAAGAAAAAAGGAAATTGGTGAGGGGCGAAAAATGTCACCATAAGCTCATTGGTGAGGGTCAAAAGAGCCTTCGTCACCAAAAACTGAACGTCACCAAAGGTGGCGTCGCTGAAAGTATAGGTGTTGTGGTGACATTCAAGGTCCGTCACCAATAATGATTTATAATGATGGATTGTGACCGTCACCATTTCATATGAGCAATGGTGACGGACAATAGCCTTCGTCATGAAAAAACTGAACGTCACCAAAGGTGGCGTCGCCAAAAGTATGTGTTCTGGTGACATTCAACGTCTGTCACGAATATTGATTATAATGACGGATGATGACCGTCACCATTTCATATGAACAACAATGATTTTTTGTGATGGGCCCTTCATGACCATCACTATTGGTGCATATATATGGTGACGTTCATTGACCGTCACCATTTCATATTTGGTGAGGGTCAAAAAATGTCATGATAAGCTCATTTGTGACATCAAGGTTCATCACAAATAATGACTATAATGACAAACATTGACCCTCACCATTTCATATCAACAACAATGATTTATGGTGATGTACCTTTCATGTTCATCACTATTAATGCGTATATATGGTGGCATTCGTTAACCGTCACCATTTCATATTTTGGTGAGAGTCGAAAAATGTCACCATAAGCTCATTGGTGATGGTCAAAAGAGAATTCGTCACCAAAAACTGATCGTTGTCATTCCCTATTAATATCAGGGCACGATGGAATCGAACCACCAACCTCCTGCTTGTGAAGCAGGTGCTCTTCCATTGAGCTAGCACCCTTTAAAGAATTAAACTTTAAACTAGAAATTGTTGGTTGCCTAGTAAGACTCAATTTCAGCATCTAGAGCAGATCATGCAATCATACTTGTGGTCAAAGTATGGTGGAAAGTAAAATATTCCAAAAGGATGGGGGGGGCTCATCCCTCACCCAACATGTTGAAAAATAACATTGCAACATGGAGGCTATTTTGCAGGGATGCGGGGTGGATCTTTGGTTAGTCGTTACAGTAGTGTCAACCACAAAGGCTTTAACCTTTGTTGCTTTAGCATAATCTATTAACTCCAACTCTCAATGCAAGATGGGGTGCCGGTTGATCTAGAAGACAAGTGAGCACACAAATTACACCATTTCTAATCTGTTTGGAAAGATAATCAGGACCACTATTTAGTTCTCCTTCAATGCCGAGCTCACTAGTGTGCAACCTTGTTTGGAAATTGTAGCTATCTGGTCAACTCTTCCTTCATTGGGATTTGGTAGTGATTGAGCGTCTTTGCTATGCTTTCCCTAGGAAGATTAAATGTAAGTTTGTTTTTAAGGAAAAAATTAGTAATTTGTCTACTTTTTGTTCCATGTCATGTAATGAGGTACACGACTAGCTATTAACCAAGGGTGAATTATTGATAAGAGATGCTCAATATTTATATTCGGTAACCTATACAGACTTTATTTCTGCTTTACTAGTCTTACAAAAGGGGATACGGATATAAGATCCATTTTATATACACTTCCACCTTTTCATTTACTGTTTTTAAATAATTTTTCGTAAATATAAGAGATGTTTCGACAACAAAAATAATGGATGACCTACACTAAAAGCTGCTAATTTTCTTGCATTCTTCAACTGTGTTGGAGCAGAAAATAATGACAGCCACTCGATAAATATGCATGCCATCAAGAATAGAGAATTATATAACTATGCTGAGAATTGACCTAACCATGGTGAGATGTCATACAGTCCAAAATTGAAGCAATTGATGTCCTGCGAACATGAGCCACAGTTGAGGCATACAAAACAATGAACTAATTATGGGACATGTTGGCATATTCAATATATTGCATTGGAGACAAGTGTCTTCAAAAGTATTGGGGATTGATTAACAAAGTGAGAAAACCTATCAAATACTCCAGAAAAAAGGGTAACTTCATCAGGTTAACCAATTCTGGGACATGTTGGCATATTCAATATATTGCATTAGAGAAGAGTGCCTTCAAAAGGCTTGGGGATTGGTTCATGGAATGAGAAAACCTGTCAGATACTCCATAAAGATGGAGAACTTGGTCAGGGTCACTAAGTTCACCTACTTTAAACCAACAGTGCATAAATGAATTCCAGTAAAAAACGCTAGTGGACTTTGGACTTTGGACCCAAGTGACCACTCCAGCCTAAGAAAACTAAGGAGCTATATTAAGGTTAATAAAATAATTTTTTTGGTAAAATACATGCATTTTGGAGTTCTGGGATTTTGTAATTACTACTTCACTTTAGTATCGTAACAAATCACATAATCATGTTGTGAATTTTTGTGTCTAATGCAGATGATGCAGAATACCAAAATGCATGTAGTAAAGGCTCATAATACCTCGTTTCCCTTCTTAAAATATCTTTGTTCGTTGTTTTTTAATATCACCCTCGTGATGGTTGGAAACTTTGCACCACAATTGTTGATTCTTGGTCATTTCTTGTGTCTTAATAGAATCCGGTAGAAATAGGTGGTCTATTCCATTACTATGGCAGCCACTAGAAGTTCATAGCTTTGAGGTATCTTGTGCTACATTCCTAGTTTTGAGTACTGCAGCAAACTGTGGAATATTTTTGATTTGCTGGGTTGATGTATTGAAGGAAACTTTTGTGAAACTTAAATTGTTGTTGCCAAAATAGGCGCCACAGCTAAAGGCATACAAATTAATTAACTGCTAGCACAAGTTGGGCATGTTCATTATATTGCAATAGATAAGAATACCTTCTAAAGGCTTTGTAGAAATGATTGGCATAGTTACACACCTATCTAGATAATATATAAGGTGATTAGGCTCAATAATTCAATGGCTTGCAGAAACAACGCATGTAGTTATGAAAATGAATTATCAAAAACTAGGGATTGTGGATCTCAAGTACGCATTAACTGTTGTAGCTTACACCAGGAACTTAAAATCTAGCCAAATGAGACCACTATTCAAGGAAATAACAAAAAAATGTTATAGCATTAATGCATTTTGCTAAATCACCAAACTGCTAGTAATAAATAATTGAAATTTTGGAGTTCTAGGATTCTGGAGTCTATGGTTACTACAACTTCTTGGTTACTATGGTAGATGGAAAAGAAACCAAATATTCATGTGTTCATTAAGGCTCATATGAGCTGGTAAGTGGGCCTTTGTTTATGTGAATTCAAGTATCATTATTGTGAAGGTCTGCAAATTTTCCAAAAAATTGAACTGGTCCTACTTATTGCCTATTTCCAGTGCAGCTTAGATAAAAAAATTGATGTTAAGAGGTGGTTCACTCCATTAGTATGATGACTAATAGTTGGCAGTTTTAAATACTGTAGAATATTTTGGACAATGTACAATATACTAAATTAATATGTTTGTTGAAAATTTTTCTTAATCACAAATTGTTGTACATCCAAGATAGTTGCCACCTGACTAGGATGACTAAGACCATTGTAATTCTTACTCACTGAGCTAGTAGTCACAACTTGTCTCCTTACCTTAATAGAGCTGTGAAAATTGGTGGTTGTACTTCAGTTACTAGGGTGACTGCAAGACTATGCACCTAAGTCTTAATTGATTGTTGACATCAAGATGATTGAGCTCATGTTCTCTTGATCTATCCACACATACTGATTAGTTTATTTGAGACATACTGATAAGTTTCTTTGAGCCATGGTGTGGGTTTTGTTGTATTCATTTTACTTGACTCTAGGATCTCATATGTCATACATACCCCTTGTGGGCTGTAATTGTAATTATCTCCAGAAAACTACGGTCCATGATCAAGTATCTTACCCGCTATCAGATTAACGAAGAACTCCTCGTTGGTTTCAATTTATGGAAACTAGACAGTTTGACAGAACCTTTTAAAGGAATTATTGGTTTCCACATTAACATTTTACTTTTACACTACTGAAAAACCAAGTTTGGGACATAGATTTAGAAAATTAAAACCTGCTACCTCAATTTAAAGGAATTCAGAATGTATGGTGTGTGTTCTCTGGTGCATAGTTCTATAGAAGTAGTCATCTAGGAATTTTAGTGTTCAGAATATTTCACTTAAATTCCCAGCATAGATTTATAATCAACCATAGCCCTTTGAAAAAATCCTAAAAACTAAAAGTTGATAATGTAATCCTTGATAAATTTAGGTTCTTTGAGAAATCAAGAAGCCAAAATATTGAAAGGTTCTTCATAGTTGCATCAGTTAATGGCTCTTCGAAGTGGGTTGTATAATAATATTTCTGTGTATGCCAATGCACAGGAAAGGGAAAATCTCTCTTATATGCGAGATTAATAGCAAAACATGTGAGTATTCATCTATGAAATTGGTGTCCTGGTACAAAAAAAAATAATGGGTGTTGTAAGCAAGAATAAATGTGGGTTTTCATCCCCATCAACCCACAACAAAAATCAATTGGTGGGAGCTTGGGTATTGAATGTAAGTGTCTGATGAAATGTCAATACATGGTTTTCTGACCTTGAACACTATTGTTTCATGTTGCGTGCTTAAAGGGGATGGTGAAGCAGCTTTGGAATTTTTTTGCTAAGGACAATATCAAGGAAGAGCAATTTCAATAGAAATCTAGTGAAATGGAGATCAGATAAATTTGTGGCATGTAGGGAATGATGCACAAGACAAATACCAATCAGAGAGATTCTGAAAACAATGCTATGAGATGGTGACATGTGGATGTCGAGAGACTCTAAAGACTCTGGCATGCTGCACAAGTATAGGGATATGAGGCAAAAAATCTGAATTTATTTCTTTAACTCTCTTCTAAAACCCTGACCCTTGGTAATGGTTTAATATCATCAATATTTTTCATATAGCTATGCCATCATTTCATTTTGCACAGACAGTTGTGTGGCTAGAATGACGGCTTGCATTGTACATTTTTTTAGATGCAAGAGTGCTACTGCTTATCAATTGTTGGGAATGACTGTCTCCAGGGTGTAGTCAATTAGCTAATGATTCCATTGATAACAGGTTTGATTCAGACATCAATAGTGAATTGAATCCACTATTAAAAGAAGACAAAAATTTTCACATGGACTATTTATTTTTGTCTCCTTCCATTCAAACAGATACAATTTCGTTTTTATTGTTGAAGACAGATCTAGAGGCTTTTTTGGTCCATATCATAATTATATGGAAAAAAAGATATGGTTGTATCTGCCTGAAGTTCTATTAGGAACTACCCGTAAGGCCAAATTTGGTAATAATCAATTGAGTCTGAGTCAATGCTAGAAAAAACCCCTGCAATGATTCATGTAACAAGGGGCATTTTTGTAACATTAAGTCAGCAATGCTGTAAACTTAATATAGATATCCTTTCACTTCAAAGCAGTGATGCAAAGTTTGGTCAAGAGCTTTAGGGAGGGTGAAGGTTTCTTATTGTTCTAACTTTATGAAGCTCAAGTCTAGGGCACTTAATAATATTAATACAAGTTAATTGTTTCAAACTATTTGATTGTGAGGACAAGTTGTCTATCATTGAATGGATTGGTTGTATTGGCTACATTATGTGATGAGAATGGTGGTGTATATAAAGCATGGTTAAATATAACAGAACCTTGAAATGTTGTCAACATGTTCAATAGACTAATAATTAGAGTTTGGGGGTTGATTAATGTTAAAATGAAGCTATTCACTAAATCTCTTTTCATGTGGTTGCAACCTGCATGTGGAATTTTATGTTGGCCATCAAAAAGTTACTAGTATGCTTAGAGGAATTCATTTTTCTAGTTGTATGCTTGGGAAAGTAAAGTATAGGATTGCAAAGTTCCAGAGCTTGGGGTGTTGTTTGAATTATTCATGCAATTTGATTAGTGAACTACAACAGTTATGCCCCTCATTAATTATAACTTGGTGTATTGGACCACCAAACCATCACATGGAATAGAGTGGAGGATGAATGGAGCCAAGCTGTCTTTAAAAGCACCTTAGTCTATAAGTTTTCCCTCAGGGAAGGCACCATCATAGTATTCTCCAATCATAATATGGATGTAGGTTTTTGACAAAAACTGATGTCAAAACTGTGATTTGTATAAACTGTCAAAGTATGGATGGTCTAGTGCTTCTTTTTCCGAGATCCTCTTTGCAGGATCATACTGCAACATTTTCTGCACATGTGCAATATTTTCAAGGATGAATATTATGCTGACTTTCAAGAGCTACTTCATCCAAAATCTCTTGAGAGTGAATGCATAAGCGGTTAAAGGCATTAATATCTATAACAAGAGATTCAAAAGGGAAATGTAAATGTTATCTTTAGATGATAAAACCATTTTTGACCAAAAATGAAATTAGATGAATGCAAGATCAAAGTAACTTGAAACTCACGGAAAGAAGATCCACACCATTTTGATCCAAATTGAAAACGACTTTGGAAAGATCTTGAGGCCTCCATTGAGGAAAATCATGCCAGTCGCTAAGCTGAGTCACACCTGGCCATAGTTGTTCGTTAGGAGTTCCTAGCAACCTGCTTGCATTTGTATGTATAGACCAGAGGAAAATTGTTATTTTGAGTAGAAATGTTTTTCTATTCCACGACTCCCAATATGAAGGAATTGATAATTGGCCAAAGCTATTTCTTGGATAATCCTTCAAGCATAAATCATCATATGAATATTTGGGAGCTCTACTTAGATGTGAGAAGAATTTCCCCTGCCACTCTTTGGGCTCTTACCTGAATATGTTTATAAGTTGCTGTATTTGAGAATCTCCAGCAAAAAGTGCTTGCAGATTACATAGTTCAGCTGGAACAAAGAACAATCTCTAATAATTCCCATGCTATCAAACACTGTAACTAATTTTTGATATAAAAAATTTGCATATTGAATAATATCATACCAAAGATGCAACCAAGATACCATACGTCTAATGCCATAGAATAGCACTTGGCACCCAACAGCACTTCAGGAGCTTTGTACCAAAGAGTAACAACCTGAAAATGAAAGCTTCAGAGAGTTCAAACACCTACTTCTCTTATGCTTAATGTAACTGCTAAAAACTAAGAAATATGTTCTACTTTATGTTGGACTATGCATAGAGAATCATAGAGTGCATATGTCAATGGCACGCATTATGCATAAAATGGGCATGACCCTACAGAGTTGTGAATATGTGCATGCTTTCCAATATAACTTTTTACGACTGTAATCTCTATCATGAAAAATATGCAGACAATAGCATAAAGGCAAGCACACCTCAAAAGTATAGCTCTTAATAGGTACTGTGCAAGCTCTTCCAAGTCCAAGATCTGCAATTTTCAGCAACCCCATTTTTTGATCTACCAAAATATTCTGTGGCTTCAGATCCCTGTCAGACACATATACGTGTAGAATAAGAAATCATGCATTTTCTAAGTCGAACAACTAGAGGATGAAACTGGAATTGATCTAAAGAGAAAGAACCTATGAAGCACCCCGTGGCTGTGACAATAGGCAATACCCTTACATAATTGGAACATATAGCTCTGCACTCACTCAACATAAAACATGAGAGAAAAACCATGTCACTCCAATTATGCCCCTCATCACTTGTGTGTTATCAGAACTGAATAGGATTGTTCGTAGAATTGAAATCAAACCTGAATACACCTTGGAGACATATTGGTATTGCATTGGCAGTGTGCATCAATGTGTTTTTTGAGATCAGAATCTGCATATTCAAATACCATAAACAGTACGTGCTTTCCTTTGCCATTAAATGAAGCCTTTACATCCAACAACCTGCACGCCGAATGGTTTATTTGGGCCTTTGGCTCCAATATAAGTAGAAAGTTATTTTTCTTTAATTATTAACAATCACGATATGAACTAATACTCCAATATCATAAACATCTATAGTGGTCACTACAAGATTATGCATGCATCAAGGAACAATAAAAAAGGGCAGTCTATAACAAAAATCATACTAAAGCCTCTAGGGCCAACCCCCTCCATATGTTTGCGGAAATTTAAGCAAGTATCAAGTTCCAACAAAAGAACACATTGTAAAAACATGTATTCCAGCGAAGCAATTTGCAGACGACATCTTCCAGGCCCTCCTACAGTGCCATATCAACCTATTTCTCCTAGTAAATAACATCGCTAATGTAAGTATGAGCCTACCAAGTACCAATGACAATCAATTAGATTCCATAAGATTCACATAAGAGCACCTGTAAGATTACAAAGTACATATAGTAATTCCATATCCCCCCTAGTGCTGTGCTTCTCTAATGTTTCTCACATCTTGCATCTTTTCTTTGAGGGTATTCAAGGACTGCAGTTATTCAAGGGCTGCAAGTTTTATATACATATACTCATCAAAACTAGCTATTGGAATCAGAGCTGCAGAACTGGTCTAATATGTCCGACTCATGGCATCTTTTTCGCCATTAGAATTAATCTGATGACCACTCTTACAATTGCAACTCACATAAGGTCATCCATCAAACACTAACTATCAGGAATTCAAATTGTGGCAAATGAAGTCTGATTCTACCAATTTATAGTATCCATTTTGTTGGTTTTAGCCCTAATGCAGTATCAAACACTAGAATAACTAAATGATGAGCTCCGCATTGCATGAGGTCACCATTAAAAGCCTCGCTTTTACGAAAACACAATGGTGCATGATACCCAAATTTTTAAGCTTCTATCCGACCAGCCATCTTTGAAGGCTGACAGTAGACCAGGTAAATATGTCATTATAACCCAAAATAATGTGCATAGTGTTAGTTTCACCTTGTTACTCCAAGTCATTTTCTTCAGTAGCAGTGTGATCAGCAGATCCCCGCCAGCTTAGATCCTTGTGCATAATTGTTTTGTTCTTGATGAGGAAGGTGTATTAATGAGGACACAGTAGTCGTTAATAGGCACAGGAAAGGCCCATGCATATTCCAGATTGCAAAGGCACAGATCCCAATGCAAGGAGGTGCATGCACGATATATATTTGGAGGGTGAAGATCTCAATGTGGGTAAGATGCATTACATGATTTTGTATATTCTGAGAGGACAGAGTTCCCAGGGTAAGTAGGATGCATGGTGAAATATTATTTCTTTCTTCTCAAGATGAAGATTTAGGATGAGGAGTTAATGCATATAGCACAAAATGGTTATCTACACCCTGGGAAGCCTTTGTGCAAGGTATCTGTTCTCGTGAAAACTACTCGAAAAGCTTTATGATGGCTTCATCCAAAAAGGGAAAGTTGCAACCAAAGTGGAGGAGTTCCAAACTCAAAGCCTAGCTCTCATCCATAAGGTGGGCAGAGGTGGTAAGAAAGCAAAATCTGGGAGGGATCAAAAGGGTGAGAAGGAAGAATCATGTTCTGCAAATCAATAGAAGAAAGACTTGAGTCATGTGAAATGCTTCAAGTGCTACAAGATGGGCCACTATAAATATCAATGTTTTGAGAAGAAGAGAGCCAATCAACAACAAAAGCAATTTGTTAGGAGTGTAGAAGCTTCAGCCAAAGGGGATGAGTTATCATCCAAGCTTAAGACCACTTTCTCCATGGTTTTGCGTCTTTCTACTAACACCATTTATGGGGTAGGGTGGTATGTTGACAATGGAGCCTCTAAACACGTGACCTTCAACAAGAAGGCTTTCTACAAACTTCAAGAATCAGAGGATGCGAAAAAGTGGCATTAGCAATGATACCACTTATCCAATTATCAGAATGGGATGTCCCCTTTCGCATGGCTTCAAGTCTTGTTCTAGAGTTACACGATGTTTAGTATGATCATGGTTTGACTAAAAATATTCTTTCAATTTCATCAATGATAGATCTGAAGGGTGTGGTTGAGATTAATGATCAAGAAATCATCTTTAGAGATGGAAACCATGAACATGGTCGATTTTTTGCCAAAGGAGTGCAAGAAGGTCGCCTTTACAAGTTGCATGTCGATCCAATAAAACATGATGCTTTAGTGCATGAAAATTAAAAGTTGTGCAATCTATGGCACAAGCAATTTGATCACCTACTCTATGTTGCACTTCCTATCTTCAAGGATATGGTGCAAGGATTGCCAAAATTCAAGATTGAAAAAAACTAGAGTGTGCAAGGGTTTTGTACTTAGCAAGCATGTGAAGAACACTTTCCCAGGCAATTAGCATAAATGAAGAGAGGTTCTTGATCTAATCCATTTAGATGCATGTGGAACTGTTACCCCTCATTTCAACAAGGGTACATACAGACATTTCTTCACTTTGCATAACGCCACCGTAAGCCCAAGGATACAATTCAAAGCCTCATAGGTCATGTGAGTTTTTGTATTAGGGTGTTCTAGGCCTATCATGGTAGACCATGGCCGGTCCCCTTGGTTCCCACTTTTAGCTCCTTTCATCCTTGATAGGATTGGAAGACTTGGAGTGGATCACATTGGAACTCATGGTTTATAGGAGCATATAGTTATGTAGGTGTGATTGCAATTGTCGGGGCCAATCCAACCCATGTCGTGCATACATATCTCTTACCACATGGTCATGTATCATAGAGTCAACATGCATCCTTGGCCTTGTTGCAGTATTTACCAGACATTTCTCAACATGGAAATCTCACAATTCTCAGCAAATCATGTTTCCAAATGCATTTTTTCCCCGAAGTAAAAAAGTCAACTTGGTCTCAAATTGCTCAGAATAAAATATAGATGACATGCCACATGGAAATTTTTGCAAAAGATGAAGGCATCACTCAAAGAATAGCAATCAAAGGTGATCCAATGATGGATGGGGGTTCCAAGTGGCAAAACAAGGTCAAATTTTGGCATGAAGAGACAATATTTAGATAAAAGTTCTCTACAAAATTGGTCGAACAAACCCCAAGCAATGTTGTCAACAATGAATCGGTCATTGAACTAGTCAAACCCTAAACCAACAGTCAGTCCGGAATAAAAAAAAAATCAAACCAAAAAACTGGTTAACCTAAAAATACATAAAACATTCAAATTTAAAGAAAAACATATATATTCATGTGCATCCATATGAATCCAAACCATTTATACACAAATATGCAAAAGTTCTCATTTATATAGCAAGAGAGCATATAACCAAAATATAACTTAGTGCAATAGATCTTTGAACCAAAATTACATCAAAAAAGAGGCTCTACATGGCCTCTAGTGTCAAAAAGAAAAAAGCATGCTACAACAAATATCTATATATCATGAAAATCATAGCCTATATAGGGATCCTCATCATCGATGTCAAGCATTAAAATAAGATAGAAAAAGTTTAACATGTCAAATGAAAATCAAATTTTTTTTTGAGTTATGGGTATATTTTTACTAGGGTCATGATAGAGGATTTCAACAATCAATGCCACTAACATAAAGGTACACAGAGGGCTTGGTTCTCTTCATTAAATGCTTGCTCCATACCCTCATACGCAACAAAATCAAATAGAAACACTGCAATCCCCCCAAATCCTAAAATACTAAAAATAGTTAAGTCTATTGGATTTTGAGTGGAATCTAAAATTCTACTTTCTCCATATGAAATCCAATGAGGTTGGAATCACTTAAACGTCATAAAACAATTAAAAGTAATGTTAAAATTTAAGTAGAATGTTCTCTTTTACTTTAAGAATTTAACATTACCATTAATTATATAGCATTAGAGGGCCCTATTGTTGCACAAACTAACAGGGCTTGTGAATAGGCAAAAGCTAGAGGGCACAACAACACCTGGGACATAGGCCCACTATCACCATAGACTAAGTCCCCTACTCTTCTCAGATTTTCACCGACAAGAGGAATCCTAGTAGAATTCACTTGTGATATATGTATCAATGATAGGTTTAAAGTGAGGCAAGGTAGCTCATTCAATGGAAAGGTTCAACAAAAGTGCAAGCTTTGGGAGAAGCTATTTAGACTTTCCACGAAAAAACCCTTCGAAAATAAACTACACGAGACCTAGGGTTGAAATTTAACATGATATATATGTGCATCCAAGGTCATGGTAAGAGAGAGAAAAGGAAATTAATGATTTACTTCACCAATAACTAAAGAGATTGCCTTCAAAGAATCCCTAAGTTGAAGGATTAGCCTCTAGGTGCCCCTCTTGATGTGATAACTAGGGCATCAAAATTTATGGAGAATTCACTACGGGAATTCCACCAAAAATTAAGCACCTTTAGAGGAGACACAAAGGAAGATTTCTATCCAAGAAAAACTCAAAAATTCCTCCTCTATTGGAATTCGCACCAAGCCCTAGATGAGCCTCCTTACCCTTAAAGGGACGAAGAAAGAAAGGGAATTTTGTGGAGAAAAATTAAGAGTGATCACCAAGGGCAAGACTAGTGCCTAGACCATTGGGAGGTTGAAGTCATGGGAACTTTGATTTGACCAAATCATCCTTCGAGGAGGCCTAAAGAGGAAGCCCTAACTACCCCTTCAAGCATTTACCCTCTTCAATTCAAGTTAATGAAGTTTCATGGATTAAATATATTTAGTATCCACTAAGAACATTCTTTTCACATCATCAATGAATAACACATGAAAAATTCTCAAGATTACAACTCTAGAACAATATTCAATAATTAGGACAAAATTTCAGCAAGAGACAATATTCCATGCATTAGACATTAGTGAAAATCATAAATACATCATTAAATAGCACTTACAAGACAATGTGAAATATATCCATCCATTAACAAGACATTCGAGGCTCCATGAGAGATAGCGAAAATGATCCAAACATCAAAATTCATCGATAAACATCCAAATCATCTCCAAATTGCGGGTCTGAAATCTCTAATGAGGTATGCGAAAATCCCAAGTATGATGGTATGAGATGAGAATAGGTCTCGACTCTCAACTATTTATACAAATGTTATGAGTTCAAATTACACATGACAAAGCCCCTCTAACATGCTTAATGTGCTAAGTAACCCACCCATGGTTACAATCCAAACATGATAGCTTTAAAATTTATTTTATTTCTCTCCAAATCCCACGCAAGGTTGATGTCATGCATGCGTGGAGGCCTAGAGAGGCAGTGTGAAGGCCTCTTATGCTAAAATAGTGGCAACCTCAAAAATCATGATGAAGAGGGTCATATGCTGCAAAACATCTCTGGGACCCCTATTTTGGGTTTGGGGCTCCAAAATGGGTCTCATGGATCTCCAACTGGCTCAAAATCAAATCAATTCGATGCTCCATCAATGAGGGCTAGAAGATGACACATGCCCTCCCATGTCTCCCTAGGAAAGACATAACCTTCTCTGGGCCAAGTGTCAGGTGCAATGTGTAGCTACTTGGGGAAACATGGTCCAAGTGCATCATCCTCTCAAATAATTGAGGCACGAACAAGAAAATGGTGGTGTTGAAGAAGCCCATGGTGTGGCAATCAATGTTTTACATGAATGGAGGCCCATGGCTCTTAACGCTCAGCCTAAAAATGCCATTGTGATCCTCTGGAGGGCTTGGATCCAATATAGGGAGGCCAAATCCAAGATGAAAACCCACCTGCAATCATATATAATATTCAATGTGTCTCCTCACCTTCAAATACAATGATTCATTAGTGTAATTGAGTAAATAATCTTGTTAATCAAGGGCAAAAATGAGAACTTCATAGTGGGCTTCCCTTCCAAATTTGGGGTTTTGAACATGTAATAGTGTTACCTCCCTTGGTAGGTGGCTAATGAAGGACCCTTTAGGCGGTTTCAACCTCTAAGGGAATGACATGTCCAAGGTACATCCTTCAAATGGCAAGTGTCATGTGAAATAATGATGGAACAGAATGGAGACAAAGGGAAGGCTCCAAGCCACATGCCATGGTAAAAGGGTAGCTATGATGAGGAGAGCCCATACCAAGGTATATGAATGTAGGAGGGAGTAATCACAGTACATGAGTTACCCCTGCCTTTGTTTTTCCACCCAACTTCATATGCCTTTTTCCTTTTATTGATTTTCCTTTATTTTACTGCTCGAGGCTCTAGGGGATGAGAGCATGATGTGTAAGATATAGCAACGATTACCCCCTCAAGGTGGGGCAGTTCATCACCCAGAAAGAGTTGGGACATTCCTTAATGATACAGGGGGCACTCATAAGGGCCCTAGGAACCAAGGTGATGGCCATAAAGATAGGGGGTAGAGCTCATGCTTGGCTTTTTCCCACATGCTAAATTTTATTTTCCCGGCCATCTTTTGCATTTTGTGGTACATTTACTATTGTATGTGGCCATATTATGCTTTCAACTTCCTTTTTTAGCTACATCAACCTTCGAGGCATCATTCCAGGCCCGACCAAAGGTTTGGGCAATGAGAATGGGATGTTAACACCTTGTGGACCCAATGGACAAATGTGGACCCAGATAGGAAAATGTGAAAAGGGCTTGTATGAGAGGAGGGGAGCAAGATATATGGCATCGGGAAGCAGGACCAGGCAACCAAAATTAGGGTTTCCCATGTAGTTCCCTTCCTAAAGCTAATAGCCAATAAAGGAGATCCCACGGGACTAGGATTTAGGATTAACCACCTAGTTGAGGTAAGGGAACAAAAGAACAATCAAAGCCCTTCCTTCTTCCAAGTCTCCCAGTAATCCGTGCCCAAGTGTGCCCAAGGAAAACAAGCATAAAAACCCAATTAGTTTTTCTTTATAAAGGCATGCCACCTGAAGAATGAAAATGCCTAGTGGGTGCAGTGGCAACATGCTTACCTGACAATGCCAACAACTGAAGAGTTCATCTCAGACACCAATTTTACTGGTTTCTAAAGAATATAATCCCCAGTAGCAGATATTTTAGGCATTTTCCAACCACTATATTATATTGACAAGAGATTCCCATTTGCAGTGCAATTACACCAAAGAAATCAATGCCAAAAAAATATGCCAATGACTACTCTTCACAACTAAAGGACACATTATATTGAATTCATTCATTTCTTGCTATTTTGTGATCTATTTTTTCTATTTCACATTAATGGCATTCCTATACTACAATATGCATGCATTATGGTACCCATTTTCAATGAATCATGGACAATGAATCATCAAGGCTCATCATTATTGTGGATAATAGCATAAAAATGCATCTATACAGAATATATGCCTTTGTATGAGACCCTTGATTTGCTCAATCCACATCATCTCATACACTTCTTAGCCAACTTGTTAAAGTTTCTTTTAGTTACAGTGGGTACAGACTGAGTAAAGACTTTTTTGGGTTACATTCGTAAGAAAGATAGCTTCTGGCATCAAGCTGTGGAGATTTTTTCATTTTGTTTAACAGAATTAATCTTCGTTCAGAGCAGAGGTTCAACTAGATTCATGTCAGTCACAGAAGTCCCGCGTCTCTCAAAGGTAACGAACTTGGAAGTTTGAAAGATCTGAAATATAAGTCTGCACAGCAGAGATGCTTGGTTATATCAGCTCCTCTATGGTACTTCTATGGTCTCCTTTCCATCGTGCAATATGCACGATACCATGTCAGTCTAAGAAGAAGCGATAGGGATTCTACGGCAAAAGAAACTACAACACATTTGAAGCTTTCAATATTGAAGAACTGCTTGGAGAAAAAGTGCATGGCACTTTGGAACAGTTCTACCGCTATCAACAGAGGTGCCTCAATAAATAGTAAAGATCAAAATCTTGAGTTTATACGACATTCATTAAGATTCATTTTCGAAGAGTAGCAAACAGAAATCATTGCAATTTCATATACCCTAAAAAATCGAATTACATTTTCATTCAGGAGGATTTAGAGAAAGTGTGTACATACCTGGTCAAACTTTAAGGTAACAAGAGCGATGTCTAAGGAGAGGCCAAAAGTAAAAGCAATTGAGGAACCAGATCCATGGAAGAATAAAAAATCCCCCATAGAAGGAATTGCGAGCCCCCTTCAAAAAATCGTCCAGATGGGTGATTCTGAGAGCGTTATCAATAGTGGGCCACCATATCATGACCATATAATCTGTTTGCCAAGTGATTCATCATACATTATTTTTCTTGTCATTTGATGTCAGGGTCGAGTTGGGTTAAGCTTGTGCAGAAAAAGAGCTTGAAGCTCGTTCAATGAACTTGCAAAACTGATAGATCAAAAACCCGACATGAAAGCACAGTGATAAAATTGAAACAGAGTAGTTTACATAGATTTATGAATTAAATAATTGATTTCCTATTGGCGGGAATCATAGGGCGGGACATCGTAATTAAAATGAATGAATATACTATGAAATTATGAAATTAAAATTTGACCAAGGGAAATAAGGGTATAATAAAATAGGATGTGTAGTAATTACTTAAATCACTATTATATATTTAAATTATTAAGGTGACATATTTTTATGAGTAAAATTATAAAATACTATGAAATAATTTAGCATAGGAATTATGGCTAAAACATTTAAGAGTTAGAATAGAGTTTTTAAGTGACCACAAAAAAAATAGTACATATTAGAGATATATACATGGATCATATATATCAAGTTAAATTGATCGCTAAAGCAACATCTTCCTACACCTAGTGTCCTATATGGCCAAGGTAAGGTGCCGTCAAACCAATTATATAGTCATTCGTATATCTTAATTGGAAAATTATTAATGTCACAAGAATAACAAGGGTTGATATGTCAATCAAAATTTAAAATTATCCTCTAAAAACTCATATAGAAAGTGGGGTAACAGGTCCTATGACATCCAACCTGTGATTTGCAATGGGAAATCCTCAACAGTCTCTTTGGAGAAATAATGTCTCATTAAGGGGTTCAATAAGAGGTATGAGGCCCCACCAATTTGATAGTTGAAGAAGTTTGAATATTTGCTTGTCAATTTTGGCCCTAAGTAGGCAAGGCAACATGGAAGGAGGTGACCCCCTTGGAAAAGTTCAAAAGGGGAAGGCCACATAAGGTCTTATATAAAGATCTAAATCCAAGGACCTCCCTCATAAAAATAGTTAGACATGTATTGAAATAAAGTAGATAACGACCATCTAAATCTTGATAAAAGAAAATAGAACATCCCTTGAATCCATAATAAATGGAGCATCTACATATGAGGTGATCCTTTAACTCAATGTTGTGTATATGGCAAAGCTAGAATATGTTATTGAGAAGAAGAATATCTTGATGTCATTAGTTTCAACTAGACACTAATGTAAACCCACTTTGAAACCACCAAGGGGGATCTGAAGGGCAACATCTAGTGCTCTAGTGTGTATGAGGGTTTAAAAATAAGGTCCCCTCTTATTTGCATGAAGTGTTCCCAATACAAATCCATCTTAGTGTCAAGGCGGCCATGAAAAGATGAAGTTCAAGTACTAAATTTATTGTTTATAAATAACCTCTTTAACAACTTGACATAGACATATAATGATGTCATTTACATTGGAGGTGTATGTCACTTGATCATGTTACAACTTTAATCGCTCCCCCACAAAAAGGTGTTATGCTCCCTTGTGATTATGCATAAACCCTAATGGAGAACAATCTCGTGATGTAAAAGAAATTTAAACATGATGTAACTTTAATAGTGCCCTACATTCACCCCTTGGCTCACCACTCATGGAAAACGTGAGGCTATTTCAAGCATTGATGTGGATAATATCATTTTATTTTCGCTTGTGTATAGTATTCTACATTGACACAATTGTGTTTTTTTAGCAAACAAAATATTTGTATCAAGGGTTAGCTCCTTGTGCATTAGGGTTGAAGAGGTTGCATCATTATGAGTGATCTATTCATTGCCAACTCCTTATGTGGGAGAGCACTACAAGCTCCATGTCAACATGAAGTGTAGATATTGTGAGCAATTCTTATTGAGGTTTTGAAAATTATCCAGTTGTTCTACATTTGGTATACATGTTAATAAGGGCATTACCCACAAACACACACCCTCGAGACCAACACCTAGTTCTCTAAAAATCAAATGGTACCAATATTCTTAGTTAGAGGTGAAGGATTCTCCTAATATGTTATTTTTTTGGTTTGATGTGTTGTTTTTTGCCTTGGATACTAAGTGGTGAAGGGCTTCAAGGGTTAAGAGTTAAGGGCCAAGGGTTTGGGGGGAAAGGGATTTAGGGGTTAAGGGCTTAATAATTAAGGGATTTAGGTGTTAGGGGTTAAGGGGTTGGGTTTTAAGGTGTTTAGGGATTATGGATTAAGGTTTAAGGGTCATGAGTTAAGAGAATAAGGGGTTAGTGCTTAGGGGGTTCATAGATTCTATGTTAGGAGTTAATGGCTTAAGGTTTAATGCATCAAGGGGTTGATGGCTTATGAGTTATGAGTGTAGGGTTAAGAGATTATGGCTTCGGGGTTAAGGGATAGGGAATTTAGTGGTTATGGGTTAATGGCTTATTCGTTGTGATAATGGGGCCCCTAATGCCCTTATCACCACTATCGGGGGTTCCTCTTTCAATTCCTCTTGTTACCTTCCCTCCAGGCCCCCTAGCCCCTATGAAATTAGGTCTTAATCCCCCTTCTCATTCTCTAATGTGTGGATTATAGATCTTATTAAATCATGCTTGGACATCCCACTTCTACCAATCCATGCTACATGTGTGTCCCCTAGTCCTGTTCAATACACCACAAAATACTCCTCCCACCTTTTCGGACATATCATTCAACTTATCTTAACATTGTGGGTGAAATTGGTGTTTATGTTGTAAAGTGAACAAAGAAAAAATTTACTTGTTTTCTCTTTTGAGAAGATGTAGAAATTGATTGTCATGATTGGAATGTGCATGCATCAATCTACATTGGGTTGTTTTTCGAGCTTAGACATGAATAATCATTTGGTCATACTCCATACTATCGATGGAATCTAGTATCACAAATTATCGATGGGAAGTTTGAGAGATTCTTTTGAAAGCTTGTGTGTTGTGGTGTTTAGCTCCTGGAGAATGTGTGTGAAAGATAGCTAGTCCAAATAGTTGGGGGGATCTATGATATATTGTAGGATGGGATGTAGGTAGATGTTTTCTATCATGAATTATTGACCCAATTGATCATGATTTTTTAATCCCCCATGATCTATCGGGATTTGACTCTTTTGATGGATGTAATTTCCAAAAGTGTACAAAGAGCAATGAAATCAACTCAGTTGTTGGAGCCTTAAATTTGGTTATACCTTACTTTCTCGCTATAAGACTGGGAGAGGAAGAGTACCATGCCCACTTTGCAGCTAGGTGGGATAACTTGTGCAACACCATCAAAGAAGTCACAAGGGCATCCAAGAGGGTGTGGAGAAATTACCAGAATCCATTATTTTTGTGGTTTAGGATGAATCTTGTCTTCTAAACACTATTTTTTATCAATTCAATTGTGATCTTTGTTAGAATTTCTCGTGAACAAAATGTGTTTTTGTTCCAATCCCACCAGACATGGCTGATTAGAATGCATGGGAAACCTTTATAATAATCTTCCATGATATTGAGTAACTAAGTTTTGAAATTTTCTTCCAAGTTTTAGATAGGATCACGAGCCTATCATGTTCAATTTTTCAAGGGTGGTGGTGATCATGACCTGCACTGTGTTGGGAGAGGAGATAAATAAGTTGAAGAAATATCATCAAAAGACTTGCCTAAAGGATAGATGTTGGGTTGATTCGTAAACTATCATGGATATTTTTCGTGAAAAAAATGTGTTGTTGTTCCAATCCCACTAGATATTGTTGATTAGAATGAATGGGAAACCTTTTTAATAATCTTCCATGATGTTGTGTAACTAAGTTTTGAAATTTTCTTCCAAGCTTAGATAGGACCATGAGCCTATCATGTTCAATTTTGCAAGGGTGGTGGTGATGACCTACATTGTGTTGGGACAAGAGATAAATAAGTGTGAAGAAATATCATCATATGACTTGCATAAAGGATAGATGTTGGGGTGATTCGTAAACTATCATTGATATTTCTTGTGAACAAATCTGTTGCTATTCCAATCCCACCAGATTTTGTTGATTAGAATGCATGGGAAACCCTTTTAATAATCTTCCATGATGTTGTGTAACTAAGTTTTGAAATTTTATTCCAAGCTTAGATAGGACCACAGGCCTATCATGTTCAATTTTTCAAGGGTGGTGGTGATGACCTGCACTGTGTCGGGACAAGATATAAATAAGTGTGAAGAAATATCATCATATGACTTGCATAAAGGATATATGTTGAGGTGATTCGTAAACTATCATGGATATTTATCGTGAACAAAATGTGTTGTTGTTCCAATCCCACTAGATATTATTGATTAGAAAGCATGGGAAACATTAATAATAATAATCTTCCATCATGTTGTGTAACTAAGTTTTGAATTTTTCTTCCAAGCTTAGATAGGACCACGAGCCTATCATGTTCAATTTTGCAAGGGTGGTGGTGATGACCTGCACTGTGTTGGGACAATTAGAGATAAATAAGTGTGAATAAATATCATCATATGACTTGCATAAAGGATATATGTTGAGGTGATTCGTAAACTATCATGGATATTCCACTAGACAGATCATCATAACAGAATAGATAAAACTATATTTAAAAATGAATGAATAAGAGTTTGTGACAGGAAGTGTCAGTGAGTTTCAGGTGTGCTAAGGAGGGAGTGACGTCAAGGCATGCTAGGCAGTGTTAAGGCATGCTAGAGGCCAGGGAAACGTGCCAAGATGTGCCAGGTGCCAGGGTGTGCCAATTCATGCCAGGGCGGAGTGTTTGGGAGTGCCAAGGAAAAACAAAGGAGCACTAGTGTCAAATGCATGGAAATGAATGAATAAGAGTGTGTGACATGGAGTATAAATGAGTTATAGGTGTGCTAAGGAGGGAGTTTAAAGGTATGTAAGTTAGTGCCAAGGAATTCTAGAGTGCTAGGGCGACATGCTAGGATGTGCCAAATGCTAGGGCGTGTCAATGCATTCTAGGGAGTGCCATGGAAACACAAGGGAGAACTAGTTCAAAATGCCTGGTAATGAATGAATAAGAGTGTCTGATAGGGAGTGTCATGAGTTTCAGGTGTGATAAGGAGGGAGTAGCAAGGTTACATGTTAGGAAATTCCAAGGTATGCTAGAGTGCCAGAGCATGTCAGGGAGTGTTAGTGTGCAAACCCTTCTTCATTATATTACAAACTACAATACAACAGGCTAGAGCTCTTGTACCATGGATCGTGACCCTTTACAATCGCACTGATACAAGGAATAAAACTAGGGATTGGTGTTAATCCTTTGACAACCAATCTATCATGAACAAGACAACACTTGACCTACTTGTTGATGGTGGCCACACACAACCCTTTCAGTCCACAAGTTTAATGAGAGCACCACAAGTTTAATGTTTGGAGAACAAGGGGCCACCCCCTTGTCCAACACTTTTGATGGGCCCCATGCATTATTATGGCAATCATGGACCCCAGTATGCCTCCTAGAAGGCCCTAAGACATCAGTTGACCTCTTATGAGGCTTATTATTCCATGTATGAGATAGTTTGGTGGGATTGTCACCAAAATTTAGGGTTACTTGCATAATATTTTATGTTTAGGGGCTAATGTAGGCCCATAAGCTAATTCAATCAACTCCTAATCAATGTATAAATAGGAGTTAGTTGGATTCATTTGTATCATCACTTGATTTGGGATCTCTCGGAGTTAATTGGATTCATTTGTATCATCACTTGATTTGGGATCTCTCTATCTTTAGAGAACTTCACATTTTTCCTTGGAGGACTATTTTGGATGATGGATGCATTTTGATGTATGGATTTGGGCTATTTTTATCTTGGAGATTTTCTTTTGCAAATGTGAAGCTGGTTGGATATACTCTCTAACATTGTGAGTGAAAATTTAACACTATTCTTGTTGTTGTTGCATACTATTGAATTTCACTATAACTAGGGTTAATTGCTGCATGATGGAAATGTGAAACTATGTGTCTATTTATCGTATTTAATGTATGGGCCATTGTTGGATGAATGAAGTATATTAGAAATCATTTTATCTCAATAAATTTGCACCACTTGTATGAAGTATAAATGCTTGAAGGTCACTTTTTTTTTTCCTCTAACATTGGACGAAGTTGACTTTCTGGGCCTCCATGATCAAGAAACTGAATTATTGTTCATTATCACCCCTGACTCCATATCCCCAAGTGAATTATTCACTAGTACCTCAAAAAGGGTGATGATTTCCCCCACCCCCCCCCCCCTTTTCACAATTTTCCATTTTTCCCTAGGTCTAGCCCCATTAGGTCACCTAGGGCATCAATTTCCCAAGAATATATCCAGAGGAAAATTTTTGTCTCCTAGAGGCACCGACATTGGTGGGTGCCTTCACTCTCCTCATAATTTGGGCGAATTCTGAAGATGGAATCTTCAAATACCTCAAGCCCTAGCTCTAGGATCAAGTTTTTCATAGGTGTTCCCAAGGCTAGAGCCTAGTAGGATCAATTTGACCCATCGAAGCAAAAAATATTGCCTAATCCTTTCCCCTCACATTTTCCAAGATAGGAACATCATTGGTTGCTAAATTCCATCCCCGAACCTAGGTTGGGTCCACTTGGCCCCATGTGGTCCCATTTGGTGTCAAAGGCCTTTCATCAAGGATCATTTGGGAATCCAAGTTCCCAAAGGATTTTAGGGATTGGTAACTTCCTTTATAAGTCTTATTCTTCTCCCTCAACCCTTCAATCCCCCTCCTCTCTCCCTAGAAGATCAGGTCCCTTGCTTAAAAGGCAAGCATGTCCCACTCTATATTCTATCTTAGGGAAAGGGATTCTAGGGTCACTTCCCACCTATTCATTGACCTATAATATACGAGTGACTTCCTAAACTACCAAGACTCCTCCCATCGGTGAAATTTCAAGAAGAGAAAGGAGCCTTAGCTGTGGTGACAATGGGCTAAGCCTCCACTGTTTCCCTTGTCCTAGTTGTTTCCCCCTTAGGAACCCCTTTTAGGTCCACTACTAGTTTGAGTGGTAACAAGTTGTTCACAACTCCATTTTTGAACAACTCTTTGGTATGCCCACTTTTTCCATACTACGGCTCCAAGATGAGAATTCTAGGGCTATGGATTTTTCCCTTCTTCTCACTGAATTGATCCTCTACAATATAGTGAAATAGGGCTAGTTGGTTGGCCCACTTGACTGCTACTTTAGTCCTTCAAATTATGCACATCCTTAGGCACTATACACCTTCCCTTCTACCAATCTTGTTGTCCTTCACAAGTACAAGAGTTAGGGTTCTTCTTTGACAGTCGCCTAACAACCCTCCAACTATACTTGGACTAGCATCAATCTGCCCAACCATAGTCAATTATTTTTACTGATCTAGGGCTCACAATATTTTCTTCATCTAGGGCTCTTCAAATCTTCCACATAACAATGGTTTGAGTCCTCTCAAAATCATTGTTCTTGTGTATCAAAAATTTGATCTTTGTTGTCCAATCTATGAATAAATCTGAACTGCTCCTCTTATCATCCTTCTAACAATTTGTAGATGACTAAACTAGGGTCACAAATCAACCACTAATAGTCCATTGACTAATTTTTTATAGGTTGCTTCAGATATCTGTCTAAAAATCCATGGATAGTCCACCAAATCAACTCCTCAACATGTCAATCCATTCTTCACATGGAACATTTCTTTTGCATGCTCAATATTTTGCTCAGGTTCCACCCTCCTTTGGATCTGCTATCTCCACACATACTGAATCTACAAGCCATCTTCCAGATCTGCGGTCTATATTTCAGAAATAAGCCTCGCTTTAAGGGTCACAACTGCTCTTCTTCTACGCAATTTTTTCACAGTCTTAAGGGCATACCTTATGAACTAAACATGCTAGGTAACTAGGGCACTATAATTATGTACTTCTAATTGTTGTAGAACAAACCCTATCCACCCATAGAAAAAACCACGACCCTTGCCTCCATAAGAGACTCAACCTAGCTCACATGGATCCATAGATTTTGGGCATTTCTTTGACTGAATCTTGACATGAACTTCAGATCTCAATGTAAACCCTCAAACTAGGGTTAACTCAGTCAATATTATGCCTGCATCTACTTTTGTTTTGGCTCTAAATTACAGTGCAAGCCATCCTCCATTTGTGTTTATCTTTATAACCACCGTAAGACAAGATCGTATCAATCCTCTCTTCTATTTCATGTATAAAATCTAACCAACAGGATTCAATCTGATCTTGTAATGTACTAAAACAAGATATTGAATCCTTCCTACAAACACGATCACACAATCACATATAAGTAAGAGAAAGAAATTATCAATCGCACAACAAAAGATGTATCTGGGGAAAGCAACTGCTCAAAACATAGTGCAAGCCATCCTCCATTTGTGTTTATCTTTATAACCACCGCAAGACAAGATCGTATCAATCCTCTCTTCTATTTCATGTATAAAATCTAACCAACGGGATTCAATCTGATCTTGTAATGTACTAAAACAAGATATTGAATCCTTCCTACAAACACTATCGCACAATCACATATAAGTAAGAGAAAGAAATTATCAATCGCACAACAAAATATGTATCTGGGGAAAGAAACTGCTCAAAACACATCTATCTCTATTGTGTATTAAGTCAAGGAATCATGAAACAATACAATGCTTAATCTCTCTTGAGATTCTCCAACACTCTGCCAATTATCTCCTGCTGATCTAGGCAAAATTCGTCTAATACTTAGCCAATTCTCAGTCTTCCTTTAGCCTTCCTTACTCACGCAATTCCTATGGAATTATCTCCATATTAATTAATAAATTAAATCAACCTTCCTTGATTGCACAATCCATCGTGGCATCCCAATGACTTTATAATTGCACATGGGAAATTTTCTATAAATACAACTAATATTTATGTTCCTTTGAACTGTGTTACAATAAGGATGAAGGGTATTTTTATCATTTAAAAATAAGATAAAACCCCAAACAACCAAAACCCTAACCCGAAGAGATGTAAGACCAAGAGTTTATGGGCCCCATTGGGGTTAGTTGGGCAGCCAACTTCCCGTGGTCGTAGCTTGGTCATATGATCTTTGTTTGACGCACATGCTACCTCGTTAGAAATATCTCTCCGAGGACTACAATAGCTAATGCAATTTATATGAAATTTCCAAACCTTTCATGCCCAAAAAATGTTTTTTGGGGCCTCAAAATGGCTTTGGAAGTTTAGGACCCGAAAAATTGACAAAAATAGTAAATTATGCTATAATTAAGGAAACTGAAAAATTGAAAGAGACAATGGCGAGGGCCTAAGTGGAATAGGCGGGTGGCCAAAAATATCCACCTCAATCACCTTCAATCAAATTTATTGAGCTAACTCAATCATCATGACTTAGTTAACTGACACAAGTTGTTATGAGACGAAATTACAACTTATTGTCCAATTTATTTAAGGGAAAAATAAATTAGACGCCTCACATTCCTCACTCCTGGTACATCAAAATTCCTCACCGGTGTGGGTGCATTTTTTTTTGTCCTTTCTATTTTCCAATTTCACTGTTTCTTGTTGCAAATTTCAACACTCCCTCTCAACAAGAAAGGAATTCAATCAATCCCCATTAGGTACCTTTGGAATGTTATGCATGCTACACTTCTCTAGTGTTGTTTGCACCTGCAAATCCTGAAACTGAATAGCCTCTGAACAACTGAATCAGTATAATACATATGTCATTAGAGTCTTCTAGCTGCTGCTAGCTACTGCACCTGTCTAGTAGTGGATTCTCTGCGCTGCTGCTGACATCTACATCCGTGCCCTTTGAACCGTTGCTAGCTTTGATTTGTGCTCCAGTATTTGACATTTTTCACTCTGATTTCTGTCTTGTTGACATCTAACTACATCTATCTAATTGATCCTTCCTACTACTGTTGTATTGTGGGCTCCTCGTAGCCAGGTTCGATCCATGAGAAACACCATCTCAATGGACCTTGCCCAAATTTCTTATCTTGGGATTATGTATACACATCACCCCACCTTACACCTCAGGGTATGGTTGCTCCCTCTTCCTATCTGGCTCAAAATTCCCCCTCATGGTGGTCTCTTCTTGAGTGGATGCTTCCACTCGGTCTCCTCTCTACTTCTCCAATTGTGGCTGCTACTCCACAACCTTCTGAGACTGCTTCTCATGAGAATGTATGTTGAGAGGTAATTTATGCTCCCTCTAAACCACCAAGTCTCTAACTTCTGCCTTTCTCCTCAAATATTTGCATGTATCTGGTACCTCAAGTACATATAGGTTCTTGAATCGCGCATAATGTAATTTTCCCGACGTTACAAAAAGTTTCTAAAAATAATTGATTTTAAATCGATGATATCTCCCTCATCTGAGCTCTGATTCAACCGATTTTTTTTTTTCCATTTGGGTAGATTTTCACAAGGATTCTAAATATTCTATTTGTTTTTGAAAATTTTACACCAAAATATTCAGATATTCTCTACAAACTCGTCGTCCAAAAAATTTCTGCTCTGATACCATGTAGAAAATCTAACTAGTGTGGGTGCATTAAACCATGCCAAATCATACTAAGGCATCTCAACATATTCCATACATGCTAATACTTTCCAAGCGCCAACACGTTCCAAGTGCTAATATGTGTTAGGGACTAGCGTTATGCATGTTATGAAGTGGAAGGGAATGTTGAAGAGAGCTAAGGTGTGCTAGAGAGTGACAATGCATGTTGATGAGTGTTAAGGATTACTAGGAAAAAACATTAAGGGAGCACTATGTAAAAATTCATGGAATCTAATGAATATGAGGAACGTGTGCCAGAGACTAGTGTTAATGAGTGTTAGCTGTCATGCCAAGGAGGGAGTGACAAAGTATGCTAAGAATTGGTAAGGCATGCTAGGGAATATCAAGGCATGTCAAGAATTCCCAAAGTGTGCTTGGAAGTTCCAGGGTGTGCTAATTATATCATGTGCCAAGATATGCCAATACATGCTAGGTGCTAAGGATATTGTAGCGCAGGGTGCCAGGGTATGTCAATATGTGTCAAGGCAACAAAAGGAAGAACCAATATTAAGAGGGTTAATAAGTCAGGACTTTATCTTTTTGAAAAGGGGCATGCTAGGAACACTAATAATAGGTCCCAATACATGCCAAGTGGCATTGTGTACCAAGTGCTAATGTATGTTAATGCATTCAACCAAGGTGTTCTAGGGCATGCTAGGGACTATATGCAGTATGCCAACACATGATAGGAGAGTTCCATGTTGTGCTAGTGCATGCCACCATGTGCTTGGGCGTCAGTGTCATCACGATATGTTCTAGGTACAAAGATGTTCCAAGACATGTGGGGTGCTAGGAAATGTTAGTGTGTGCCAAAGCATTAATTTAAGTTGTGCTCATATTGTTGAGGATTGTTAGGTATTTCTCATTAATAGAATTGTCAAAGCTTGATTATGTATTAAATAATATATTTCCTCCACACAATAGTGGAACTTTATCTAAAGGGAATTTGCTAGATAATAAACTTAATAGATATGAATCATGTGTTGACTCATAGGAAATCTCTATTCGACTAGTCATTACTTGAGGGAAATGATACACACTAATTACTTCTACAAAAATTGACTGACCCTAACCACTATGGCCTTGGACATATTATAAAAAATACTCCATAATAATTGTATTAAATCATTATTTTTTGAAAAAAAAATATTAATAGTCACATAGCGTCATCAAAAACTCATTGGAATGATCAATGATGACGAGCATTTTTTGACCGTCACCAAATGTAAAAAAAATAGCGTTGGTGAGGGTCATTAAAAGTTCACCACTAGAAGTGTCACCAAAGAGAGAATTAGTGATGGGCCTTTAACGACCCTCACCAAAAGTGTCATTGAAAATGTCTTTGGTGACAGACCATAAAGGACCATCACTATATACACTTACAGTGACGGTTTTTTAATGATCAATGATGACAGACATTTTTTTACCGTCACCAAAAGTAACAAAAAGAGCATTGGTGAGGGTCATTAAAAGTTCGTCACTAGAAGTGTCACCAAAGAGAGAATTAGTGATGGACCTTTAACAACCCACACCAAAAGTGTCATTGAAAATGTGTTTGGTGACGGACCATAAAGGACAATCACTATATACACTTACAGTGATGGTTTTTTAAGGACCGTCACCATATGTGACATTGGTGATGGACCTTAAAGGTCCGTCACAAGCATGACCCTCACCAATGTGCTTTTTTCTTGTAGTGAGTTTTAGGTGTCTTTGCTTCGCTTAGTGGGTGAGTGTGTGTGAGCACAAAGTGGACAAGCACATAGTTTTAACATGTGGATATCGATGATCCTTTACAAAATCTCCTATTTAAACTATGTTTTATTGTTCCTAGCTCAAATGGAAAACATGTGCGGATAATGGGCCTCTTTCAATTTTTCCTAGTTAATCTATGTGAACTATAGGGAGATGGTGAATTGTGAATATGGAGCGTTCATATGCTTACTTAGGATCACCAGAGGGTGCAAAGGTAGTAGATATTACTTGATCTTCTATAAACAATTCAATCCTAGTCCCGCAATTCCTAGTGCAAAAATTGAACTAAACTAAAAAATTGTACACTAGAAAAAGGAAAACTAGCTATGCATGCATGGTATTGGACCACTTACTTGGACTAGTTATCTAGGTGTAAGTACCAAAATTCGCAAAACATAAATTTTTCGGAATGCAAGTTATTTCCCCCCCCCCTACTTAAACTATGTGTGAACTTTGCAAAAATCAACTTGAAGTAAAATTGACACTAAGCCTACAAAAAGCAGCTAAAAGTGGGTTTTAACAAGCTGCGGGGTACCACAATTAGTGCTGGCAGGTGCATTAGGGGCTACCAAGAACTTTACAAGTAGAAAAAGACACAATTTAGAGAGAAATTTCTCATTCTGTAAATTGCGCGCAAAAGCATGGGACAGGTGCGCTTTCTGCGATCGGTTCAACACTCAACGCGCGCCCTGTGCATCTGTGAGGAAAAAATGCCCGCAAAATCATGAAAGTAAAAAATTTAGGAGCTGCTCTTCTTCAGTCTATCACTCGGGATGAATCTAGGCACTTCAAGAGAAATCAGAGGAAATTTCCACTCCACAACATAGAAAGAGGTCTCTTGCAAAATAAGGCACAACCACATAAACTTGGTAATAAAACATTAGTGGAGTCGCCAATCCTGTTGTGGTGCATTTGGTGCATGCATGTATGAAATCACACAAGTTACCCCTTTAAACTATTGGTAATAGGCATAAATAAGTGGAGTAAATGAACATACTATATAGAAGAAAAAGCATGCGAATGTAATCTAAAAACTAAACATAGATAAACAAAAGCTCTGAGTGAGTCAAATGACACAATAATGCAAATGGTGGCTCTAGGCCCCTCTTATTGAGCGCTGAGAAGAGTGATACTTTACCCTCTTGCAAAAGGCCCCATGGACAATGGTTCTAGGTCCCGATGCAAGGATTTTTTATCCCAAGCTTGCCTCAGTGCAGTCTCCCTCTCTCTCTAGTGTGTGGGTTGAGCTTGTTGGGTGGCCAACAAGTGAGTCCCCTCTGTCTTCAGCTTTGGGTCACACATTGCTATTATTGCTTGGGAAATTTTTGCCAGCATAACAATGTGATCACCCATTCTTCATCTCATGGTGGCTTTATATAGGAGATTTCAAATCCTTCTTCCCTCTCTTGGTACATGGAGGATGGTGACCCAAGAGAGGGGTATGATTCCTTTCTGTGCTCCAAAGACTCCATTGTGTGCTCACATAGTGTCTAAGGAGGCGTTGGTGGTTGTCCTTAGGCAGCTTCAAGTAAGGAGTGACTTGTCCTTTGCTTTGTGTGGTCCTAGATAGTGACATTTCACCACTCTCAGGAATGTGCCAATATCGAGCAAAAAGTCGCGCAAAAGGTGCTCTTATCGAAGGATAATGCACACAAACAACATTTAGGACTAGGCCAAATTTGATTTTCCTCAAACCTTTGAGATTTTAAAATAATTTCTGGATTCTGTAATGTCTTCCAACCCTGTAAATCCTTTGGCTTGACATTAACTAATTTCGTTTTCTGCTGTACAATTTTCCAGTGTTAATAGTAAGGGTAGAGTGTTTGGTGCTTTCCTGCACCATCATCTATAGGGAAAGGATGCCTTAGTTTTGGTTACTAAGTATCACTGTCCCACATGAGTATTCAAGTCTTGGGATTCTTGGTAAGTTAGCTAACAGTACTGAGTATCAGCAGATTCATGTAGCCCTGACTGATACCTGCCTGCACTATGCCTAAGCATAACCCCCTCTAAAATGGGTATCTGTCGTGCTTAGGTTTTATTTTCTGTGGGATGATAGGTGGATTTGAGGCTCCCTAAATAGTCAACTGCTATGTTTCAAGATGAATAATGATCAAGGCGACTTATTGGATACCTACCCCCTTGATCCTAACTTAATCTATAGATTCTTTTGTGGCCTCTGTGGGGAGAATTTAGTGATTTTGGTTAAGTTAGTTTTAGGTGTCTTTGCTTTTCTTAGTGAGTGAATGTGTATGAGCACAAAGTGGACAAGCACATAGTTTTTCCATGTGGATATTCGATGATCCTTTTCAAAATCCCCTATTTAAACTATGTTGTATTGTTCCTTGCTCAAAAGAAAAACATGTGCAGATATGGGCCACTTTTTATTTTTTCTAGTTAATCTATGTGATCAACTATAGGGATATGGCGAGTTGTGAATAGGGAGCGTTCATATGCTTACCTAGGATCACCGAAGGGTGAAAAGGTAGCAGAGATTACTTTCTCTTCTATCAAAAATTCAATCCTAGTCCCCAAAATCCTAGTGCAAAAATTGAATTAAACTAATTACTTTTACACTAGAAAAAGGAAACTAGCTACGCATGCGTGGTCTTGGGCCAGTTACTTTGGCTAGTTACCTATGTGTGTTGGTACCAAAATTTTCAAAACATAATTTTTTTTGGAATGCAAGTTATTTTTCTCCCCTACTTAAACTATGTGTGGACTTTGAAAAAATCAACGTGAAATAAAACTGACACTAGGCCTACGAAAAGCAGCTAAGAGTCAGCTTTAGCAAGCTGCGGGGTACCACAACTAGTGTTGGCAAGTGTATTAAGGGCTTCCAAGCACTTTACAAGCATGAAAATATAGAAATAAGGTAGAATTTTATGTTTCTGTTTTTTTCATGCAAAAGGCTGAAACAGGCATGATGTCTGTGCACGGGTCAACTCTGAACGTTCACCCTGGGCGTGTCTGTGGGAAGTAAAAGTGCACAAATTCCTATTAAAGTAATTTTTGGAGTTTTTCTACTTCATTTTGTCACTTCGAATGAACTAGGGACTACAAGAGAAATAAGGGGAAATTCAACTCCACTCCATAGCATAGATAGAGGTATCTGCAAAAAAAAAAGCACAACCACATAAACTTGGTACTAAACGTTAGTGGAGTTGCCAATCCTGTTGAAGTGCATTTGTTGGACGTATGTACAAAACCACACCAACTTAAGGGGTGTGGTATACCCACTTAAGTTATTGGTAACAGGAAGAAAAATAAGTGGATTCAAGCAAGTTAGTGGAACAAGATAGAATCATAAGCATACTAGATAAAGAAATAACAAGCATATATAAACTAAAAATAAACTAAAACTAAAACATATAAATACGAGCTCTAAAAAGATTCAAACATCTACAATAATATGAACGGTGGATATTAGGCCCCTATTATCGAGTTTTGGTAGGAAAATAAGAGTGAAACTTTACGCTCTTTCCAAAGGGCCCCTAAAACATGGGTTCTAAGTCCCGATGCAAGGATGTTTTTACCCCAAGCTTCCCTCGGTGC
Source organism: Pinus albicaulis (assembly GCA_034641835.2). Classification (NCBI taxonomy): domain Eukaryota; kingdom Viridiplantae; phylum Streptophyta; class Pinopsida; order Pinales; family Pinaceae; genus Pinus; species Pinus albicaulis. The sequence continues at coordinate 863,695,530 of CM076582.1, forward strand.
AAAGTATCCGTCTCTCTCTACTGTGATGGACTAAACTTGTTGGATGGACAAAAATTGAGTCCCCTCTATCTTCAGCTCTGAATCACACACTACTTGTATTTCTTGGGAAATTATGGCCAACATAACAATGTGTTCACCCATTCTTCATCTCATGGTGGCCTTATATAGGAGAATTCAAATCATCCTTCCCTCTCTTGGTACATTGTGGATGGTGACCCAAGAGAGGGGTATGATTCCTTTGTATGCTACAAATATTCCATTGTGTGCTCACTTGATTTTTAAGGAGGCTTTGGTGGTTTTCCTTAGGTGGCTTCATGTGAGGAATCACTGTCCTATGCTTTGTGTGGTCCCGGAAAGTGAAATTTATCCACTCCTAGTATTGCACACATTTCCGGTCATAAGGCTCGCAAAGGCGCTCTTAACGAAGGATAATGTGCACAAAAGCATTTATGACTTGCTCAAATTTGATTTTTCCTCAGACCTTAGAGATTTTTAAATACTTTCCAGATTCTGTAATGTCTTCTAGCCTTGTAAATCCTTCTACTTGACATTAAGTAATGTCGTCTTTTGCTTGTACGATTTTCCAGTGTTAACAACCATACCTACACAAATTACAAGGTTTTGACACATAAATAGCAGCTAAATTCCTGTAGAACCTATGGGAGGGACATACCAGACTCAGAGGAAGAAGTATACCATTCACAGAAGACATAATCACGGAGGTCTCTAGAATACCAGCAGAGGGAGAAAGATGGACCGAAAAACACCCTCTTCTACGAGAACCAATCTCAGCATACGAAGACCCAGGAGAACCATTGAAATAGAAAGGAAAGGGGATTAAACCTATGCCCCTACAATAGCCTTGGCAAGAATTGGAAGCATTCATTCAAAGATACATTACATGCGATGGACGCTAAGACGTGGTAAAACCCTGCCAAATTAAACTGTTAACTGTTGTGAAACAAAAATATTTTAGTAAATCTTCCTTATTTACTGAATTATGTATTACACGACATTTTTGTTAGAATTAAAAAGAGAAAAAATCCTCAAGCAGTCATCAGCCACCATGGCTTAATCATTTTAATTACCATTCATGAGCTAGGAAAACATCAGACATCTTTGGATAGATTTGCTAGCCCTACCCTGCATGCCCCCGAGGAAAACACTGTCGAAACAAAAATTGATCTTCCTAGAATGAACACACCTAGGAGATAAAGAGGGAAAAGGGCTCGTGCTTTGACTTCAGAACCAGGGAAGTGAAAACGGTCCGAAAGACTGCAATTACGACAAGACACCTCAGAATTTCCAGATGATGCAGGGTCATCCCATACACCACCTTCAAGACCTCAAAACATGCCCTTACAAGACTATGAAGAAGAAATGGCTTGAGTCTTAGAGAAAATGAGGGAATCCAATGAAATCAGAAGACCATTTGGACAAGCTGAGGAGCAATAGGAACCCTTGAATCAATCTGCCACTGCCATCAGCTCTGGCTACACTCAAATATTACCCCACCTAGATGAATCATAGGATTTTAGGGCCTTATCTCCTCTTGAGAGTGATTAGGTGAATAGGGAAGACCGGGAAGAAGGCATAGCACAATCTGAAAATCCATCAGGAGACACCATCCCATTAGAAAAAAATGAAAGCATGGAAATAGTCCCGCTAACACATGAAGGGAACATTATCTCACCCAGTTGGGACATTAATGCAAAAATAAATTCCGGAGCGCAGGAAGGAAATATCATCACTGATAACCTTGGAACTGGCACAATCGTTCCTGAAAACGAAGGTGTTGCTCCTCCATCCCCTTCCAAAACTGTGCTAGAAGAGAAATCAGCTAAAAAGAAGTTAAGGAAAATGAGCAGGACCTACAAGAGGTTAAGAAAAATGATAGAACATCTAAAGAAACAGTTGAAGGAAGTAAGCAAGGCTCGGAAGCATAAGAAAGAATTGGCTACCATAGAAACCCAAATATAGTTTGTCACCCAATTGATATACACTTCTAAGATTGAGGTATATACTAAACTAGTGGACACTGTTGAAGCTTCTGTGCAATCTAGGTTGGAACTTATAGAAGAAAAGGAAACTCAAATGTAGGAGACACCTTTCTACACTCCCCTAGTAGAAAAGGCTGCCAATTAAAAATGGCATAATGAATTAATTCAAACCTAACATGAATTGGCATAATGCATAAAGGAAGTAGTACCCGCACAAGAACATCAAGCACTATTGAAGAAATTGAAAGACCTTTATACAACCGAGGATGAGACATTTTCCCAACTTAGAGAAGAAAAGGTGAAGGTAAAGAAAGCACAATATTAGGTGGAACAAGCTAAGAAGAAAACTAGTATGGTTTGCTCTCTTTACTCTGATGTAATAACATGTAGGGCACCAACCCCCAACTATGCTCTATTCTTAGTAGAATGGTATCTGCTACTAAAAATCAAGGTTGTCAGGGTAGGGAAGGCCACAAATTTTAAAACCATTGAGGAATTCATCCAATGTTGCAATGAGAATGATGAGAAGGTCCAATATATTTTTTGTGAATTATACTTACACAATTTATTTCTAGAGGAGGACAAGGACAATAATCCTAGCCCCTTTACAGGGGACTCTAAGTTCTAGGCTTTCCTATCTTTTGCCAAGAACCAGACTCGGTGGGCTAAAGCCTACAACACCGTCCAGAAGAGGGAGCAGGGCCTAGAGCTATGGGTTATGGGGGAGCCTATTAAACCCCTGTAAATGTTCATCCAGCATAAGAATTTCATGCAGAGGAAAGGAGTAAGGACTAAACTGGGACCTATCCACAAGGATATCATACAGCATGGGTTGGAGTACTTTGAGGAAATTTAGGAAGAAGCTTTGGTAGCAACCAAACAGAGGTGGCTAGCCTCCATGAACAATGTGAAAAACAGAGAGCCATTTGGTTACATAAACTTCAAAGCAGCTACTTCCAGATTCCTTTTATACAACAATATAATCTTCAACATGGGCCCTACATGGATAGGGTTTAGATACAGGTTCCCTCTCATATAGTACCCTCCTGAGGGTTATCATCATTATTATGAGCTTCCAGAGGGGCACAAGAACTCTGTCTTTGCAAATATCAGGAAGAAACATGGCTTCAGACTCTATAAAGAAGAATTCTACCCTGCATATTCTCTGACCCAGTTACGCCTCAACCATTTGTTTGCATGAGGACCTGCAAATAGGTAAGCAGGGGAGTATGTTGGGCCAAAAATAAGGTATGTTTCACCCTATCTTTACCGCAAATTATTATGTACTTCTAAAATTTTTCCCCTCATCTTAGCAATAAAGGAAAGATAATTAATGTAAAGTCAAGACAAAATGAATTGATGGTTAAAGCAATGTTTAACAATGGAAAATTGACTTGTTGTATCTTTATTAATAGGGAAACATAGCACCTGAACCATTGATAGCCGAAAGACAGTGGACAAGAGAGGCAAACGGGATCATGATTACTCCCATGGGCCGGTGGAAGATGGAAAGGCACATCCACGCTTGGAGGAATCAAATGATAGCCTCGAGCAACAGGATCTCGTATGGGAAGTACCCATTACCACTGTTGAATTCAACTTTAAAAGACCGAAGACAAACAAGATATAGATAGATCTGCATAGAGATTTTCCTCTATAATAGATGTATCATGACAAAATTGTCTAATTTTATTAATGTATTAATCTCCAGCTTAATAAATATTTTGGCATTTTCAAATAGTCAATCTTTGAGTTTTCCTTAGCGGTAGACTTCTACTGGCTTTGGGCCCAATCCTGGTAGTTTCTCCGCTACTTCTGTGTTGTACGTTTAATTACAAACTTGTGTTTCTAGTCAATTAATGCATTTCGGGAGAAATCATTTAATTGGTTGAATTGTGAACATAAGATGCTACGGCTTTCACTTTCATTAGAATAGTTCATCATTCATTATTTCTTTCTTACCATAAATTTTTTCATAATCGTTTGGATGCTTTCATCATTTTCCAATGCTTTTATAATCGTTTGATTAGTTTTAGCATGACTTTTGTTCAATTCTGTATATAGTTAGAGTTGGATCTTTTCATTATCATTATGAGGCGTCTGGTTGTTGTTTGAGTTAGAGAGATGTTATCTATTAATTTATAAGCGAAATCCATTGCAAAATTTAGATAAACAATTTTTGTTCAATTTATTAGAGTTGCTATTCAATTTATTAGGATTGATGTTCAATTCATCGCAGTATGATTTTCAATCGTAGTTTGCTATTTTCAGCCGGAATAGTCATTTATGCATATGCCTAGAACAGAGCAGTCAATTTCATTCTATAATTCCCTTGCAATTTTATTTGATTGAACTTAGAGAATTAGATAGTCTTCCTTATGATAATTTAGAGTAGTTTTCCTTTGATGTCACTTGTAGATACTGTGCTTACACTCTTGAAATAACAGGACTTGCCCTGGTTTGATAATTAAATGAGAAGCATTAAAGTTTCCTGTAATAGTCATCATTATGACCCAACAAATGGTATCCTATGCTCAATGATATTTGTATTGTATTGTCTTAAGATATTCATATCTCCAGGAAAAAACATCAACAAATTCACAAAACATCTTGTGGTATTCTACCTTTATTTCTTCTGATAAAACTTTTGACAACTTCACATACCTTGGTTCTTTTTCTGTGCCCAAATTAAAATCTTCCAATTCTGTTTCAGTTTCAGACAACTGTGTTTTGACTGATACATCATTGTGATCAAATAGCTTCTCAAGTAGGATTAACCCCTTGGGAATCTGATTGGTAGGCAGTTGAATGATAGGCTGATCAACAATCTATTTTTGCAGATTTTTGGTGTCTTGAAAATTAGCATCATTCTTCATGAAACCTTCATCTTGATCAATGTTTAGGACAAGAAACTCATAAGCAACTTCAATGAATCTTCTAATCTCCTGATCATCTTCAAAAACATTCCAATGCTTGACATTATCAGGAATGTTAGGTCTGAACCTAACTTCCACTTCATATTTCAGCTTCATAGGTAATGGAATATTGAATGAGCTTGCTGAAATAGAAGGTGAATTAGCCAAAATATTACTTTATCTTGGAACAAAAGAAATGCTAAAGTCCAGGAACGAGTCTTCCACAATGCTCCATAGTGCATTCCGGTAATTTCTGAGTCTGGGATTCTTAGTTTGATAAAAAATTCTAATTTGTTGAATGATAATTTCACCGTCTCCAAAAACATTTTTTTTTGAAATATTCATGTCCTTTGTTGGTTTTAAACCAATCAGCAAAGCTTCATACTCAGCCACATTTTTAATTGCTTCAAATTCAAGTTTGAAAGAAAAAGTGGAGCTTTCTTTCAAAGGGGAAATAAGAACTATTCCTACACCAGCTACTTCTTTAGAACATGAACCATCAAAATACATTTTCTATAGTTGGGAACCTTCATGACTGATTTGTTTTTCAGCAAGCTTCAAAATCTGATTTCTTTTTGTAGATAAGATAACATTATCCATGTGTAAAATTCTTGAACCAACATCAGATTTTCTAGCATAAATTGGATGGTTAATGGGGTATTTTTGTCACTAATGATATATGCCAAGTAAGCTTCTCTATCAAGTCTTCTTTGTTCTCCTCTAAAAACAGGGACAATAGCATAAGTGAGATCCATTTGCAAGGTTCCTCCCAACCTTCTAATCCATGACCTAGAAAGTAACATGCCAAATCTAAGAGGAATGTTAGCTACACAAATATCCATCACCATATGTCTCATGGGTAAGTGAAAAAGGCTTACTACAATGTCTTTGATGACACCAAGGAATTGAACTTTTCGGGAATCAAAGGAGTAGAGATCTTGGTACTCTCTAGTTACCTCAAGACCTAGTTCATCCATAACTACCTTGTAGAAATTAGTATACGCTAAGCATGCATACATCCAGATTCCCCTGATCTCACAATATTTAACTTCTTGAAAAATACAGAATCATTCCACTGTTAATATTTTGCAGAAAATTAATTACAAACACATGTGAAGCATAAATAAAAACAATCGCACATAACACCATTGTTTAACGGGGAAGCCTGAAGTTGAAAACCCCAAATATCATATATTATGTATCATGGATATCATTTAGCAATCTCATACAAAGCTTAGTACATCAATCTCTCAGTACAATCCATCATCACACACTAACATAGAAGAAATCTGCAAATCCATGCACCGATCTCTGCCCTCCTTCTAGCCTGCCTCCACCGTGCAATCGCTGCTGAAGAATAGCTCTAAATGAATTCGAATTACCCTTGCCTTGAGTGTGAAATGCTCATTGGAAACTCCAATGTGTGTGTGGTGCAATAAATGCATCAATATAGTCACAACAGATAGTCCATCTTGCCCTTCCACCTATCTCTCCACTGGGTCTCCACTGGAACTGCCATGCACTGTATTTAACTGTTGTATTGTTCAGTTGATTAATTAGTTATTATTTGTGAATGAATTAAATAATTAATTCACTCCACTCTCACTAGTGTATCATTCAGTTAGACTAGATACAACTAGCTCAACTGAGTCTAATTGAGTTAAACTGAATACAACTCCATGAACTACTCTTCCAACTTTGTCATAACTTTTCCACTTCAGTTCTAACTGAATCCTCCATGCATGAACCACTAGTAAACCCTAGGAATTGCGTAATTCCTTTAGCCCACTGATTTTCCAAATCTGTGCACTGAAATTAAGTGCTCCAAGAGAATAAGTTGTTGCTTATTGTCGGATTATTATTAAGAGCTAATACTAATCGACACTTGTATTTTTAGATCGAAGATCTATAAATAGACTTCGCCCAATATTTTAAAAATAGAATTTCATATATTTTTCCAACTTGATCAACCATCCAGAAATATCATCCTGAAACTTCTGAAATATGACCACCATGTCTAAAAATAGACATAGTCTAACAATAGACTTGCACCAAAAATAGCCTGCGGGCCCACTTAGTGAAGGCGACTCTTTTCACTAAGCTCATCATCTTGTTGAATCTCAACATACCTTGGGAATTAGATTATGTGAGGCTCTGGAGTCCATTAAGAAATTATGAAACATATTTTCATGAATATTCAGAGATAAATAGAAAGGAGTTGTACAATCATCTCTGGCTTCTACCAATGGACCTAAATTAAAAGTGGGCATGTCATCTTGAAGGTTAACCAAATCATAAACTACTTCAGTAGGTGGGGGTTGAAGAGTTTTCATAAAGGTATTTTTGAAATCATCGTTTTTCTTGATCTCTACAAGGGAACATGAATCTTTATCTTCTTTATTTCATTCTCAAAATTGAAAACAGGGGGCAATTTGTGAGCAATTTTTACCGCAAGTGAAGGAGTATTAACTGCTACCATAATTTCCTATAATTTTTGTATTTCATCATATTTTTCTACTGGAATTTTAATTGCGTCATTATTCTTCTTGGGTTGTGCAACAGGATTTGGATTATCATAAATATTATTTGATCTGAGATTATATCTGCATTGATGATCAAATACAATCATGGAATGATCAGGAACCGCTTCATTATTCTGAGTATATGACATGGAATATTCATACTCCACTTGTGTAAGATGATTCAACCCTTCTTTTTCTCTCAAAAAATTGATATCAGTATCTTTCTCAAATATTTCAAATTTCTCTTCATCTTCAAATATTGCATTCTACAAAGGAGGTTGAACTTTTTAATCATCAACATCTCTCCTCTCTCGCTGCAAAATTTGAGGACCATTAGGTCTTCTAAATTGTTTCCTATTGGGAAAATCAAATGAAAAATTTAAGGTAGGAGCTGGTTTTGCTTCCAGCTTGAACTTGGACATCTCAGTATTCAATTACTTGACCATCTTGGTCATCTCATCTAACTTAGTATCAATTTTTGAAGTTCCTGAAGTAGAAACTTTAGTTTTTTTCTTTCCTTTTTCTCTGTCAATCCCTCCTCTGAGCCTATCAGCTTCTAACACATTAGATTCTACCTCTAGTGCATTTTCCTGCATTTTTGTTATTTTCGCAGATCTAATTTCTCTCAACAATAAAAAAATAAGGATCAAAGGCATCACCACAAGTGATTTTGGATGAAGCTTCAGTAGGCTTGATTTCAGTAGGTATTTTACTATATATCTTATTGAATCTCTTGTAAAAATAAAAAATTGATTCTCTTTCTTTTATTTTTATTGCACAAAATTCAGTGATATAATACATAAAATATTTGTTATCACCCCATTTCCTTAGAAATGTACCATCTAAGGTTTCAATTCCAATGATGCTACCAACTGTTAAATATCTGAACCATTTTCTAACATCACCCTCAAGACTTTGAACAAAAACTCTCATCCAGACATCTTCATGCACAATATTCATATTATCAACATAGATGTAAAAATAAGCAAGGTGTTCTTTAGCTGTTACCTCTCCCTAACCACTAAATTTAGGCATGTACCTTAGATAATATCCTATAGGTAATGCATTCATAGGCTGATGCAAAACCAAAGCGCCGTACCTTGCAGAAACAATTGCATCCATTTGGTTATGGGGTGGATTTGGACCTACCATGGTGTGAGTTGTTGGTATTTGTGGAATAACAATTGGTGGATTGTGAACAACAGACAATAAAGCACCAAATTGTGATGTGGAGGCTGTTTGTTGGTTGGAAAATAAGGGAGGTACAAGATTTTATGCAAAATCAGTGGATAAATTTTGTAGGACTTCTTTAGGGAGAACCTTTGAGAAAAAAGTAGTAGGGGAAAAAAAATTTCATTTTTTCTTTTTCTTGATTAGCTTTTCAGGGTTAGAAACTTGAATTCTCAAAGGGGAATATAGGTTAGCCCTGGTTCTAGCCATTTTAGGAGTCAAAACATCTCAATGGAGTCGCCAGGTGTAAAGAAGTCTAAAAATACAACTGGAACTGTAACCTTAGAACCAGACTTATAACTTTTTCATTCACTGAGAGATAAACTTCAATTCACCTCCCCAACAATAGTGCCAAAGTTGTTAGCGTAAGAATTCACTCCTTGACTTCTTAATGAGTAAGCCTTACACATCATAGTTTATTTCAAACTTTAAAGTGGTTGTTTGAGTGGTGGGATGACTTTCTCTAAGATTTTTAAATGATTTTTTGTTATGTAAGACTTTCGTGCATTTGGCAGGCTGTGGAAAATATAAATTGTGTGGGTAAAGGTAGTATAGGGAGCAGAGTATACAAGTGGAAGAAGATGAATAGCTGGTACCTATTTCAGAAATATTCCTATCCTAAATTAGTCACACATCTATGATTATGGCTCTTTACACAAAATCTATTTATGCAAAGTAAAACAACATTCACAAAATATATTGCATGTATAAATTATTCCACAAATCATTTATTAAATCTTCACTAACATTAATCATAGCTCTTTAAACAAAATCTATTTATGCAAAGTAAAACAACATTCACAAAATATATTGCATGTATAAATTATTCCACAAATCATTTATTAAATCTTCACTAACATGTTCTATTACACACATAACTTGCAGAAAAATGGAAGAAGCTAATTTACTGTTAAATCCTTTAACAACTTCTCACTCACACTTTACTAGTTGCTGCAATTCATATTTTAGAAGAAATTAACAAAGAAAAGATACACACCACACATTAAAAGTAACTTGAGTCAAAAAATCCTCCAGCATGATGTAAAAAGGGTTTTTTTATTATATTCAGTATTCAGATAGATTAACATCCAACCCAAAAATGGTATTTACAAGTGTTATATATAGCAAGAGAGGAACCAACTCCATCTCTTCTAAAAATAAAGAAACATTAATTATAACATAACATAGGTGTCAAAATACATTACAGCCTTATCTCATTGAAATATAATACAAAGGACAGATGGAGAAAGAAGAAGAGAATAATTCTAGGTTGGAATGTTGAGTGTGCTGTCATGCTGCCCCTTTTCTGTTTATTTATTTCCTTGTGTCTTGGGTTTTTAATAACCATGTAGCTCCATTTAATAAGAACTCCAACAACATCATAACCACCTCTCACCGGCACTTGTATTATCGATTTGGTTATGGGTTCTTATCCATTCTTAACTGGCTCTGAATTTTTTTTTGTCAGGTTTCAAAATTGAATTAAAATATGTGTTTCTGGAAATTCCGGTAAAAAACTGTAACTACACAAAATCTGAAATTCTACTGGAAATTCTGGTAGCACCCTGTTTCTTTTTTCAAAATACACAGAAAATGATGAAAATTCTATGTTGACTTGCATTCCATGACACCTAGGCTGTTGTTAAAAATTTGTAACTAATAAGAAAAAAGGGATTAGTACCTAAAAACTTTTTAGCTTTCCTCTATGTGTGTTGGAGCTTCAGCTAGTTTATCTAAATCAGTTTTTTTTTGTCAGCAGTTGATGTTCTGGATCTAGTTGCTCTTGATAGGGTATTTGTCCTTCTAAGAACCCTTTTGTGTTTTTCTTCTCTTTGAGGGTTCTGAGTGCTATTCTGAAGGGGTTGTGTTCTTGCTTTTCTTTATGGATTTCTCTGATTTCTCTATCTTTGAACCTTCTGGTTTCTTTTGAATGTCAGTGAATTTTTTCATTAGGCTTGGCTTTAGTAGAGCTTTGGATTTAAGCCTAAAATTATTTCTGTCTATTTTGTGCCTTTTTCTGGTCCTAGAAATAGGTTTAGTTTCTTCTTTATTCTTCTTGTTGCTAATGTCATATCCAACATACTTGAGCAGTTCTTAATATAATGGTGTAGGCTAATACTCCTTCTGCAAATTTTTATGAATATGTGCTTCTGGAAATTCCGGTAGCATGTGCACTTTTGAATTAGCTACTGTTGTAGACCTTCCTCTTCTAGCTCGAGTCTAGACATTTGGAAATTGAGGAACATGGGTATTATATTCATGGACTTGGGCTTGCTTTGTGAGGAGCTCTCTCCCTCTTCAACCTTTATTGTAGTTTTGCCTACAGAAACCTTCTCTTTCTTACCTTTGGAATTCTTATGAATGTTTTATTTCTGGGCCTTTCTTTTTGTTATTCTCTTTATAGGCTGAGGATTTGATTGTGGAACTGGAGGTGCAGGTGCAGGTTGGTCTGCCCTATAGAATAGAAAGTGGTCCGAATTCTGGCTTCTCTTCCTCAATTCTTATTCAACTATAACTTTGATCAAAGCTTGATGGTACAAGTTATACTCAGAAACATCATAATGGGTTTGAAACCTTGCTGAAATCTTGGTCAGGATTTTCAATAAGAAAAATGGCAGATTCAATGTCTTCATCCCTGCAATATGAAAAAGAATGCCACTGTCTTCATGTAATAAAGGAATACCACTGTATACCTCCTTTCACATGTGAGATATATCTTGATAAGCTTAATTTCCTCTGCTGATTCATTCTTAAGCTAGCTTCTTGGGATGCCTTTTACCCAGTTTGGATCTTTGTGAGAATCCTTAAGGAAGCTGTTGATATCACCTCCTGTAATAACTTGTCCCTTGAACCACCTTTCTCCTTCTCGGGGAATCTTAAAGGCTTCAGCAATGGAGTCTTCAGGAACCTGTAAAGTGAGCTAATAAACTGTAGCTTCTTATCCATTAAAATTGTTAGAAAACTCTTGAGCAACCACTGAATTACAGCTCCCCAATGCAGTACAAATAGGATACCATCTTGACTACATAACTAGATTTCTTACCCTTGAATTAGGATCAACTAAATATTCACCCTTTGGCTCTATTCGATTTATCTTACCACATATTTTAGTCATCTTCAAAAAAATAATTGAATATGTCTTCTGCAAATGATAGGTAGTAGAATACGAAGAGTTTTACCTTACAGGTGTGGCCAGTATTCTCCTCTGGAATCTTGTCTGAAATCCATAATTCTTCTCCAACTATGACTCTTAGCAAATCCAAATCTAGTAGCTAAAACTTCGAATGACAGAATTCATGTTTTTTAGGTGGTTTTAAAAATAAATCTTGGTTCACCACCCCATGCAAATCACTCTCCATCATTGAAAATATTCATGATCATTATGTGCACCAGGTGACATACCATCACCACCATCAGTTGGTTGTGTTAGCACCCAATCTGAACCTCAGGCTGAAAAAGGAAAATCAGGGTAAAAAATAAACCACGCTCAGCCTTGTAGCTAGCCCTACAAGGGCAGGAGAGGGCTCTCTCTGTAGAATAGATATCCAATAACACAATAATGAACTGATTTTAGGCTAGGTATATAAATGTGAAAGAGGTTTTGATAAATGACTGAATTTTTAGGGATGTATGGGACAAAAAGGACAGTATGAACCGAGGAATTAAATCAAAGACACAAAGTACTTCATGAGGCAAGATAGGTAGGAGATTTAGCAATAAAGTTGAGATAATATGGAGTGGAAAGATTGTTGAGAAGCTGAAAAGGGCATAATGAATGAATCCTTTTCAAACAGAAGAAAACACACAGAATATGAATGATTCCCCCAGGGCAGAGCATATAAAATGGATTCTACCTTTCTAGCTTGAAAAACATTCAACTGGAAATGTTTATGAATGAATGGTGAAACATAACAATGTACATATGATACACAAAGGAGAGACATATGCTAAAACTCATACCACATGAATCCCACAAATCAAAGCTGCATCACTTTATTAATTCCCTGCCAAACTATACAATGGAGCGTAGAACTCACTGCAACACTATTCCCCTATTTCTGAGTTTTCAGACTTCAGACTTTCAGCCTCTTTACAAATGATTAGCATTTACAATAAATAGCTAGATTTTTTGGGAATATAGATCGATGGAAAGGGGAGAAATCATAACTGAATATGGAAAACCAAGAGCCAAAAATCTCTCCATAAAGGAAGAGATGCGTTACATCTGGTCAGTGAGAAAGCGAAACATTGTAATGTAGATCTCTTTACCACGTAACTACAGATGTGACTGTTATGAATTTGGCTCTCGGCCTCTGACTTTTCACTTTCCATTTTCCATTTGAAGAAAACTGACTTTTTATAATATTCTTGTTTGAAACAGAAATGAAATGAGATTATGCCTTTCGTGAAGGGAAAAATGTATTTTAAATGGGAAAAGGGAAGGGAGAGGTAGTGGGGTCTACATCACAATCGGGATCGGGGGTTGAACGTTGTTGAAACAAAACCCAAAAAGTTCCGATGCGATTAGCCTGGGTTGGATGGGGCAATATACAATGGAGCGGGGAAATCCCTTAAGAGTAAACAAAAAATGATTTTTCACTTTGTATAAAAGGAAGGAATGATTTTATTGGAAGGGCGAAGGGCTTAAGGTGGGACCAGGGATTATCATCGCAATCACATCGGAGGTGGGTGGGCGCATCACAATATATAATTCCGATGCCATTAGATTAAACCATAGAAATCTTTTAAAAATGTAATAAAATGCGATTCGGGGACTTACAAAGGGGAAAGGGCCTTTGGTAATACAAATGGGCGAAGGATTTAAATGGTGGGGCCCAAGGTGCCAATCGCAATTGGAAGTGGGATCGGGAGCGGAAGAAATAGTGTATGGGCGCGAAGGATATCGCTGATTGTGATGAGAAATCAATCGCATCGGAGATCAGGAGGTGGGGCGCGTTTGAAAGCACCATACAAAAGTTCTGATGCAATGGAGTACTTTAAAAACCTTTGAAAATCCTTTTATTGCTTTTACAAAGGGAGAAAGGGTTTTTTATTTGATTGGGGCAGAAGTACTGTATGGTGGGCCCAGGGGGTCAATCGTAATTGCAATATCGGAGTGGAGCGGGGGTAATCGCATCGGAAGAAAGGGATTTGCGATGCGATCGGAGAAGGGGGCACGATCAATCGCATCATAGTAATCAGAAAGGGACTTGCGATGATGCGATCAGGTAATCGGAGGAGGGACGCGATCGAAAGATTGGAGGAAGTGATGCCGTTGGGAGATCATAGGAGGACTTGTGATTAATCGCATCGGAGGAAGATGCGATTAATGGATCGGAAGTTGTTGCGATTGGCGGATCTTTGAAATTATGATGAAAGGTGGGATATATATAATATAAAGTTTTGGAATTTTGATATAAGTTTTAAAGGCATGAAGGGGAAGTGGTTGGGAACAGCGGGGGGAGTATATATATATATATCTACATCTACATCTACATCTTCATCTACATCTACATCTACATCTACATCTACATCTACATCTACATCTACATCTACATCTACATCTACATCTACATATACATATACATATACATATACATATACATATACATATACATATACATATACATATACATATACATATACATATACATATACATATACATATACATATACATATACATATACATATACATATACATATATATATATATATATATATATATATATATACATATATATATATATATACGGACTTTTAAAATGTTTACCATAAGGTTTTTTCAACAGTTATGGAGGGGAAGTGGTTATGAGGGTTGGGACTTTATAATATAAAGTTTTTTTTATTATAAAGTTCTACGGGAAATGGAGGGTAAGTGGTTTGGGATCGGATTTAATATAATAATGCGATTTATAATCAAAAAGAGTTAAAAGGTATTTTATTAAAGAAATATAAAACCTTAATAAAACAAAGTTTAAGGAAAAATGGGAAATAGGGGGTATATGAGGGTATAAGGACTTTTACTTCACTTAAGCATAAATTTCAATCCAGAAGTCAATTTTGAGAGTGTAGTATACCATTGGAAAGCTCTTTCCAGCCTCTTTCTGCTGGATCTACTTGGAAAATAATTTGACACTAAACATGTTGTGAAAAAATTATCTGAAAGACAGAGTGATGATCTTGTCGGATATGACAGCTTCTGAATTGTGACTAAAAGGCGCAGTATTATGTTTTCATCTCAAAACATGGTTTTGAGGTGAAAATTGCATCAAAATAAATAAATGATATCTCTGATCTTCCTGGTGCTATAATTTTGAGTTTATTGACTTCCTCATGACCTTGCTGATCTTTATTGACACTTGACTCATTAATTTGACCATGGTGAGACCTTAGAGACTGATGAGACCCATCCTATGACCTACTGATATGATTTTGAGAATGAAAGTGACTAATGACTAAAGACCATAAGGAGGAAAATCAACAAGTACCTCGTTAGGAAAGACTGATAAAAATTAATACCATCAGTGAATCCATGACCTAGCGGAACAATGAAATTTATTCGGTATGAGACTCCTAATATGCAAATACAAAAGAGCAATTTTGATCACTAATGGTAGTATGACGAGACTCACACTAAAATTGGCTCCAATGGGGATGGTATCTCCTTGGAGGTGCCAAGAACACCGTAGACCAAGTAGCCTTATCCATTGGGCAATGGAATCAAAAATACTGAAAAACTGACACAATGCAGACTGACACTGACTCAAGACTAAAATTGAGACGATGAAATAAAACGAAAACATACACATAACATTCAAGTCTTATAGCCTTTACCTCAGGCCCCAAACTTCAATGACTATGTACTCTGAACTCTGATAAAAATAACATGGTATATACAATGATGATGACATAAATTCTGATCCTTTGTTTTCAACAATGGTAGCGCTTTAAAAGCCTACCATTTACTGCTCCTTTAGGGCAATCTTAGCCATCCATTTCTAAGAGCAAGAAGGCATTTTGTCCTCTGTATGTTGAAATCCTATATGGTCCTTTCCACAGATTGTCAAAATTACCATGCCTCCCTTTGTCTTCATTTCTGGCATCCCACTTCAACACTAAATCATCCAGCTAAAACCTTTCTGCTTTGGTATTTCTGTCAAAGATCTTCTTTATTTTCGCTTGCAACTGAATGGCGTTCTGTGACACTTACTCTCTCGTCTGCTGAAGGTGGATCATCTGATTGATCCTTCGCTGATTATCATTATCCTCACTTCCAACTTCTTGCAATAATCTCATAACTGGGACTGTAAGGGATGTGGGGAAGACAACATCAGTTCCATAAACCAGCTCAAATGGTGATATACCTATTTATTTTTTCCTGCTAACTATGTCCTCCCACAGCGCGTTGATAAGCTTGCGGTGCCAATTCCTTTTGTTTCCCTCTAGCATTTTCTTGATTATATTTACCAGTGATTTGTCAGATGACTCTGCCAGGTCGTTGCCTTGTGGATAATAAGCTGTTGAATGGCCTATCGCGATGTTGTATTTGTCACAATAATCGATCATCTTCTTAGATCGGAACGCTACTTCATTTTCTGTTACGATTTTGCATGGGCAGCCAAAACGAGATAAAATATTTGATTCTAGGAATTGAATGATTACCGTGTCTATTTCTTTCTTGGTTAGGATGGCCTTGATCCATTTCGTAAAGTAATCTGTCCCTGTCAATATCCATCGGTTATGTTCTGAGGACGCAGGATGAATTTATCCTATGAAATCGAGCCCCCACTGCTGAAAGGGTGCGTTAACTGAAACTGGTTTCAAAGGGAGTGGAAGCAATTTCTTCTTCCCTTGGAATATTTGGCATTCATGAAATTTCATCACTATCTTATATAAATCAGAAAATAATGTGGGCCAATAATATCCTACTCTTAATACCTTGTTAGCTGTAGTATTCCAAAACAAGTTACCACCACAGTCGCCTTTATGAAAATTGTGCATTACCTTCTGCGCCTCTTCTTCAACCAAACAATTGAGCAGAACATCTCCTAGATCTTTCCAATACAGAGCGTTGTCTAAAATGCATTATTTTGCAGATTTTAGCTTCAGAGATCTACCCTTACTCTTAGACACGCCGGAACGAGGTGACAAATGCTGAAGGACATAGACAATATCTGAATACCACGAGAACTGCAGAAAAATATTTGAAATTGGAACCAGCAAACCTTCATCTTCATATTCTGCCACTGTTGTTATGAGGTTTATATCTAAAGCACGCAGATTTGATTGGGCCATCAATTTCACCAAGCCTTGGCCTTTGATCAACTTTGTGGGCTTGATCTCCAGATCGTACTCCAACATAGCTGCTATCCACTTACCTCTCCGACCTTCTGGAGCAGTTTGCATCAACACATCCTTCACTATTGCGTTAGGGATATATGCTATAGTATGTGAATGCAGAATATAGACCCTGAAATCCTTCAATGCCTTGATAAGAGCCAATGTCTTTTTTTTCAATAATATTATACCTCAAAGTAGCATCTCTAATAGTTCTACTAAAAAAGGCAATTTCCTTTTCGATCTCGTCTCTCTTTTGCATTAAAACAACAGCTAAAGTATGCTTTGATGCAAACGAAAATATGATGAAGTCTTGAGTGTAGTCAAGACTGATCAAAACTGGGTTATTGGACAAAGCAAACTTTACCATATTGAATGACTTGATAGCTTCTTCACTCGACTTGATAGTGATGTCCTTCTTCAACATGTTAGTCATTTCCCTCAAATGTTCAACCAGATTGGGTATAAATCGACATAAGAAGTTCATCTTACCATTGAATGCTTGGATCTCTTTTTTGTTTCATGGAAGGTCTATGTGCTGAATTTCCTCCACTCTAGATGGATTGATGTGGATACCATCTTTAGAGATGATATTCCCCAGCAGCTTGCCTTCATCCATGGCAAAGAGACATTTCTTGGGATTGAGAGAAATTCCAAACTTTATGCATCGCTGAAAAAAAACTCTCAAATGGTGCAAATGCTCTTCATCTGATCCTGAAAACACTGTCAAATAATCCAAATAAATGACCAGAAAAACATATTTTTCGTTGGAAAAAGAAATTTCCATTGCACGCTGGAAAGTAGCTCCTGCATTCTTCAGTCCAAATGGCATTTTGGCATACTGGAAAGTTCCCCAGGGTGTTTTGAAGGCAGTTTTATCTTGGTCCTTCTCATGCACCAAGATTTGGTTGTAGCCTGAGTAGCCATCAAGTAGTGACATCCTGGATGCTCCAACTACTCTCTGCAGAATATGGTCCATTTTCGGAAGTGGATAATTATCCTTTAAGGAAGCCTTATTCAAGCTCTGAAAATCTATACACAACCTTATTTCTCCAGTCTTCTTACGTATCAGGACCAAATTTGAAATCCAGTCATAAAATCTAATGGGGACTATAATACCAGCTTTGTACAATCTGTTTACCTCCTTTTCCATGGATGGCAAAAGCTTCAGATTGATTCTTCTTAGCTTCTGTCTGAATGGCTTTTGATCCGACTTGATAGGAATAGTATGTTGGATTATGTTCTTACCATACACCTTCAAATCTGAATAATCCCATGCAAATACATCAGAAAATTCAGAAAGCAATTTCACATACTTCTCCTTCATTTCAGGGGGCAATGCCTTTGACAATTTCATGAACTTGGGCTGATCAGGTGTTCCAAGATTCACATCTTCAACTCCTTTCTCCGTGGGCACCAAGCTTGGATTCTTTGCCACATTGTCCTGATCAAACATCTCCTCTAGAGGTATGCGACCTCTAGGAATTACATTATCTTTCAGTCGCAATATGTCCATCTAGTTTGTTTCCAATTCTTGATCATCAACCACATACTCACCTTCTATGGGAGTGTCCTTGAATTTTCCATCACCCTGAAAAAATGTATTGATCTCATTATCATCCCAAAATACTTTCCAATACCTTAAATTGTGCGGAACAGCTGGCCTATGTTTGACATGGATCTCAAACTTGTTGCTGGAGTTCATCAGAATCTTCAGGTTACTTGCAGTAGTGGCAAGAGAATCAACAATAAGATTCTGCATCCTGGGCACTGCTGTCAAAGTGTACTCTGGGAATGTCTTCAAAATTTCCGGAACTACATTTCTGTATGCCCTCAGTCTTGGATGTTTAGCTTGGTATTCTCCTTATACCTGCTTGATTATTAACTCAGAGTCACCATACACAATGATCCTTTTCGCCTTCAACTTCTTCAAGATTTTGAGGCCTGCAATCAGAGCTTCATACTCTGCTTCATTGTTGGAGCAGTCAAAAGCCAACTTATAAGCACATACTCTAACACTACTAGGGACTCTTTCAGGCTAGAAAACAGGGCTCCGAATCCATATTCCAATACCTGCTCCATCCTTACCAACAGCTCCATCAAAGTCCATACCCCATAGACCTTCTTCTTCTTCTTGTAGATGTTGAAATTTAGTTTCTTCCTTCTCTTTACCTTGGCTGATTTCTGGCTGATCGTTGTATTTTAGCCGCTGGGGGGCCCGAGGCTCAGAAGTACTTGCCGCTTTGTCCTTTTCCTGTTCGAGGACCTCTCTAAATTTTTTTGAAATCTCAGGTATCTCATCCACTTGTACCAACTAAACATCCTCATCATTTAAAGCACCATCTGAATATAAGACAAAGACTGTAAATCTGTGTGCACTGCATTGATGGGATGGTTTACTGGCTTGTCTTTGCTAGTAATCATATATTTCATTTTCTTTTCCCTACATAACTTTCTCAGCTGGCCAAATACAGGGATTGTGGCATAGGAGAAGTCAAGCTGTATGGTTCCCTTAAGTTTTGCACCCCAAGACCTAGATAGAAGCATTCCAAACCGTGGTGGGACATCAGCAACAACTACATCCATCAAGACATTTTTGGCTGGGATTTGATCTAAAGCCACTACCAAGTCTTTGATAAGATCAATACAATGGACCCTACTTGAGTCAAAAGAATACAAATCATGGTATTTTCTAGTAAAATCAAGGCCTAACTTCTCCATGACAGCTTTGGGCGTCAAATTATGCGAGGCCCCGGAGTCCAACATGGCGTTATGCAAGATAAACTCATGCAACCTAAGACTTAGGTAAAATGGGGGAACTTCATTTTCTTCAGATTATTCTGTGGCTGGACCAAACATAAGTTCAGGGTAGTCATCTTCCACATTAACCATATCAGAAAGAGGGTCAATTTGCAAGACTTTAGACACCTAACTTTTATATACACTATTCTTCACCAACTCAGTTAGGGGCACAAACACTTTGAGTTTAGAAATTTCATTTTCTATATTAAAGGAAGGAGTTTTTTCTACCTCTTTAATGGGAGGGTATTTCTTCTCTGTTTTCTCCTTCACTATGCTCTACTGGCTTTTTTCATTTGTTGCGTTCTCAGCTATGGGTGCTTTGCTGGATGTAGGATTGGCAGGCTCCTTTCCTTTCTTCTATGCTTCATTCTTCATTTGGATTTCTTTTCTCTTTTGCATGGGGCTAATTGTGACGTTTTTGTTCCTCAGAGAATACTGCCTTTGCTGGGCTGATAGAGTGTTCATATACCCTCTCTGGTAGTCATTAGATTCTTCTTCTAACACCACTTCATTGGCCAAAATGAAATTTTCGTCCCCTTGAATGTCTGGAGTCGCCATTGTGTATTCTTTGTCTTTTGTGAGGAAAATGGGCACACCATCAGCTGTGAAAAAATGATTGGTTTCAAACAGGGGACCATCGTCATCTGAGTTAGTCCCTTGCATGTATTTCCACTACAATAGAGTTTTTATCTGTTGCTGTGGTGCCGCTTGGTCCTGCGCCCTCTGTTCTCTCTGTATAATTCTGAATTGCGGTTGTTGTTGTCCTCTAAAATTCGGATTTCTTATTTGAGTTTCAGGTCTGTCAGAAATCATCAATCACTCAACCATCCTTTCCATTGTACGAATTAGAGTGTCCATCTTGTTTTCTGAAGGGGAGGCTTCCTCTTTCATCACGACTCTCTTTTCAGTTCTGGCTCGAGCTCTTCTAGCCAACAGATTAGCTTCAATGCTTACTGCTATCTTTTGCATCTCTTCAAGTGACGGTGGATCTCTTTCACGCAGTTGATATGCCATATCGGCATCAAAACCATCCGGAAACTTCAGCAAAGATGAATCTATAGGAGGTTTGAGGTTAGCCGGAATAGCATTGTCTACGAAATTGAATCTTAAACAATAGTATTGCATAGTTTCACCCACATTCCTTTTAATATTCTCATATTCAGATAGAATTTGGAGTGGGTTCTTTTTCACCTCCCACCGGTCTAAGAACTATGTGTGTAACTTCTGCAAAGTGCGAATAGAGCTTGCTGGTAAGGCTCTAAACCACTTTCTAACTTCACCTCCAAAGCTTTGAACGAACAACCTAGTGGTTACATTCTCTTCCTATACCTCATGAAGATCAAAAAAATCATTCATCTTGTCAACATGCTGTTGGGCTGTGATGCTTTGAGTGGCATCAAATATTGGAATTTTACTCTGATAGTCAGCAGGCATATCATTGAGGACCAGGGGTAAAACTAGGGGTGCATACTGGGCAGCCATGATTATGAGAGGATTTACCACAGTGTTTACAGTACTGGAATTTGAAGGAGGTGTTGATGGAGGAGATGAAAACTGGGAATTGACTGATGGGAATGCTGATGAATCAGGAGGATGGAATGCTGGCCCTGACGATTCTGAAACCTCGGGAATGTTAGTTACAGTGATGGACTGAGGAGAGTTCAAAATGTAGTCATCAATGGAGGAATTTTCTCTCTGAACTTCAATATCTACAAGGAACTCCGGATCTAGAACCGCATCTTCAAGTGCAGTTTCAGACTTGTTTCTAAACAAAGAAAGCTCAAAAATCTCATCAAAAGAAAGCTCTTCTACAAAAAACCACTCACTGGGCCAAGTATGGGACCTGAAAATACATGTAGGACTTAGTGATCCCTCTTGTCTTCTTACTATTCTTGGGATAATATTTTGATTTTCAAACACAGGGGGAGGGTTTGGATCAGGATTAGCCCTTGTATATCTTCTTGAAGCTAATGTGGTCAACTTACTACTGTACAATATTTATATCATCCAAGAAAGCTCTGAAATATCATCATCGAGACTTTATAAGAAAAATATTACTGGGGTGATGAATCTTCTATGCAAAAATTTTGTAGCGTTCCCTAGTATGGTCGCCAGAGATGTTAGCACCCAATCTGAACCTCAGGCTGAAAAAGGCAAATCAGGGTAACAACTAAACCATGCTCAGCCTTGTACATAGCCCTACAAGGGCAGGAGAGGGCTCTCTCCATAGAATAGATATCCAATAACACAATAATGAACTAGATTTAGGCTAGGTATATAAATGTGAAAGAGGTTTTGATAAATGTCTGAATTTTCAGGGATGTATGGGACAAAAAGGACAGTATGAACCGAGGAATTAAATCAAAGACACAAAGTATTTCATGGAGCAAGATCGGCAGGAGATTTAGCAATCAAGTTGAGATAAGATGGAGTGGAAAGACTGTTGAGAAGCTAAAAAGGGCATAATGAATGAATCCTTTTCAAACAGAAGAAAACACATAGAGTATGAATGATTCCCCCAGGGCAGAGCATATGAAATGGATTCTACCTTTCTAACTTGAAAAACATTCAACTGGAAATTTTTATGAATGAATGGTGAAACAAAACAATGTACATATGATACACAAAGGAGAGACATATGCTAAAAATCATACCACATGAATCCCACAAATCAGAGCTGCATCACTTTATTAATTCCCTGCCAAATTGTACAATGGAGCGTAGAGCTCACTGCCACACTATTCCCCTATTTCTGAGTTTTCAGACTTAAGACTTTCAACCTCTTTATTAATGATTAGCATTTACAATAAATAGCCAGATTTTTTGGGAATATAGATTGATGGAAAGGGGAGAAATCATAACTGAAGATGGAAAACCAAGAGCCAATAATGTCTCCGTAAAGGAAGAGCTGCGTTAAATCTATTCAGTGAGAAGGTGAAACATTGTAACGTAGATCTCTTTACCACGTAACTTTATATGTGACTCTTACAAATTTGGGTCTCGGCCTCTGAATTTTCACATTCCATTTTCCGTTTCAAGAAAACTGACTTTTTATAATTTGCTTGTTTGAAACAAAAATGAAATGAAATTGTGCCTTTCGTGAAGGGAAAAATGTATTTTAAATGGGAAAAGGGAAGGGAGAGGCAGTGGGGTCCACATCGCAATCGGGATCGGGGGTTAAACGTTGTTGAAACAAAACCCAAACATTTCTGATGCGATTAGCCTGGGTCGGATGGGGAAATATACAATGGAGCGGGGAAATCCCTTAGGAGTAAACAAAAAATGATTTTTCACTTTGTATAAAAGGAAGGAATGATTGTATTGGAAGGGCGGAGGGCTTAAGGTGGGACTAGGGATTATCATCGCAATCGCATCGGAGGTGGGGTGGGCACATCACAATATATACTTCTGATGCGATTAGATTAAACCATAGAAATCTTTTAAAAATGTAATAAAATGTGATTTGGGGACTTACAAAGGAGAAAGGGCCTTTGGTAATACAAATGGGTGGAGGATTTAAATGGTGGGGCCCAAGGTGCCAATCACAATCGGAAGCAGGATCGGGAGCGGAAGAAATAGTGTATGGGCGTGAAGGATATCACCAATTGCGATGAGCGATCAATCACATCAAAGATTGGGAGGTGGGATGCGTTTGAAAGCACCATACAAATGTTTCGATGCGATGGAGTACTTTGAAAACCTTTGAAAATCATTTTATTGTTTTTACAACTGGAGAAAAGGGTTTTTTATTTGAATGGGGTAGAAATATTGTATGGTGGGCCCAGGGGGTCAATCACAATCGCAATATCAGAGTGGAGCGGGGGTAATCGCATTGGAAGAAAGGGATTTGCGATGAGATCGGAGAAGGGGGTGCGATCAATCACATCGGAGTAATCGGAAAGGGACTTTCGATGATGCGATCAGGTAATCGGAGGAGGGGCGCGATTGGAAGATTGGAGGAAGTGATGCGATTGGGAGATTAGAGGAGGAATTGCGATTGATCGCATCGGAGGAAGATGCGATTAATGGATCAGAAGTTGTTGTGATTGGCGGATCTTTGCGATTGCGATGAAAGGTGGGATATATATAATATAAAGTTTTGGACTTTTGATATAAGTTTTAAAGGCATGAAGGGGAAGTGGTTGGGAACGACGGGGGGGAGTATATATATATATATATATATATATATATACACACATTTAAAATGTTTACCATAAGGTTTTTTCAACGGGAATGGAGGGGAAGTGGTTTGGGATTGGATTTAATATAATAATGCGATTTATAATCAGAAAGGGGGAAAATGGATCTTATTAAAGAAATATAAAACCTTAATAAAACAAAGTTTAAGGAAAAATGGGAAATAGGGGGTATATGAGGGTATAAGGACTTTTACTTCACTTAAGCATAAATTTCAATCCAGAAGTCAGTTTTAAGAGTGTAGTATACCATTGGAAAGCTCTTTCCGAGCTCTTTCTATTGGATCTACTTGGAAAATGATTTGACGCTGAACATGCTGTGAAAAAATTATCTGAAAGGCAGAGTGATGATCTTGTCGGAGATGACAGCTTTTGAATTGTGATTAAGTATTATGTTTTCACCTCAAAACATGGTTTTGAGGTGAAACTCGCATCAAACTGAATAAAGGATATCTATGATCTTCCTGGTTCTATAATTTTGAGTTTATTTACTTCCTCATGACCTTGCTGATCTTTATTGACACTTGACTCATTAATTTGACTATGGTGAGACCTTAGAGACTGATGAGACCCATCCTATGACCTACTGATATGATTTTGAGAATGAAAGCGACTAATGACTAAAGACCATAGGGAGGAAAATCAGCAAGTAGCTCGTGAGGGAAAACTGATAAAAATTACTACCATTAATGAATCCATGACCTAGCGGAAAGGTGAAATTTATTCGGTATGAGACTCCTAATATGCAAATGCAAAAGAGCAATTTTGATCACTGATGGCAGTATGACTAGACTGACACTAACATTGGCTCCAATGGGGATGGTATCTCCTTGGAGGTGCCAAGAACACCATAGACCAAGTAGCCTTATCCATTGGGCAATGGAATCAAAAATACTGAAAAACTGACACAATGGAGACTGACACTGACTCAAGACTAAGACTGAGACGCTGAAATAAAACCAAAACATACACATAACATTAAAGTCTTATAGCCTTCACCTCGGGCCCCAAACTTCAATGACTGTGTACTATGAACTCTCATAAAAATAACATGGTATATACAATGATGATGACATAAATTTTGATCCTTTGTTTTCAACAACGATAGTGCTTTAAAAGCCTACCATTTACTGCTCCTCCAGGGAAATCTTGGCCATCCATTTCTGAGAGCAAGAAGGCATTATGTCCTTTGTATGCTGAAATCCTGTATGGTCGTTTCCACAGATTGTCGAACTTACCATGCTTCCCTTTGTATTCATTTCTGGCATCTCACTTCAACACTACATCATCCAGCTGAAACCTTTCTACTTTGGTCTTTCTATCAAAGATATTCTTTATTTTCTCTTGCAACTGAATGGCATTCTGTGACACTTCCTCTCTCATCTGCTGAAGGTGGATCATTTGATTGATCCTTCGCTGATTATCATTATCCTCGCTACCAACTTCTTGAAATAATATCATAACTGGGACTGTAAGGGACATGGGGAAGACAACATCAGTTCCATAAACCAGCTCAAATGGTGATATACATATTGATTTTTTCCTGCTAACTCTGTCCGTCCACAGCACATTGATAAGCTTGTGGTGCCAATTCCTTTTGTTTGCCTCCAACATTTTCTTGATTATATTTACCAGTGATTTGTTAGATGACTCTGCCAGGTCGTTGCCTTGTGGATAATACGCTATCAAATGGCCTATCGCGATGTTGTATTTGTCACAAAATCGATCATCTTCTTGGATCAGAACGCTGCTGCATTATCTGTTACGATTTTGCATGGGCAGCCAAAACGAGATAAAATATTCGATTCCAGGAATTGAATGATTACTGTGTCTATTTCTTGCCTGGCTGGGATGGCCTCAATCCATTTCGTAAAGTAATCTATCCCTGTCAATATCCATCGGTGCTGTGCTGAGGACGCGGGATGATTTTCTCCTATGAAATCGAGCCCCCACTGCTGAAAGGGTGCGTTCACTGAAATTGGTTTCAAAGGGAGTGGAAGAAATTTCTTCTTCCCTTGGAAGATTTTTCATTCATGAAATTTCATCACTGTCTTATATAAATCAGAAAATAATGTGGTCCAATAATATCCTGCTCTTAATACCTTGTTAGCTATAGTCTTCCAAAACAAGTGACCGCTACAATCGCCTTTATGAAAATCGTGCATTACCTTCTGCGCCTCTTCTTCAACCAAAAAATTGAGCAGAACACCTCATGGATCTTTCCAATACAGAGCACTGTCTAAAATGCATTATTATGTAGATTTTAGCTTCAGAGATCTACCCTTACTCTTAGAAATGCCGGTAGGAGATGAAAAATGCTGAAGGACATAGACAATATCTAAATACCATGGGGACTTCAGAAAAATATCTAAAATTGGAACCAGCAAACCTTCATCTTCATCTTCTACCACTATTGTTATGAGGTTTATATCTAAAGCACGCAGATTTGATTGGGCCATCAATTTTTCCAAGCCTTCGCCTTTGATCAACTTCGTGGGCTTGATCTCCAGATCGTACTCCAACATAGCTGCTATCCACTTACTTCTCCAACCTTCTGGATCAGTTTGCATCAACACATCCTTCACTACTACGTTAGGGACATATGCTATAGTATGTGAATGTAGAATATAGACCCTGAAATCCTTCAATGCCTTGATAAGAGCCAATGCCTATTTTTCAATAATATTATACCTCAAAGCAACATCTCTAATAGCTCTACTAAAAAAGGCAATTGGATTTTCGATCTCATCTCTCTTTTGCTTTAAAACAACAGCTAAATTATGCTCTGAAGCAAACAAAAATATGATGAATTCTTGTGTGTAGTTAGGACTGATCAAATTTGGGGCATTGGACAAAGCAAAATTTACCAGATTGAATGACTTGATAGCTTCTTCACTCCACTTGACAATGCTGTCCTTCTTCAACATGTTAGCCATTTCCCTCAAATGTTCAGCCAAATTGGGTATAAATCGACGTAAGAATTTCATCTTACCATTGAATGCTCGAATCTCTTTTTTTTTCATGGAAGTTCTATGTGCTAAATTTCCTCCACTCTAGATGGATCGATGTGGATACCATATTTAGAGATGATATGCCCTAGCAGCTTGAATTCATCCATGGCAAAGATACATTTCTTGGGATTGAGAGAAATTCCAAACTTTCTGCATTCTTGAAAAACAAATCTCAAATGGTGCCAATTCTCATCATCTGATCCTGAAAACATTGTCAAATCATCCAAATAAATGACTAGAAAAACATCTTTTTCGTTGGCAAAAGAAATTTCCATTGCACGCTGGAAATTAGATCCTGCATTCTCCAATCCAAATGGAATTTTGGCATACTGGAAGGTTCCCCAGGGTGTTGTGAAGGCAGTTTTATCTTGGTCCTTCTCATGCACCAAGATTTGGTTGTAGCCTGAGTAGCCATCAAGTAGTGACATCCTGGATGCTCCAACTACTCTCTGCAGAATATGGTCCATTTTCGGAAGTGGAATTATCCTTTAAGGAAGCCTTATTCAAGTTCCGAAAATCTATACACAACCTTATTTCTCCAGTCTTCTTACGTACCGAGACCAAATTTGAAATCCAGTCAGAAAATCTAATGGGGACTATAATACTAGATTTGTACAATCTGTTTACCTCTTTTTCGATGGATGGTAGAAGCTTCGGATTGATTTTTCTCAGCTTCTGTCTGAATGGCTTTTGATCCAGCTTGATAGGAATAGTATGCTGGATTATGTTCTTATCATACACCTTCAAATCTGAATAATCCCATGCAAATACATCAGAAAATTCAGAAAGAAACTTCACATACTTCTCCTTCATTTCAGGGGACAATGCCTTTGACAATTTCACAAACTTGGGCTGATCAGGTGTTCCAAGATTCACATCTTCAACTCCTTTCTCCGTGGGCACCAAGCTTGGCTTCTTTGCCACATCGTCCTGATCAAACAGCTCCTCTAGAGGTATGAGACCTCTAGGAATTACATTATCTTTCAGCTACAATATTTCCATCTGGTTTGTTTCCAATTCTTGATCATCAACCACATACTCACCTTCTATGGGAGTGTCCTTGAATTTTCCATCACCCTGCAAAAATGTATTGATCTCATTATCATCCCAAAATACTTTCCAATACCTTAAATTGTGTGGAACAGTTGGCCTATGTTTGACATGGATCTCAAACTTGTTGCTGGAGTTCATCAGAATCTTTAGGTTACTTGTAGTAGTGGCAAGAGAATCAGAAATAAGATTCTACATCCTGGGCACTATGTCAAAGTGTACTCTGGGAATGTCTTCAAAATTTTCAGAACTGCATTTCTGTATGCCCTCAGTCTTGGATGTTTAGCTTGGTATTCTCCTTTCACCTGCTTGATTATTAACTCAGAGTCACCATACACAGAAATCCTTTTCGCCTTCAACTTCTTCAATATTTTGAGGCCTGCAATCAGAGCTTCATACTCTGCTTCATTGTTGGAGCAGTCAAAGGCCAACTTATAAGCACATAATCTAACATTACTAGGGACTCTTTCAGGTTGGAAAATAGGGTTCTGAATCCATATTCCAATACTTGCTCCATCCTTACCAACAGCTCCATCAAAGTCCATACCCCATAGGCCTTCTTCTTCTTCTTGTAGATGCTGAAATTTAGTTTCTTCCTTCTCTTTACCTTGGATTATTTCTGGCTGTTCGCTGTCTTTTAGCTGCTAGGGGACCCGAGGCTCGGAAGTACTTGCCACTTTGTTCTTTCCTTGTTCGAGGACCTCTCTAAAATCTTCTGAAATCTCAGGTATCTCGTCCACTTGTACCAATTGAACATCCTCATCATTTAAACCACCATCTAAATATAAAACAAAAGACTCTAAATCTGTGTGGACTGCATTGATGGGATGGTTTACTAGCTTGTATTTGCTAGTAATCATATATTTCATTTTCTTTTCCCTATATAACTTTCTCAACTGGCCAAATACAGGGATTGTGACATAGGAGAAGTCAAGCTGTATGGTTCGCTTAAGTTTTGCACCCCAAGACCTAGATAGAAGCATTCCAAACCGTGGAGGGACATCAGCAACAACTACATCCATCAAGACATTTTTGGTTGGGATTTGATCTAAAGCCACTACCAAGTCTTTGATAAGACCAATACAATGGACCCTACTTGAGTAAAAAGAATACAAATCATGGTATTTTCTAGTAACATCAAGGCCTAACTTCTCCATGACAGCTTTGGGCATCAAATTATGTGAAGCGCAGGAGTCCAACATGGCGTTATGCAAGATAAAGTCATGCAACCTAAGACTTAGGTAAAATGGGGGAACTTCATTTTCTTTAGATTCTTCTGTGGCTGGACCAAAAATAAGTTCAGGGTAGTCATCTTCCACATTAACCATATCAGAAAGTGGGTTAATTTGCAAGACTTTAGACACCTGACTTTTATATACACTATTCTTCACCAACTCAGTTAGGGGCACAGACACTTTGAGTTTAGAAATTTCATTTTCTAAATTAAAGGAAGGATATTTTTCTACCTCTTTAATGGGAGGGTCTTTCTTGTCTGTCTGCTCCTTCTCTATGCTCTGCTGGCTTTTTTCATTTGCTGCGTTCTCAGCTGTGGGTGTTTTGCTGGATGTAGGATTAGCAGGCTCCTTTCCTTTCTTCTGTGCTTTGTTCTTCATTTTGAGTTATTTTATCTTTTGCATGGGGCTGATTGTGACATTTCTATTCCTTAGAGAATACTACCTTTGTTGGGCTGATAGAGAATTCATATACCCTCTCTGGTAGTCATCAGATTCTTCTTCTAACACCACTTCATTGGCCAAAATGAAATTTTCGTCCCCTTGAATGTCTGGAGTTTCCATTGTGTATTCTTCATCTTCTATGAGGAAAATTGGCACACCATCAACTGTGAAAAAACAATTGGTTTCAAATAGGGGACCATCGTTATCTGAGTCAGTCCCTTGCACGTAGTTCGACTAAAATTGAGTTTTGATCTGCTGCTATGGTGCCTCTTGGTCCTGCGCTCTCTATTCTCTCTGTCTAATTCTGAATTGCGGCTACTGTTGTCCTCTAAAATTTGGATTTCTTATTTGAGTTTCAGGTCTGTCGGAAATCATCAATCGCTCAACCGTCCTTTCCATTGTACGAATCAGAGTGTCCATCTTGTTGTGTGAAGGGGAGGCTTCCTCTTTCATCACGACTCTCTTTTCAGTTCTGGGTCGAGCCCTTCTAGCCAACAGATTAGCTTCAATGCTTACTGCTATCTTTTGCATGTCTTCAAGTGATGGTGGATCTCTTTCACGTAGCTGATATGCCATATCGGCATCAAAACCATCCGAAAACTTCAGCAAAGATGAATCTACTGGAGGTTTGAGGTTAGCTGGAATAGCATTGTATACAACATTGAATCTTAAACAATAGTCTTGCACAGTTTCACCCACATTCCTTTTAATATTCTCATATTCAGACAGAATTTGGAGTGGGTTCTTTTTCACCTCCCACCGGTCTAAGAACTGTGTGTGTAATTCCTGTAAAGTGCGAATAGAGCCTACTGGTAAGGCTCTAAACCACTTTCTAACTTCGCCTCCGAAGCTTTGAATGAATAACCTAGTGGTTACATTCTCTTCCTCTACCTCATGAAGATCAAAAAAATAATTCATCTTGTCAACATGCTACTGGGCTGTGATGCTTTGAGTGGCATCAAAGATTGGAATTTTACTCTGATTGTCAGCAGGAATATCATTGAGGACCTGGGGTAAAACCAGGGGTGCATACCGGGCAGCCATGATTCTGGGAGGATTTACCATAGTGTTTGCAGTACTAGAATTTGAGGGAGGTGTTGATGGAGGAGATGAAAACTGGGAATTGACTGATGGGAATGTTGATGAATTAGGAGGATGGAATGCTGGCCCTGATTATTCTGAAACCTCGGGAATGTTAGTTACATTGATGAACTGAGGAGAGTTCAAAATGTAGTCATCAATGGAGGAATTTTCTCTCTGAACTTCAATATCTACAAGGAACTCCGGATCTATAACCACATCTTCAAGTGCAGTTTCAGACTTGTTTCTAAACAAAGAAAGCTCAAAAATCTCATAAAAAAAAAGCTCTTCTGCAAAAAACCACTCACTAGGCCTAGTATGGGACCTGAAAATAGGTGTAGGACTTAGTGATCCCTCTTGTCTTCTTACTATTTTTGGGATAAGATTTGGATTTTCAAACACAGGGGGAGGGTTTGGATTAGGATTAGCCCTTGTATATCTTCTTGAAGCCAGTGTGGTCAACTTACTACTGTACAATATTTATATCAGCCTACAAAACTCTGAAATATCATCATCGAGACTTTACAAGAAAAATATTACTGGGGTGATGAATCTTCTATGCAAAAAGTTTGTAGCGTTCCCCAGTATGGTCGCCAGAGATGTTAGCACCCAATCTGAACCTCAGGCTGAAAAAGACAAATCAGGGTAACAACTAAACCATGCAAAGCCTTGTAGCTATCCCTACAAGGGCAGGAGAGGGCTCTCTCCATAGAATGCATATCCAATAACACAATAATGAATTGATTTTAGGCTAGGTATATAAATGTGAAAGAGGTTTTGATAAATGAATGAATTTTCAGGGATGTATGGGATAAAAAGGACATTATGAACCGAGGAATTAAATCAAAGACACAAAGTATTTCATGGGGCAAGATAGGCAGGAGATTTAGCAATCAAGTTGAGATAAGATGGAGTGGAAAGACTGTTGAGAAGCTAAAAAGGGCATAATGAATGAATCCTTTTCAAAAAGAAGAAAACACACAGAGTATGAATGATTCCCCCAGGGCAGAGCATATAAAATGGATTCTACCTTTCTATCTTGAAAAACATTCAACTGAAAATGCTTATGAATGAATGGTGAAACATAACAATGTACATATGATACAAAAAGGAGAGACATATGCTAAAACTCATACCACATGAATCCCACAAATCAGAGCTGCATCAATTTATGAACTCCCTCCCAAACTGCACAATGGAGTGTAGAGCTCACTGCCACACTATTCCCCTATTTCTAAGTTTTCAGACTTCAGACTTTCAGCCTCTTTACAAATGATTAGCATTTACAATAAGTAGCCAGATTTTGTAGGAATATAGATCGATGGAAAGGGGAGAAATCATAACTGAATATGGAAAACCAAGAGCCAATAATCTCTCTATAAAGGAAGAGTTGTGTTACATCTGGTCAGTGAGAAGGCGAAACATTGTAACGTAGATCTATTTACCCCATAACTGCAGATGTGACTGTTACGAATTTGGGTCTCGGCCTCTAAATTTTCGCTTTCCATTTTCCATTTGAAGAAAACTGACTTTTTATAATTTTCTTATTTGAAACAGAAATAAAATGAAATTACACCTTTCGTGAAGGGAAAAATGTATTTTAAATGGGAAAAGGGAAGGGAGAGGCAGTGGGGTTCACATCACAATCGAGATTGGGGGTTGAACTTTGTTGAAACAAAACCCAAAAGGTTCCGATGCGATTAGCCTAGGTTGGATGGGGAAAAATACAATGGAGTGGGGAAATCCCTTAATAGTAAACAAAAAATGATTTTTCACTTTGTATAAAAGGAAGGAATGATTGTATTGGAAGGGCGGAGGGCTTAAGGTGGGACCGGGGATTATCATCGCAATCACATCGGAGGTGGGCCGAGCGCATCACAATATATACTTCCGATGCGATTAGATTAAACCATAGAAATCTTTTAAAATGTAATAAAATGTGATTTGGGGACTTACAAAGGAGAAAGGGCCTTTGGTAATACAAATGGGTGGAGGATTTAAATGGTGGGGCCCAAGGTGCCAATCGCAATCGGAAGCGGGATCGGGAGCGGAAGAAATAGCTTATGGGCATGAAGGATATCGCCGATTGTGATGAGCGATCAATCACATCAGAGATCGGGAGGTGGGATGCGTTTGAAAGCACCATACAAAAGTTCTGATGTGATTGAGTACTTTAAAAACCTTTGAAAATCCTTTTATTGCTTTTACAAAGGGAGAAATGGTTTTTTATTTGAATGGGGCAGAAGTACTGTATGGTGGGCCCAGGGGGTCAATCGCAATCGCAATATCAGAGTGGAGTGGGGGTAATCGCATCAGAAGAAAGGGATTTTCAATGCGATCAGAGAAGGGGGCACGATCAATCGCATCGGAGTAATCGGAAAGGAACTTGCGATGATGTGATCAGGTAATCGGAGGAGGGGCACGATCGGAAGATCAGAGGAAGTGATGCGATCGGGAGATCGAAGGAGGACTTGTGATTAATCACATCGGAGGAAGATGCGATTAATGGATCGGAAGTTGTTGCAATTGGCGGATCTTTGCGATTGCGATGAAAGGTAGGATATATATAATATAAAGTTTTGGACTTTTGAAATAAGTTTCAAAGGCATGAAGGGGAAGTGGTTGGGAATGGCGGGGGGGAGTGTGTGTGTATATATATATATATATATATATATACGGACTTTTAAAATGTTTACCATAAGGTTTTTTCAACGGGAATGGAGGGGAAGTGGTTTGGGATCAGATTTAATATAATAATGCGATTTATAATCAGAAAGGGGGAAAAGGGATTTTATTAAAGAAATATAAAACCTTAATAAAACAAATTTTAAGGAAAAATGGGAAATAGGGGGTATATGAGGGTATACTGACTTTTACTTCACTTAAGCATAAATTTCAATCCAGAAGTCAATTTTGAGAGTGTAGTATACCATTGGAAAGCTCTTTCCGGGCTCTTTCTACTGGATCTACTTGGAAAATTATTTGACACTGAAGATGTTGTGCAAAAATTCTCTGAAAGGCAGAGTGATGATCTTGTCGGAGATGACAACTTCTGAATTGTGACTGAAAGGCGAAGTATTATGTTTTCACCTCAAAACATGGTTTTGAGGTGAAACTCGCATCAAACTGAATAAATGATATCTCTAATCTTCTTGGTGCTATAATTTTGAGTTTATTGACTTCCTCATGACCTTTCTGATCTTTATTGACACTTGACTCATTAATTTGACCATGGTGAGACCTTAGAGACTAATGAGACCCATCCTATGATCTACTGATATGATTTTGAGAATGAAAGTGACTAATGACTGAAGACCATAGGGAGGAAAATCAGCAAGTAGCTCATGAGGGAAAACTGATAAAAAATACTACCATCAATGATCCATGACCTAGCGGAACGGTGAAATTTATTCGGTATGAGACTCCTAATATGCGAATGCAAAAGAGCAATTTTGATCACTGATGGCAGTATGACTAGACTGACACTAAAAGGTTGCATTTTCCATATGGGAGCTCTAGATGGCTGATGGAAAGTGTGTTTATGACTTGCAGTCACCTCTGCAAATAGTTCTATTGATTGGCTGGAATTTCCGGCATCACTGTTGTGTAGCCAGCCAAACAGTTATGGCATGTAGTGTAATAACCCCGATCCCTATGATTCAGAAAAACACGTAACTTTATACATGGATGAATGGCTTGGCATAAATAGGCATGACGGGTAATGGTTAATCATTAACTATGGATGAAACATGTGACATAATGTATACAACGAATTGACCTTCACTAGCTCACTGTAATACGACACCTATCATTAGATCCTAAAATATTTAAAAAGATTTGATGTGTGTTAACACTATGACACATGGCATGACTAAAGTGGACGCACTTTTTCATTTTATTGTAAAACAGAGTATGGTTCTCGAAATTCTAGTAGCATCGAAAATAAAAATAAAAAGACAGAAACATGAAATAACAAACTGTCTAAAAGGCTAAAAATACTGGTGCTTCTAGAAATTTTGATAGCGCCCATTTTTTATTTTTTTATTTTTGAAAAATTTTGAACTTTAATCCTAAAAATAAAACTATGGAATGGACTCATGACTTAGGAAATAACTACGCTAAAAACGTAAACTTGTACTTCTCCGAGGGATCTAGGAGGAGGTGGTAGAAACCCTCAATATATTAACAGGAGGATATATCTACTAGCTGCCTTATGAGGACATAAAAATATCTTTAGGAACCATTCTACAGCAACTAGGAAGAAAGGTAGAGCTAGCCAGAGTCTGATAAATACACCTTCCTCTTCCACCTCCATCAAGCATGAGATTGGAAATATTGGAGGACTTCAAGAGTGAGATGATGCACACCTTTTTTTGCAAATGGACACAATGCATATCAAGAGGAAGCAAGAGGACGAAAAAAGAGCCTTGGTAATATTATGCCCTATATGTACTAGAAAACACCCTTGGAATGAATTTCCATTGAATATCATATAGGTTTTCCCAGTCTGTAAGTAGAATCATGACATAGATAAGTGTCGCTCCTTAACTGGACATAAAGTTGTATATCAAGGTGGGGAAGTAGGACCAAAGAAAATTTGTTTCATAAATCAGAGAAGGCCTTAAGGCCCTTGGTCATATTAATAGGGTATTCAAGGTGCACATTACTCCTATTACCATAAACATCAGAGTGCACCAATGTAGTCTTGGTACACCTCCACCCCTCCATCATGTCCTACACTTCCTACTTGGTCTTGTAACCCTCCATATCATACTCAACCAGTAAAAAAACGATTTCAAGATTATGGTCCTCAACCACCTCAGTGGAACAACCCATCACAAGGGTAGAGGCCTCAACATAATCAACCACCTACTCTACTTCCTCCACCCCAAACTCAACCTCAACTCACTCATTCTTTTCCACTCAAGCTACCTCAGATGTATGTGCAGCCCAATCCAAAACCAAACAACAAGCAGACACAACAGGTTTATAGTGGGGAGAAATCCTATCTAGCTTATGTTGTGGAGATACATGAGATTAATCTAAGGTTGGGAAGAGTAATCCTGGATAACCATCCTTCATCTCCAGCTGCAGAGGTTGAGGAGGAAAAGGAAGAAAATCACACTTAGATTCAAAAACCTCCTTTTCCTGAGTGCTTGATCCACTCTAGTCAGCACACCCCATCAGAAACTGAACATCTAGGAGAACTAAAAAAATTGTGTGTAAAAATACCCCTTCTCTAGGTCATTAAGGATGTACCTATTTACAATAGGATCATCAAGGAAATTTTTTTAAGAAACCTAGGAGAAACAATAAATATACCCCCACCATCAATGTAGTAGGGCAGTTCTCCAACTTAACGTTGGGAAGGGTGATCTTCCCAAAGTACCTCGACACTGGTAGTCTAATTGTAGATGTGCATATAGATGGTGTCATAGTCCCCAATACTTGGAAAGATATTGGGTATACCATCAATGTAATGACCAAGGAAACTATGCTTAAACTCAACCTCCAAGGGACTTTGAGGAAAACCACAATGGTTATGCAACTTTCAGATCAGTCCATAATAGTTCTGGAAGGAATTGTTGAGGATGTTATGGTGTCAATTTAATCTTGAGTGTACCCTACATATTTTCTAGTTCTCCAGCCAAAAACCAAGTTCAATGGGTATCCTCTCATTTTAGGGAGACCTTGGTTAGCCATTGCCGATGCTTATATCAGCTGTCGAGCTAGAAACATGACTATGAAGAATGGGCCCTTGTCTAAACAATGAGTATTATATCCTTCAACATAGCCTTCCATTGACCATCATCTATCTTTATGGTTGGAGGATGGAGAAGAATAATATCAAGTATACAATACCGTACCTTACCCCATTTGCACCATAGATACTATTCTTAGATGGGGGAAGCTTGATGAATATGAATTCTTTGACAAAATCATGTAGAAAGAGTCCTCCACTGATAGTCCACTTGAAAATATAGTCAAAGAGTTTGAAAACCACCCTTCGATGGAACTACACTTAGTTGATTCAACCTCTGAAACCACCAAGGATGTGGAATTTGGCCTGTCAAAATCTCTAAAAATCAACTCAAACCTCTCAGACAGAGAGGAAAAGTAGTTATCCCAGCTTTTGAAAGAAAACCTAGATCCATTTGCTTGGGACTACAAGGAAATTAAACAGGTGCATTCCTTAGTGTGCACACATCATATTTACATTAAAGAAGGGCGCAAGCCTGTGTGTTTGCTTAAGGGGTCTTGACCTAGGTTCAGATTTAGCCCGTAACCAACAAAACCATCTTACTACTAGCCCTTTCAACAATGACCTACTTGTGTAGGCCAAAGTCTCACCCGAAGCAGTATGGGGGTGTGCTAGAACCAAGTTTACACACCTTGAGATAGAATTAAATGAAGTGGGTAGCTTCAGATATTCTTTGACACACATGCTGAATTGTGCACCAGAAACCCTAACTAGAACCCTAGGTTGATTAACAAAGATTAATATAGTGCACACACCCAAACAGAAGATCCACGCTTCTTTTAATAGTCCTAATAATGTGATATTTAACACTTACTGAACTAGATCTATGTAAATAACATTCATATCAATAGTAAAATAGGTATGCAACCGATCCAATCATAGATAATATAACTTAATGCGGTAAATGGAAATCATACAAATAAACAGATCATAAATAAAATCACAAATGCATTGGTTCCACAGAGTTACCAAAACAGGTCTTTATTCATCAACAGATGTAACAATCCTTAAATTCCTTCAGATCCACCAGCACACAAAGCCAACAGGGTACACACATAGCGGGACTAAGGTCTCCACGCACACAACCAACAGGAACCTTTCAAACACACACACTTACACAAATATGCTTCAAATCTCAAAACATACATACACATTCATAAAAAAAATGTCTTATATGTATCGATATAGACTTCTATTTATACCTTAGCCTGCGCTCATCGTATCGTCCGCAAACTGTGGTTTAAGACTCCTATATTTACCCTTTATATCATTACAACTCATGAAGGGACTTTTACCCACCCCAAAGCCCCTTGAATATAAATTTCTTAGCACACACAACTCAAAATTAAAAAAAATACTATTAATTACTCCAAAAATGCGATCCTAAGGGACCTTGCTCCAACAATCTCCCAACACAATCTTGTGACTCATCCCAAGTCACAGAGGTATTGAGGATTCATCTTCGTCTTTAGCTCCTCTATGGCGATAGTGAATGGCACAAGGAAGCCCACGCTTTCATCGGCTGCACCTTACGCTATGTCCACCAACTTATGAGAGGTTAGCTCTTCTGCTGCAAGACTGATACTCTAGTAAGTGTGGCTCAGATTCTTGACAACAACATCTAAATCCTGTGACAGCTTCATTACTTCATCTAACCACGGCTTCATGTTGGTGGTCACGATGTGCTTCTTTCTTTGCATGTCTTCAACCTCATCGCGTAATACTTGGCTCGTCTGCAATCATGCCATTCTCTAAGTAGACATAGATGTTAGTAGCATCTCCTGAAGCTCATCAAATGCCTGCTCTTTGGTGTAATGTTCTTGCGACATCTCCTTGACAAGGGCATCTATCTGCATAGAATTCCATAGGCCCATAGTTGTATCCAGAAGCTTTTTACCCTTGTTTATGGTTGCTGTAATACTGGCTGACGCTTACTTGACTAGAGCAGTGCACTATGCTCGAACTTTAGGTAGAGTTTCTGGCTAAAAATTTACTTGAAACTCCATGCTCTGCTCCTCAAAATATTATTTGACTACCTATACTTCAGAATGGGAGAACTTTAGGGTAGCCACTAAAATTTAAATCTTGGATCGGGGCGTAGCAGAAGTAGGGATAGCAACCTCAACTAGGTAACCACGCAGATGATCAATCAAATTCTCTAACTCTGCGCGCTATGCCATCGCTGCTTGATGTGTTTTCTGAGCTTGGAAATACTCTTGCATTTTTTCTGTGACCTTATGCTCTGCATCGGTGAGTTTCTGGTGCATACACGCCTCTCTACACTGCAGCTCATCTGTAATGATTGTATGAATAGCATGAAACTTTGGTAAGTCGATGCCAACCTCTAAATAGGTTTGAACCTGTGCGCGTAATGCATGTTGTTCCATTGTAACTGCTTCTCTAGGGAAGGGGAAAATCCTGCTATCTGTCATGCTGATGATCATACTTGTGCCCTCACTCACTTGAACCAACCTCGCCTGAGCCACCCTCGCTTGAAAGCTATTGGTCTTGAGCTGTAACACCTACAATCTAGTCTGTAGTGACTCTACTATAGCCTTGTATTTCTCCTTGAGTTCATTCCACCTATCCTCCAAGGAAAAGATGATCACATCTTCTATCTTATACAAGTCATTCTCTGTGAGGGTGATTTCCTCCATGCCTCCTGCCTTCGATCATTTTTTCTTCTTGCGCGGGCCCTTGGGGGTTTCCACGCCACGCTTTGTACGTCTGGGGGATTCGAATTCTATACCATCTAGGCCATCTATGCCTCCAATATCCACCTCATTCTCCTCCTCATGTTCCTTTTCCACCTCTTTGTGTGCTTCTTTCTCAGCTTCCTTTTTTGGTTCTTTTTCCTTGGTAGTCTTTGTTTTTCTATCTTTACTGGACGTGGAGGCTGTGATAGGCGTGGCAATGCCTAGCTCAACCTTCCATGCTTTAGGCCAAGTCGCAATGACCTGGTCAACTTTGGCCCCTGTCACCATATATGATAGGTGGTAACATACTGGACCCTTGCATGATTGGATATGCACATTGTGCATTGACACTTTGAAGTCCACAATGGCCTTGTATTTTTCATATTTGTCCATGGACAACCACGAGCGAGAGTGGTTTGCTGCTGCCAATTCTCCCTTGAATAAGACCCAAAATATCTTATTATCCATAATGCGATTCAGGTCTATAGAGTCCCATATATTAGAGTAGCACGCTCCTTTAAAAACACCAGGTTCTATCTCTGGGAGGACTATGCTCCTTGACATCTTCCATGCAACCAAAGCAATCAATAGGAGCAACCATGAATAGAAGAATTTCTTTCCTTCCTCCTGCACCTCGCGCACATTTTCCAATTACTCAATATAGAGGAATTGCGAACAGTTGTAGCTGGTGCCTTTCTGACATTGCCCTGCCAATGCGATGACGTGCATAGGGACCAGCTTAGGCTTGAATTTGCGCATCATTTTGCAGCCTAGCACCAAATTTCCAAGGCGCACCACTAGGTCATCGATCTTCTACACCAGGAAGCCCTTAGAATCTTGTCCCACCTTGTAATCCTTCTTGACCTTGGTAGCTACCTTCAGTTCCTGGATTTTTCCATAAATCGCCATAGGATTGGGCCCCTTATTTGGCAAGCCGATGATAGGATGGATATGCACGGTGTCTATAGGAATACGATTCTAGATCCATAGGCACCCATCATGTACCAGTGTCAGCAGCTG
This sequence comes from Pinus albicaulis, assembly GCA_034641835.2. Classification (NCBI taxonomy): domain Eukaryota; kingdom Viridiplantae; phylum Streptophyta; class Pinopsida; order Pinales; family Pinaceae; genus Pinus; species Pinus albicaulis. Next base: position 863,735,827 of record CM076582.1, read on the forward strand.
GCACACACATATGCCTGTAATGGGTTACCTGTCGAAGTGAGGAATCCTCAACAGATTGAGAATCCCAACATTACTGAGCCTCTGCACCCAAGGCATGGGTTCTACCTTTACAACTCTGGCATATACTACTCACTCCAATTAGTACTCTGGTCCCAATTCTGGGAATGTTTTCTCATTTTCTAGGTCATTATCAATCAAAATTGGTTGCAAGGATCTTCCTAAACATATCCCCCACCAAGGTGACCACATCTGGAATTAAGGGCATTTGAAAATATTCATGCACCGTGTCCAAATCCTTTGGTGCCTTCATAGAGGGTCCATGTGGATTGACATGTTATGGGATCCATGATATGGGCTTGAAAAAGAGCGTTGCCTCCTTAGTTGCACTCATGGGTCTCTTTGTTGGGTCATGTATAGGACACCTATCCTTTGTCGCCTGGCACGCAGACGTGATCTGCCTAGGTGAAATCCGTGACTTTGAGGACGATCCCTTGGTCATATTTCCCTTTTCTTTAGCTAGCATGGACATGAATTCATGCACTTCGGGAACAACCTCATGGACATTGTCGGTGCCAGGCTTAGTAGATGTTGTGAGCAACACAGAGTGCTACTCAGATCGCACGATCTTAGGGTTAGTGGCCATAATTTTGGGCTTGAAAATGAACTCAAGGTTACTCACGTCAGATGTGGGGGTCTCACGGCCATACATACAATTCTTAGAGATAATTACAATGTAAAATTCACTCAAACAACAAAGGAACATAATATGATTCGTGCCCTCACTTTTATAGGCGATTCATGGTAAAAACGGTTGAATGGCTCCTTAGCCCTATAAAAATGGTTAGAAATACCATAATATCTCCTTAATAATTGCATAAAACACACTCCATCTAATGGTAAAATCACTTTTTCACCCATATTTACTGTTCCACGATTAGTTTCTCCTACAACGCACAACCTCTACGCTCCCATCGCACTTGCATACTTCTGTCCTTTGCGTAACATGCAAACGAGTGGATTTTGTTTCTTTGGCCATATATTAATTTCGTAGGCATAGGGTTATCCCTATATGGCTTTAGTTCACTTCCGTTGATCTAATCGGGAAAAATATCATCGCACAACATGGCCAAGCACACTGCACCTCCATTAGTGATCTTCTTCACAGTGTATAACCCTAACCAATGCTTTTTGAACTTCCTTGGGTGGCGCGCAAACTGAATGTCATACAACAAAACCAAATATTCTTCTTGAAATGCATTCTGTCATATGTGTCTATCATGCCAATCCTTTTCGTGCGCCTTTTGTACTTGCTGATGGAAGTTAGCAATAAACCGATCCTCCTCTAATGCAACCAATTGTGGTAGACATTCCTCCATGATGTCTGGTTCAACCATATTAATGAATGCTTCGATGCACAGTCTTGGGACAATATATTGCATTAGCATGATTTATTCTTGGCCATAAACCATTTTGAATGGTGTTTTACCAATCAAATTCTTGCATGTAATCCTATAAGCCCATAAAACATAATGGATGTGCACCTCCCAATCATTCTAGTTTTCAAGTAGATATTTGTGAGCGCATTATCCAAGATTCTTTTGAAGGCTTCCACTACACTATTTGCCTAAGGGTGATAGAGAGTGCTCTTTTGGCAATGTATCTGAAATTCCTCTGTCAAAGCTTCAATGGTATCATTAACAAAGTGCATACTCCTATCACTCATCAATATCTTTGGGAACCCAAATCTAGTCAAGATATTTTCAAAAATAAACTGTGCAGCAGTATCTGCAGTACACTATTTTACTGGCTTAGACTCTGCCTATCTGGTGACATAATATTTGGCAGTGATGATGTAGCACATGCAAGTCTTATTCCCAGGAGGATTGATAGCTCCAACAAATTCTATGGCCCATTTATGAAAATCCTGCAGGGCCATTTGTAGTTGCAATGGAATTTCATCTCTGCACGATGGCTTCCCTATTCTTTGGCTTGCATCACAAGATTGAAAATATACATGTACATCACTGTGTAGGGTGGGCCACCATAACCCAACACACAACACCTTATGTGCAGTACCTTTCCCTGCATAGTGGCCTCCTGCCGCTCCCCCATGAGCTTTGGCCAAGATGTCTTGTATTTCATGATCTAACACATACCTTCTTAGTACTTCATCCGCTCCCAACTTGTACAATTGACTAGCAATCAATGTGAAGTCAACTTTGCGTGAAACCAACTCTTTCCTTTGTTGCACCGAGTATTCAATAGGCTCACTACCAGTAGTAAAAAAGTGAATTATATATGCATAGTGTTCATAAACCAGTTTAATAGAAAATATTTGCACATGCATGATAAGTGATTAGGTCCAACATTCAATCTACCAAGATTAACAATGATTTCAAAACCATATTCCTGAAATAGCAACATTCATCTACAAATCCCCCCTCCCCTCCCAACACAAGATTATTGACTAGATACTTCAAATCAGAGTAGTTAGTGAACATCTTGAAGTGCCCTCTTAGTAGGTAATGCCTATATTTTTGCAGAGCATACACCATAGCCAATCCTTCCCTCTCTGTGGTTGAGTAGTTTCTCTTTGCACTGGAGAGCTTCCTACTTGCAAAGGCAAGGAGGTGATCAATATATCCTTTGCCCGGTTGTGCTAAAACAACTCCAAGTGCAATGATAGATGCATCAAAATGCACATGGAAGACCTTGGGCCAGTCTAGGAATATTAGAATAGGTGCAGTAACCATCGTTTCCTTCAACAACTCAAATATCTTTTTACATTCCTAATCCTAGAAAAAGGACACATCCTTCTTCAAAAATTTCTCCATGGGTGCAGTGATCAGAGCATAGCCCTGAATGAATTTTCTATAATATACGGTGTGTCCTATAATAGAGCGCAATTGTTTCTCATTGGTAGGGATCTCCAAGTTGATAATCACTACAATCTTGGGTGGATCTACCATCAACCCTTGCTGACAAAAATAATATCCCAACAAGATTCCAAAAGGAACACAAGATATACAATTCTTCAAGTTAATAGAGATTTGATGCTTCCTATAAGTCTCGAGCATCATCCACAAGTTGGAAACATGCTTCTTTACCAGCCAAAACATAATCTAGTCATTGAAGTTTACTTCCATAAACTTATGAATGAAATCCTTGAATACAACTACTACTACAAGCGAGAATATAGCACGTGCATTTTTTAATCCAAAAGGAATGACTGTGTATTGGAAGGATCCCCATTCTGTTACAAAATTGGTCTTACTTCTATCTTCTGGCGCAATATTTATATGGTGATATCCTGGAAATCCATCAGTGAAAGCGTAGGCATCTTGTCCTTTCACATTGTCCAATATCTCATCAGAAAATGGAGTAGGGAAGGGGTCATGTATACATGCATCATTTAATTTTCACAAGTCCATACGAATCCTTATTTCTCCCTTAGTCTTCTTTTCCTCAACAACCATCGGTCTCACCTAATAACACTGTTCCACAGGATCAATGATTCTTGCAACAACCATTTTCTCCAATTCTTCCTTCAATTTTTTCTTATATTTTTGATTTAATCGGTATGGTCGCTGCTTGACAGGGCACACATCTGGTTTCACGGTGATCTTCATAACTCCCAAATCTCCTACAATTCCTTTGAGCTCAAAAAAATTTGTGGAAAACAGGTCTTGATATTATGCAACAGCTCCGCAACCTTTCCCACTTTGTCATCATCCCAATAATCTTCTATTTTAGCCAACTTGGGATGTTTCTCCATCCCAATGTTGACTTCCTTTAGTTTTAGAGCCTTAGTTACATCCACCATTCCTAATAAGGGCCCTACGACTATGCACTCCCCCTTGGATTTTGGAATATTGATTTTTCTTGGATCTTTGTCATTATCTTCTACTGAGAGATTCTGTAGTTGACTATATCCTGCAACTTCACTTCCCATTATGGTGCAAAAAATTCTATCCAAGGCCAGGAATCATCAAATATAATTTCTTCTATATCTTGTAGGGCTTCGTCTAATCCCTCTGATCCACTGGCCATACCAAAAGTTAACAAAAAAATTTCACTCATTGTAACCCAATTAAAGATCCCTCGGCGCTGTTATCACTCAGATTTTCCTTGAAGTTGTTGGGAAGAGGAAAGGGGTCTGAGGTAACCACAAACCAACTTTTAGGTACAGAATCTAGACAATCTATACCCATAGAGGGCTCTCTCTGTAAAATTTAGCTTTGTTATAGAAGATGTTAGGCTAGTTATGAAGTCCAAGTGTTTTGTTTGAATTTGGGTGGTGGAATTCGATAGCTGAGGGCAAGATTGAGTAGTTTAGGCCATTGGGCTAATGGAGTCAAAATAAAATGGCTTAACTAGATTAATTTTCTCAACAAAAGGTGGTTTCACAGGGCAAGATAATCAGACAAGGAACAATTATAGATCTTAAAGTAAATGGGATGAAATGAAAATGTATGAAGGGCAATTAAGAATCCTTCAATATATTTATAAGAGGGAAAATTGAGTGATTATTAATAAAGAGCAGTTAAGTATTCTTTACTAAATAATCAAAATGTATAAACTAGAAAAGCAGGAGCAATTAAGAATTCATTGTTTAAACTAGTTTAGAAGAAAACATTCAGAATAACAATGATTAAAATCAGATTACACTTAAGCACTTTCTGATTTATTCCTTTTCATTAATCATTCAAAAATGAAACAAAATGATATAATAAACAAATATACAACTTCAAAACATAAGATAGAGATGACTTATTGATCCATTGTCTAACACAAGAATCCTGTAAAAAGTCTTTCGCATCAATTCATCATCTAGCCAGCCACACAGAAATTTCTCCAATAGCACTTTATTCCATAAAAGGTCAATGTTACAGAAAAGTCTAAGAATCCACCCTCAATACTCTAATTGAGGGAGTATTTATACAAAAATTAATACAAAATATCTCATAACAAATTGAGATATAATCTAGGATGACTCATAAGTATTTTACAACAAACTAGAGACAGATGGTCTTGTAGATAAGAAAAAATGTTAACTGATGTTGTGTTGTTTCCTTCTTTTGAAATGTGCTGGAGGTAGCCCCTATGATTTGCCTAATTTCTGTCCACTTCAGTAATTCTATGTTGGTTGCTCCGTTTCACTGATACTCTTTAACTGCTCTGATACACTTTGACCTTTATTCATCCTTTTATCCTTCTAATCATGACTCACTGTAGTACATAATCAAAAATAAATGTAAGGATAATTTTACAAAAGTTCTCTAGCATGTCTTCCCACCATTTATCTTCTAGTATCCTAGTCCTTTGAAACTTTCTGAGAGTTTCATCAGTCTCTGTATACCTAAAGAAAGTTGGTTGAAATGGGAACAAATGCTTTACCTCATGCTCGAGATAAAACAAATTTTCCAATCTGTCATGAAGATTTTTTCCTGTAGGCAATGCTGCTGCTGATGAACTAGTTGAGGCACTGGCCTGATTGTCAGCATACTTGTCTAATTTCTCAACATAACTTTCAAGGTCCATCAATTTATCCTCTAAAACTAAAGGACTGGGAAATCCTTTATTCAACAAAATATCAAATATTTCTATGAAGGCAGTGATTTCTTCTTGCATGTCAGAGCATCTTCGTTCTAAATTCTGCATTAGAGTTCTTTTGGTAAAAAATCTCTTTATTTACAAAATTGTGCCTGTCCTGTCTTGAATACCAAGTTCTTCAATTTGATGCTTGTTTTGAGTATTTAAAAAGCAGATAAGTCTATCAGCCTCTTCAGGCATGTTTCCCAATTCTTCTCTTGCTCTTAGGATTTCTTCCAGAGCCAATTTGACCAAATCATTCTGTTCATACATTATTTGAATTGAGGGCCAGACATATTTTATTGACTGGATGATGTTGTCCCAAAGAATTTCATTTATTTCCTTTAAAGGCTTCTCCAATGTGAGATCCTTTTCCAATCTGCTAACCAAATTTTCTAATCTGTTGACCCCTCTTGTTTTATCTGCAACACTCATCTTTGAGAGATCATATTTCTGTTCCAAAGTGGTGAGTTGCACCTTTGTTCTCTGTAGCTCTGTCACTTGGAGTTTTAATTCCTCCATTGACTTTGTTAATTCTTCTGGACTTAAATTGGAAGTATGTACCTGTGACAATTTTGTTGGTTGATCTGTTGTAGTAGTACCTGTAATCACTTCTGCTGTAGATGTTGGAACACTAGGCTACTTATCTTTCAATGCCTTTTCAAGCTCTTTTTCTGTTTCATTAAGTTTCTCATTCAATTTCAAGAGCAAGTCCATTAATTCTTCTTCAGAATTTTGTTTTATAACTTTTTTAGTCTGGGGATGTCTTGAGGTTGGTAATTTCAGTTGTTTTCTAAAGGCTGCAATATCATCATCTTTTTTCTTGATTAATGTTTTTATTCCCTTGACATATTTGGGATTATGTCCGAATCCAATGATTATTTCCTCCAAAGTTTTTATCCTGTTGTCCTTAGCCTGAGAAGAGGCTTTTTCAAGGCTTAATTGAGCATTAGTTTTCTCCAAAGAATCCTGCAGTTTCTGGGTCATAATTGATTTATCCGTCAGAGTAGAATAAATCATCTCATCTGTCTTTTTATGCAGTTCAATTTGATCTAAAGGATGAATATCCTTTGCTAGGACTTAAAAATTAGTCCTAATATAATCTGCAGCTATTTGAGGTTGCTGCACTTTGGGTTTGAAGTGACTCATTAGCATCTTTCCCTGCTAGATGTCATAAGCTGACATCAACCTTTGTTGATTCTTAGGAGCCATTTTCAAACATTGATTGTAAACTTGGAGTCTGAGAGGATCATTTATAGCCTTGATATTTATGAATGTTCTTTAAATGTCCTAGGCATCTTTCACTTGTGGTTTGAAAGATGACACTTCTGCACGTTGCTACCTTTGCAACTCTTTTCTCTGTAAAGTAGTGGATGTCCCACTGATTGTACATGTTTGCTAACTACCCAATTCCTCTGGTGTCTGACTATCAGGAATTTTTTGAACAGATTCTACTTCTGAAAGAGGGTTCAATTTGTGTCTTTTAGCATATGGCTGCTCAGAAGATCTGATGACAGGAGTAGCTGCTTCAACATCTCTCTTTTTACCCTTTTCTACATTAGGAGGAGTTTGTAAAATTGAAATTTCTGCTGCATTGGTCTGAGTAGGAGAAACTTGTACTTGACCCTATTCTTTAGAAGTTTGAGGTTGTTCTGTCATTGTAAATTTCTCTGTAACCCGTATATCAACCTCTTTCTCTTTTCCTTTAGATGCTACTGTAGCCCATGCACTGATTCCTGTAGATTTTGTTGAGAAGTCCCAGCATAAGAAGGACCAATACCTGGTATCTGCATCTGTCCAAAAGAGTCTAGGTCAAGTATTTTTTCAAGGTCTTTCATTACATTTTCAACATTGACCTACTCACTATCCTGTTCTACCAATGTTCCTTCCATCCATTCATCCATATTGGCATACTGTTCAATTTCTGGGATTCTTTGATGAATGTAAGGTGATAGTTTGTTTTTCATTCTTCTATCACAAATAAATCTATTTGGGTCATAAGGTACCCAATAGAAACTTTTTTGTAATTTAAGATAATCTTCTAATATTCTTTCAGCTTCCTTTCCAGCATCTCTAGAGTTACAAACAAAGGGACCTAAATGGCTTTTAATCCTGAGTTGAGCCTTTTTCTTTGCATTACAAAAATGTACTATATCTGAATTGATTATCTTCCTGAAATACTCTAATGCAAAGAGTGTCATTGGGACATATTTTGGCAACTTGAATGGGCATAACTCGCACCCATAAACTCTAATCTCTGTGTGATTCCAGTATAGGTACCAGTCACCTATCCGATATTGCTTAGAGAGTTGAAGAATCTTCTTGATTTCATTATTGACCCTAGGAGGGGAGACTCATATCAACAAGGTAGTTGCAGGGTGTACAAACAGGGCAATAAACTCATTATAGGAATAAGGAGAATCAGGGGAATTATGAGTGATGGCAGACCAAAAGATCACAGACCTAGGATTTCCTTTGGCATCAAGTTTTTTGACATGGAAAGGGAAAATTTCTAATTGGTAATAGAGCATGAGATGATAAATAACAGAATAATACTTGAACACTCTTTCATTCTCTAATATCATGAACTGATCATGGATTTTGTCTGCAATGTAGGAAGAAAAGTCATACTTTACAGCAGAGGGCTGTCCAGGGGTGAAAATTGACAACAATACTAGGGTTAATTGATCAAAATATTCACTAGTATTGAAGCCCGTTATAAAGGATATCATATTTAGAATAAGTCTACCTACATCAGTGAAAAAGGTATACCCATAAGGGGGAGGGCCTTTAGGCTGATGTTCTGCCAACATGAAGGTCTGGCAGAGGCAACTTAATTCTTCATGGGATAATTTGGTAGATTTCTCAAGTAATTCTCCCACAGATAGGGGAGTGAGGGCTTGACGAGGTTGAAATTGCAACATCTCGTTGATAGACTGAGCAGTTATGGGAAAAAGGACAGTCTGACTTGGGGACAAAACTGCTCTTTGATTGGGATCATAATTTTCATGACAGTAATGGATTATCTCAGGGAAAATATGGACTGAGGGGAGAAGGTACATGGGAAGATTGGATTCCCATAATCCAAAAATATCATAACCTTTCAAGTAATTATCTCTGCAGGAGAAAAACATTCGAAGGGGACTTTCATTGAGAACCAGGTCTTTAATTTGGAAATCTCTGTCAACTAAAGGTAGATAATCAAAATCTCTGTGAGGGGAATTTAGGGGTGCAACATTTAGAGCCACGGGAACCTCCATTTCTGGTTCTTGTGGATTCAGAAATGAATTCGGGTTTTTTATGAAAAACGGGCACAATCACAGGTTTAGGAATGCAAATTTAGTTTTGGGAATTGTTCTGAACTCTGTTTCAGTTCTCTGTGTAGAATTTAAAACAAAACCAGGTTTTTTACAGAGTTTGACGAGAATTGAGGTAAATACCTGTTTTTCAGGAAATGAACAGTAATTGGAACAGGTATTAGCTATGACATATGAATTCTGAATGCTCGGTTGCAATTTTCCTGAGCAAGGTGGCAGTTGATGGCGTTCGACAGTTGGTTTTGGAGTTTTCTGCATGAGACTCTGGTCATTACACAAAACAATGAAAATGACGCGGGCACATTTTTTTTATTCGCAAAGTTAAAAGGTTGGCGGGTTTTTAATTTTTTAATGGATGACATCAGCAAGTACAGAGGCTTCGTTAGGGGAGGCAGGCGGTAAGCAGTTTCCATCGCACCGCTTTTCGGGAAGAGTGGTTTTGAACGGATGGGAAGTGATTCCATACGATGAATGACGCGTGGCGCGCACTATTCAGAAAACTACTTGGTCATCGTGCATTATCGTTCGGACATGGATGGCTAGCGATATTGATAATAACCGTTGATCTTGGACTAGCTGATCGAACGGTCTTCGGGAAAGGGAGATGACAGGGATTTAATAGGGCAGGCCCAATGCAATTAATTATGAAATAATCGTATCGGGAGTGATTTGATTGGCGGATTAAGTTATTAATTAACCTGAAGGGTTAATTAATCCTTTTATAAAACACGGAAAAGTGATCGGGAAAGGTTTTAAACTGGGATTCAACCAAGGTTAAGACTTGCAGTTAAGGGATGTGTATTGGGAATTTTAACAAAGGGTTACAATTTTAACCTTGGGTAAAGGGAGTCGAAGAAGAAGGAAAATACACAAGGGAAGGGTTACTTTGAAGTTTGGTTTAAACAAAACTTCGTTATTTTAAAACACATAATAAAACATGTTTTAACTGTTTTTTCTTCAATGTATTTATATTATATGGTAATTAAATCAAAGTAATCTAATTACCATAGGGGGTGGGATTAATATAAAGATATATTTTAGCCAAAAGGGAGTATAATGAGGGTGTTTTATTTAAACATGTGGGGATTAAATACTTTGACTAAAATTATAATAAATTGGTTTTTGGGTATTTTATAAAAAAAGGAGTTATATATAATAGGAGAAGGTCATTCTTATAGGGATTTAAATAATAAATTAGAAATTAATATGGAAAATGAAATGAAGCGCTAAGTGTAAAGCATTAGGTTAATGTATTTAACTTATGCTTTTATGAAATAGGGTTTTTATGAAATATTGCATGATTTTCCTAAGTAAAATGGGATTTTACTTAGGAAAAGATTTTTTATAAATGAGTGAATGTCATGATGAATGGTTTTAAGTACTTAGGCTTTTCCAATTACTGGGTCGAGGGTCCGGTCCCTCCAAAAGTCAAGGAAATGCCTTGAGCACCTCTAATTTTCAAATACCTTAGTACTTAGGGGAAATTAGTGAAGTTTTTAGGGAAAAATGAGAATGGAAGTTAATAATTTGACTTTGCCTTACTTGAAATTATTCCAGTGTATTGTCTGCCTTTTCACTTGTGATGAAATTAAAAGATTTAACACATCTAAAGCCATTATTCATCACATGTAATTCTGCAACATCATCTACCTACCCTACCTACTTTACCCTACCATTTTTTCTTCTTTATTAGGGTGCACTTAGATTGGCAAACCCTTATCACACTTTTCTTTACATGTAGAAATGTATCTAATTCTAACCTTATTACATCCAAGGGCTCAGATTAAACTGTTGAGCTCCTTGTATTTTCTCTACCTATCTACTTATCTGCCAAGATTAAATAGTTTGGTCATATTTTATTCTCTATCTCTAAAACATAAAATTGAAAGATGAACTAACCAAGTTTAAACTGTTTGACTATTCATAAATTGTGGCATAAGTTACAAGTTGCACACAATTTGTTTATTACACCAGAGCAAAAAGTAGTGGCATTTAGACTTGCACACTTTCCTTGGCCTTTCTTTTGGTGGGGTTCATTTTCTTTCACTTTTTTGGCCATTTTTACTTTTTCACCCTTTGATTTTTCTTTTAGGGTATACCCTCTTTACATTTTTTAAATTTTTTGATTTTTTGAGAATATGGAAAACCTTTGCAACAAAAGAAAGGTATGAACATATTGCATAGCTCATCAAGTCAATCATGAAATATGACACCTATTGTTATAGGAGTCTAACAGGCGCAACTATTTCTCCAAATACCATGCAGTAGGGATTGGTCCCAACGTATGGAAAAATAGGTGAACCCATTCAGCCCTCGGCTTCCCATCCCAAAGGTCCATCCATGTAGCCATGTATTTTCCTGGATCATCTCGGCCACCAAAAATATCAGTTGGTGGGGCAATGGATTTCTCAAAGCACAACCCCATCATTCTGTTTCATTCTTCCAAATCCTCAAAGTTTCCTTTGTGTGTATCCCACAAATGTTTTGGAGTTTCACGCATAGCAAGATATAGTTCCCAGAACCTTCGCTCTTTCAGAGCAACCTTTTCCAAATTTTCCAAAAATAATACAACACTACTAGAACCATCAAAATAGGGTAATTCCCATGCCTCTGAAGAGATGCATAAAAAATTTGTAGTGACTCTGAGGCAGCATAACGCAGAAACGTCATGCAGAAGATTCTGCTAGTTCTCCATTTCTCCATCCAAATCTAAGAAACATGAGCTATCCTTTTCCCAATTCAGCATCCCAACAACAGTCTGGTTGATCCAATTCTCATCTCATGTAGTAAACTTGTATATATGGTTGAAATCATCTCCTTTTCGTATTGGTTATGTATATCTCTCCCCTTCTACTTGATCCAAAGTTATTATAACCTGAGTACCATTGTTTTCAAAGGTCATGCTCTTGCGCTTCAAGTTGATGATGCCTCCCGTATCGATGGCCTAGTTGAGCCCTAGAAACGTAGGGTATGGGTCTACATCATCCAGAATTTGTATTACTTCAAAATCTACATGTACCTTTACTCTAGCAATGTCTACTAGAACCTGTGGGAGTCTCCCTAGTGGAATTATCTGATGCTAGTTAGCCATGCGTAGCTAAATGATGGACCATTCCAGCTTTGGTTCACCCATATTCTGCCAGGTATGCTTAGGTAGAACGTTTTCATCAGATATCAAGTCCAAAATGACCTGATCCATCTCATGATCCATCTCATACTCTCCAATTTGCACGGTCATGTGTATCTCCCGACCAATTCTCTTCTTATTCTTGTAGAACTTTTTTACAACATTACTCTCAGTTCAAGGAAATTCCTTATCTGTGCAACTATATATCAGAGCCTGAAGGTTGTCTACTACTTTATGGTTACACAATAGCTTGATGCAGGCTTGTGGGAAAGGTTTGACTTCATCATCAATCTTTGATTCTGTGATTGACTTGGATGTGGATGCACCTGTAATAGAAAATCCTTTCTAGCTTCTACAAAAGTCTCCTTTTCCTTCTGTAGGTTGAGTTCTTCCTTCTTTTCAGAGGCCTTCCTGATCAATAGCTCTGCATCAACCTTGTTTCCCTCGTCTTTTCTAGTGGAAGCACTAATGCGTGTAATTATGTTTACACTTAGAGCATCGTCTCACAACTCAACTCTAACCATTTGTATATTCTGCGTAGGTGTATATTATTGCTTCTCTTGCATTCTAGCAATCAAAACAAGAAAATCTTCAATAACATGATCAAACTGTCTACAATACTTGCAAGAATATTGTGTCAGGTTCGGACAATCATGTGCATATTGTCCAACGTCTCCATAGTAATAGAAAATTAGGTGTCCTCTTCCACAAGCTGCACCCCTACCTCTCCCTCCTCCCTTTCCTCTAGCTAGAGATCCACCATGCCCAGAAGGGGGTGCTGGTGAACATGGGTTGGCCTTCAATCTATAAAGGTTGGAATTTTCTATCATCATATCAAAGGTGCAGCAGTGATTCTCATCTTGGCCAAACGAAGAGGAAAACCAACACCATTACTTCTTTATTTCTGGTACATAGCTTCCTAGTCGAGGGAAATGTTTTGTGTCATGGCTCCCAACCACTTGAAAGTCAATGCACCACAGCGTAGGAGTACCTCTTGGTCCTATAGCAACCCTGGGTTGCAATGGATTTGGTCCTCCCACTTGCATGTAATCTTGAAGCAAGGTACACTGATATTTTGTGTGACAGGAACCCTTACAGTTTATAGACCATACATCAGCGTCAACTTCTTTCCCTCTGTCTCTACATAGGTTCTAAATTTGCAAGTGCATCACTTATTACTGATTTTTTTATTTTTAAAGTTCTAAATTGGTCGTCATTTATGGGCACGGCTTCCAGTTTCATAGAAACTTCAAGAGCCTCTACTTGAGAATCAATTTTCTGATGATTCATATGGCTGTGCAGTTGTGGCAGGAGAATGTCAATAAACCATTATTTATGTTGTTTATCATCATAGATAAATCCTCCATCATTGATGGTGCACTTTAGTCATTGATCTGCTTCCCACACAGATTCATTTGGTTCTTGTCAGATTTATTTTAGTTCTGTGACACATTGTGAGTAGGACTTTGGTTTCTGAACTGCATATTCAAATATTTCTTGATCTCATCGACAGTGGGATCAAAATTCTGAGCCAGGTATCCCATAAACCAGTCTAACACATGACCTTCAAATGCCATAGCTAGTTGCGCCCTTTTGACAACATCATTATTGATATTCTACGCAGTCCATACTACGTCTAAAATAAACCATAACCTATCCAGGTCTTCATCTCCCACATCCTTGAAAGGTGGGAAGCTTCATATGCACAGCCATATCGCCTCCTGGTGGTGGTGGAGGTGGGGTAGAAGATGACTTACCCCTGTACGACTTCGACTATGGGGTGGGCCTCGCCACTCTTTGTATCACCATTAGGCGGATTTCTCGGAGTGTGTTATACAATTTTGTCTCCTCTCTGGTTAACTTGAAATTAATTTTGGTTGCGCGTAGTGCTTTCAACTTCATTCGGGGTCATTAACTCAGTGTGACTACATATAATACCCTTTTCATAAAATAGCATCTTAATCAGAAAAGGCAAAGAGCGTATGAAATTACCTTTTAGTCCTTTGAAGAAACTCCTTTTGGCTTCATAATATGACCCAAAATTATCTACTGCAAACTATGTTACAAACCCACACAAAAATTTGTCAACCCAATGATCTACAGTGTGGGTGATGGAGTTATTAGTCTTCTCTAACTCTTGGATCAACCCAGGTGTCCACTGAGTGATCTTATCGTCTTTCTAGCAGGTCTAAAACTCAACTAACCTTAATAACCACTCCTACAATTCATGTGCAAAGGTCACAAAGAATATTTCCTAGACCTTTGTGAAAATATACTTGTTTTCCCACACTTCAGCAGATAAATTCTTACTTATTTTCTCCTTGATGGAGAATTTTTGTATCTTTTATTCAAACCAGTCTTCTAATTCATTCTTCGATGGCTGCTACATCACCTAATCTCTCTCAAAATGATCTCGCTCTCAGTAATGGAACCATTTGGTTTCTTGAGGGGTCTTGGCCCAGGTTCAGAGTTAGCGCGTAACCAAAAAACCCACTTACTATTGGCCCATTTGGAAATGACCTGCTTTCGCAGGCCAAGGTATCACCCAAAGTAGCATGGGGGGGTGCTGGAACCAGGTTTCCACACCTTGAGAGAGAATTAAATGAAGTGGGCACCTTCATATTTTCTTTAACACACAGATTGAATTTCACACCAGAAACTCTAACTAGAACCCTAAGTTGATTAAAACAAATTAATATAGTGCATGCAGCCACACATAAGATACGCAATTCCTTTAACAATCCTAATAATGTGATATTTAACCCTTACAGAACCAGGTCTATGTAATTAACATTCATATCAGCAGTAAAACAGGTACCCAACAGATCCAATCACATATAATATAACTTAATGCAGTAAATGGAAATCATACGTAGAAACATATCATAAAGAAAATCATAGATGCATTGGTTCCACGGAGTTATCAAAATAGGCCTTTATTCATCAACAATTGTAAAAACCCTTACAATCCTTCAGATTCACCCACACACACAGCCAGTGGGGTCCGCACACAGCCAGACTAAGGTCTCTGCACACACAACCAATAGGATCCTTTCAAACATAGCCACGTACATAGATCTGCTTCAAATCTCAAAAAATACATACACTTTCATAATAATTGTCTTATTTGACTCGATCTAGACTTCTATTTATACCTTAGCCTGTGCCATCCTAAGGTCCGCAAACCATGGTTTGAGACTCCTAGATTTACCCTTTAGCTCATTAAAACTCATGAAGGGACTTTGACCCACCCCAGATCCCCTTAACTGTTCATTTCTTAGTGCGCACATCTCAAAAATACAAAATTACTATTAATTACTCCAAAAATGCAGTCCTAAGGGACCCTGCTCCAACATTATGCACCAACCCCAAAGAAGGATGAACCCAACTCTAAATGACATAGTGAAGGAAGAACTGAAAAAATTATTGGATGCAGGTTTCATCTATCCTATATCAAATAGTGAGTGTGTATCTCCTCTTGTCTTAGTCTCGAAGAAGAATTGAAAATGAAATTTTTTTGTTGATTATTGGGAACTCAAGAAAGGCGCGAAGAAGTACCATTTCCCTTTTCCCTTTATATATCATGTTCTAGATGGCGTTGCAGGGAAAAAGCTATTTTCTTTCCTATATGGGTTTAGTAGGTATAACCAGATCCAATTAGCCATGAAGACCAGGACAAGAACACTTTCACTTGTCCTTGGGGTACCTTCGCTTACAGAGTCCTACTCTTTGGGTTGTACAATGCCCCAACTACTTTCCAAAGATCTATCTTGAGCATTTTATTTGATCTAGTACATGACTCAATTGAAATATACATGGTTGATTTCACACCTTATGGGGATGACTTCCAAGAATATCTCTCCAATTTGGGAAAAGTGCTAAGAAGGTGCATTGAGATGCATCTCTCCCTGAGCCCAGAAAAGTTTGAATTCTTAAAAATAGTAGGATTAGTATTGGGCCACTCAAATCACAAGAAGGAATAAAGTTAGACCCAAACACAATCACCATCATCAAAAGAGTGCCTTCTCCTCAAAATCAGAGAGATGTCAGAAGTTTCTTAGGTTTAGATGGTTAATACAGAAGGTTCATCAAATACTTTAGTAGACTTGCTTCACCATTATTTGGTTTTTTGGAGAAAGACTCTGAGTTTTCCTGGTCCACTCTCTGTCAAGAAGCTTTTGATATCATTAAGGAAAAGTTGACTACTGCCCCCATTCTCTTAGGTCCAAATTGG